>QANW01001771.1:4361266-4464657 GCA_003254865.1 Dryas drummondii
TGTTGTGTTTTTTGTCTCGTCGGAAATTTCTGGAGGAAGCTACAGGTCTGGCCAAGAGCAGTAGGGAGACTGGGCAGGGGGGTAGTTTGATGTTTTCCTAGTGGGGCACGATTTTGAAAGACAAATAGGACTTGCACAAGACTTTCCTAGTGTGGGAAGGAGTTCTAAAGGGTTTTCCTTGTGTACAAGGGAATAGAATTAGCTAATAGATAGATTACCTAATTCTATTAGGATTAGGAATCCATATTGTAAGTGGTAAGTCTATGCTTTATAAATAGGCTGCTGCAAGTCTCATAAATATAAGAATAGCTAGAGACTTCTAGGGAAGAAACTCAAAGGGAGACTCGGGTTAGAGACTCAAGGGTGAGTGACTTCAAGGAAGGGGTTTTTCAAGAGGGAAAAACACAAGAGAGCTATTTGTGCAAGAGAGAAGAGAGCGGCTGCGAGTTGGGTAGTCTAGGGTTTCAATAAGTTCTTGTACTCTTATTCTATACATAGTGCAACTGTGATTCTCTAAGGATCACACGGGGACGTAGGCAAAGTTCGCCGAACCTCGATAACAAATCTTGGTGTTCTTTGTGTTTACTTTTGCTGCCATATTGTGTGTTGTTTGCTATATCTGTTTTAACTCTAGGATACATCAAGAACAAGATCACCAGGGGTGTTAATTCACTACAAACAATACAGATTGAAAAAAAATCCAGACAGTACAAGCCAACCAGAATGTTACAAGCATGACCAGCCAAAACAAAAGGCTTAACACCTAGGAAAATTAACACACTGCAGCCTTCCAATTAATCAAAATACCCAAAAATGAAAAGTCCCTAAATTCTGAAGAAATCAATACCCACAGTGAACACCAAAATTTTATTATGTCCCATAATTCATCCTGCCCATCCCAAACCAAGTGAATTGCACATGTATTCGTAAAGAAATACCCCCCTCTCTTTCAACCAAGATTTTGGGATAGGTTGGTCCATTCTGGATTTGACAGGTTTCTGTTTTCTCCATCGTGGGAAAAGGGTTACTCTAGTGTTAGTCAAGAGGCCATGGTATGAATAGTGTCATGCCACAGCCCAAGTGTTTCTGATTCCATCCCCATAAGTGGTTGCAACACAGGAGGTTGTTCAGGGATACATTCAAGCAGTGATGGGAGGAAATTTTAGTAAAGGGACAGCAAGGTTTTAAGTTTATTAATAATTTGAGGGGTGAAACAGAAGCTGGAAGTCTGAAACAAAGAAGTGTTTGCTGATGTTGGGGTGGTTAAGAGTGCCATCTCAAATAGAAAAAAGCGAATTGATTAGTTGGAAAGGCAGAGGAATATTAGCAAGAAATTAGTTAAGTGACTTGAAGAGCAATTTTGAAGGTTTGATTCTCAAAGAGGAAATTCTTGGGGGTTTTGATTGCATAGAGAAAAGTCTTTCGGGATGAAAATGATTGTTTTTCAGGATTGTTGAAAAGTGGTAAAAGACCTAATCTTACATGAATTTTTTAATAGGGGAATTTTGAATCTTCTACAAATAAAACATATATTTGCTTAATTCCCAAAAGCTCTAGTCATTGAAAATTTAGAACTATTGATCCTCAATTACTATGTCTATATAAGGTCTTAATAAATGTCCTGTCCTCGGGATCAAGAGAGTGTTTGCTTGGGGTCTCTCAGTCCCAAGGTACTCTCGTTAAGGTATGACAAATTCCAGAATTTGCAAATGAAGTGATCAAAGAATATCAAGGATAAATAAGAGAGGAGTGGTAATTAAGTTATATCTCAAAAAAAAAAAAAGAAAAAAAAAAAAGACATATTACTGTTCTAGTTGGGAGTTCTTGGATCATGTTTTAATTTTCGGAAGAGGTGAAGCTCATGAATTCATGGATGTTTGGACTCGGTAAATTTTTCAGCAATAATTCATACAAGGCCAAGAGGGAGATTTGGAGTTTTCAGGGTGATTAGACAAGGAGGTTTTCTTTACCCGTTTCCTTTCACATTAGTAGTTTTTGTCTTGAGTAGGTTGGTTATAAGACCTTGAGAGAGTAACTTGATAATCTTAGGTTTCTTCCACACAAGTTCTACACCTACAATTTGCAAATGACAATGTTTTCTCACTGCAAAGGAGATATTTGGTAACTTGGTACAAATTGACTTTTTGATTTTTCATAGTCAAATGGCTACGGGTATAAAGAAAAGGAGGTGAGACCTTTAGGAGGGTTGTGATGAGGGAGGAAGACCCACCTAATAAGTTGAAATACTGTGTGAGATCAAAAGATAGAAGAGGGTTACCTACTGGAACTTTATTCAAATTCCAAAAGGAATAGAAGTTGTTGGATAAATGGTTGTGGAGCTTTCCTCAAGAACATGACTCCTTGGGGTATTCTATCATTAGAGGCAAGCTTGGAATTAATTCTAACGGGTTGAGACTCTCAAGTTGTGGAAGGAGGCTCCTTTTGTTACCCATGGAGATCTATCTCTCAGGATTAGGAAGAAATTATGTATGGAAATTCTTCTTTCCGATCTTTATTTTCTCAGTATATTCAGTCTTTCCTGAGTTGACCCTATGTGGGAAGAAGACCCTATGCTTCCTTATCTCCACATTTGTGTGTTTGGTGCAAAGATGCAGGGGAGACAGTTGACCATATTTTTCTGCACTGCCCCTCCATTTCGCACATTTCAAGTAGGTTGCTGCATGTGTTTAGAGTGGAGTGGGTTTGACCAAGAAACTGTCACTCTTTGTTGACCAAGGACTCTTTGCAGGGCACTTTACACTTTGGAGATCTGCAATTCTGGCTTCTACTTGGAATGTTTGGATGGAAATGGAAAGAAGAATCCATATGACGAAAGGCAGAATAGAAGAAACAACTGTGACTAAATCACACTACATGACCATTACCAACACATGCCACAAACAACTTGTACTAATATCATACCTGATGGGATCCTCCACTTTCAAAGATATCATGGCTGGGTTGAACCATGTAGCCAATCCAGCCAGTGCTTGGGCTGTACTCTTCAGTTTCAAGGAACTCATCTGTCTGAACTTTGTTACTACGAGTTCGTAAAGCCTCAGGAGTGCTTGCATTGCTTGTTGACCTCATGTCTTCCATGGAAACTTTCGATACAAGGCACAAATCAAGTGCAAAATCTGTACTGTTACGCACCGAAGCAAGAGACCTAATATTCACATATCTATTGCCATCCTTCACACGTACTTCACTGGCAACAACATCATTGCCTAACCGCCAACAAGCAGCCGGGGCAGCATAGTTCAGCCTCACAGTAGTCCAAGGCCCTTCTCTGCTTGGACTGATCTGAATAAATCCAGATTTTCTGTTACTGCCATCAGATTGATCACTTATCACAGCTTCGGATCTTGGTGACAAGAGCACAGCACATCTAATTCGCCCACATGGCTTTTTATGGTTATTACCCTGAAGCACATTTGACATAAGCATTATTAAGGTTGAAAAATAAACTTGTTAGTGAATGCTTGATACCTTAAAGGAAGCAGGACTATGTGGTCGGCCATATAAACGACATCCAACAAGAAAAAAAGATACGCTCAAATATAATAGAGAACTTTACCGTGGAATCTCCTGAGGACAATTCAACCCAGGTCAATTTGTTCGCTTCATCATCTGGATTTGAACTATCATGGATGTTCCCTGCAATCTGCTTTAAAGGGGCAGAAAAGAATCCAAGAGGGACGCCTGTAAAATAAACATCAAAAGTGAAATGCATGTAGCCAAAACGAGAGAGTTTGATATACAGAGGAAAAATAACGGATATTTTTCTTAAGTATTTAATATTTATAGTTTTTTTTTATTGATATGAACACAGAAGTGCAACAAAACTGAAACTTACAGAAGAAAACTAAGCAAGCTGCACATCAAATATAGTAAATACTAGTATAAACAGAATCTCTAAGTTAGAGAACGCGCCGAACGCTGAATTCGTTCGTTAACAGAAGAAAACTTCGCTGAATTCGTTCGTTAACAGCTTCTCACAGTGGCAGGAACTTCTCCGATGTTCGTTTTTTCTGCTCTCCGGCCATTGGAGAGCAGCGGTGAGCCCGATCATGTTGGTTCTAAGAGGGTCCACACCTCTGAGGTGGTGGTTCTGGCTGGTGATGTGGTTGTCGATGTTGATGGGAAGGCGGTGGTTGATCCGCCGACTCAATCGGAGATCTCGTCTTCTCCGATGAGTTTCCAAAACAAGTTGATGAGTTCTGATTCTTTTGCGAAATTGGAGCTCAGTGGCTTGGCTCAGAGTAAGTTTGCAATTGAGGATGGTGATTTTGTGGTCACTGAAGGTGCGAGAGGGCCTCGGATCGTGTTCTCTGAGCGAGTCAATGAACACTTGTACCTACCATGGAAGACTTCGATCATCGTCAAGCTGCTTGGTAAGAATCATGCCTATCACTTCTGTCTTGTGCGTCTGAAATTGAAGTGAAGTATGTTGAAAGGTCTGTTTCAAATGATTGACCTGGATAATGGTTACTATATTGTTCGGTTTACTCTTGAGGAGGATATGCGCACTGTGTTGAGTGGAGGATCTTGGGTGATTATGGGGCAGTATCTGGTTATGCAGAGGTGGAGGACTAAGTTCAAGCCTAATGAGGATAAGATCCTTTGTACTACTGTGTGGGTGAGAGTGTTTAGTCTCCATGTGGAGTGGTTTAATGTTGAGGCTATGACTAGGATTGGGGATCTGATTGGTACTACTTACAAAGTGGAGATGCATACTATGGCTCAATCTCGAGCCAAATATGCAAGGGTGTGTGCTGAGGTTGATCTACCTAAGCCTCTGAAATCTTGTATTGAGATAGAGGATGATTGCTATAGCTTGGCATATGAGGGTCTTCACTCGATTTGCTTTAGGTGTGGTTGTTTTGGGCACAATAGGAAGCAGTGTCCTATTGCATGCTAGAGCTAATCCTGATATGGATATTGTTGAAAATTTGGGGCAGGTTTCTCTGGGTGATGAGTCTAAGGAAACAGAGGCTGATGTGAGCTTGGAGCAGGTTCCTCCTCCTGCTACGGTGTTTGGAGAGATTCCTCCAACTTCTAAGGCTGGCCCTTGGAAAGTTGTGAGCTATGCGAGAAAAGGGAATAAGAATGGGAAGGCTAGTGGTTCCCTTAATGCTCGAGCTCAAGAGAGCAATGGGGTTATGAGTTCTCAAAAGCGTGATGCTATTGCTGGAAAAGCTCTGTGCAAGATTGTGGGGCTAGTAATAAGAAAGCCCAAGACCTTAATACAAGTCTGGTGAGGCCTCTTCCAAGAATTCCCAAGGAGGGGAGCATCAATCTTCGAAGGTCGCAAGACACTGTGAAGGGTAGGGGTGGGAAGCCCTATGGGAAAAAAGTTGTTGCTGAAAACAAGGTTGGTGAGTCTATGGTGGATAAAGGGGCTGATGGTATGAGGAATGGAGCTGATAGGAAGGCTTTGGATGACATTTCTAATAGCAAAGTTGTTACTGGTGGAGCTTCTTCTGCTTCTGAGACTCCTACAAGTAGCTCAAAGATGGAGAATAATTCGAAGAGTAAGCCTACCAAGCAGAAAGCTATCACTGCTAGATCAAATGGTCTGCAGGTTAGGACACTTGATTTTTTGGAGGAGAATCTTGGAGGTTTTTCTTTCAATATGAAAGGCATTGAGAGTGGAAATCCCCCAAAGTTGAAGGCTCCAGTGCATTTTAGTCATGAATCTCCAGATGGTTTATCTTTAAAGGATATGGAAGCTAATGCTGATAGTTCTGGTGATTCTCATGTGGTTAGCCAGGTGGCTGGTTCTGAGCCTAAGAGCAGGAAATTTTCTGCCGCTGATGCTTTTGCCTTTAAGCAGGCTATTCTGGATGTTCAGGCTGGGAGTGGTGGTCCTGCCTGGTAAGGGCAGTGATTTCTGATTGTTGAAGCTTGGCTTCTTCCTTGTCCTATCAGTTATCCATGATAGTGACTTGGAATTTTAGGGGTGCTGGGAAATTAAGTAAATGCAAAAAGACAGACTTCTGAGGTTAGAGTTTATCTATTAAAACAATCTACCCATCCAGCTGCAATGTATAACCAACAAACCAAAGCATATCTAGCTTGCACATGGTATTGGCTACAGATGACAATTCCATTAGCATACCTGATGAAATGACTAACTGTACAATGATCAATTGACGATGCTAACTGCAGTAGTTTTCCCACCATGGTAAGTCGATTAGTGATACCAAGCACAGCGGGGGGGAAGTAGAAAACAAGGACAATATAATAAACAATTTAAATGTTAGAGTTAGAGTTAGCATAACATAATTCAATACTCATGCTAAATATAGAATTATCTTCATAGATACTAGAAACATTACACACACCCGATGCATGTGAAATACAACAGAGGTTCCAGTAGTCAATGACATTACGTACGAAGAGAGAATACGAAGTATGTGGGCAATGTAATTACCAATACTATCCTTAATTTTAAATTAACTACTAAATATGTAGAGTAATAAGGGTACAATTGACATTTTTTATATGAGAATTAACAAAGATAGTTCTCTTTACAATATAGATATTGTGTGCAGCTGCAATAATAATTTCAAGAGTTTATTGCCTATTTTGTATCGACTTGAAAAATAAAAAATCAAATATGGAAAAAATAAAAAGGTACCTTTCCCAATGTCCGTCACAATTAATTCAACCGAGTAGTAATCCTGCACAAATTTTAATAGAATAGCTTGACATGGTCACTAAGTGGGACCAGAGAAAATGACAGTAAAATGTTATCACTAAGAAAAAGACTGCTTTATGTACCAACAGTCTCCAAACAAAAAATGTCTAATATAAACAAAAGGAATAAATATTGTGAAATAACCAGACAAAGAAAAGTGTACTCATCAATTTTTGGAAAGATAGATAAAAGAAAAACACAAGCACAAGCTCATCTTATGAAAAACAAATCAGATATAACATGCTAAATTCAGATGGTACAAATTAGTAGGCACTATATTTTCATTACTTTAACAACAATCCGCATTGGTATCTATCATGTGACAGCCTAGAAGATTGTCATGACTTGTCTAAAAAACACAAAGAAAAAGGCATTTGTTATTTAAAATTACATTTTAAGCAAAAAATTGCTTCACAAAACTTCTTTGCAAAAGTGACGAAGAGGATGAAGCCTTGTACTTAACAAGTATAAAAATCAAATACAAAAAGAAAAAAAAAACAGAAACTGTTGAGTTCGATGGTCATTTCTTAATCAAATTAAATTTTGGGCAATTAGAGATGTGAAAATCAATGTGCAAGGATCTCACCCAAGCAAAACAGAGCAGTTATCTAACTGGGAAAAGAATGTTGAGAAAAATAGTCTACGTACTGGAGCATCAACTTTAAAGAAAAATATTTCATTCCAAATGACCAACTCAAGCTCCGAAGACAAGGGGTCTGAGCTGCTTCCGCAGGTGCGTGCACTTTGTTGGTGGCTCAGTGATTCACCTGGGAGACTTTGGTCAGGACTGAGACGGATTGCTAAGGTATACTGGGGAGATGTTAACCCTCTAACCCGTGGGAACTGCATTGCAAGTAGATTTAAGTGGTCAAGCAAGACATGGGAAACCATCTTTGTGCAACACACACATGTAAACAATTGCCAAAAATTCAGGCATTCTTCACATCATAGAAAAGAAATGGAAGATTTTCAGGAATTATAAGCAATTGGCTCCAGATGATGAATGAGGGCATACCTGCCCATCCGCAATGATAAAAGTCACCATTTTTCTAACTTCACGGAAGAGTTTTCCCTTCAAATGAGAGTCCAACATATTCTTAGAAACAGGAACTTTTAAAGGCCTCATATCCCCAGATGGCATCTTAATTATGTTTGTGAGTCCCCTTAACTCAGTAGCTCGAATAAAGATATCCTGACCAAGTTTGTTTTGTGGGATTATATAGTAGTTTCTCCTATGATGGATGTCAATAACAGATACTCCACCATCTGTTGGAGAGAATGGTTCCTATTCAATCTCATGTGAAAAGAGAAAAAGAAAAAGAAAAGACAAGAAAAGGTAGAAATGTAAGCAAAAACCAATTAATGAAGAATGGAAAATAAATAAATGTCCAAGATATTATTGATGGAACCAGAAAAAAAAAATACTTTTTTTTTATGATCTTCATGCACGCTAATAAGACTGTTCCAACTTGCATAAGCTTGAATAATCATATTTGCATTAGACAGAGTAACGTTCATGTTCAGCTCCCTAGTAGAGGTAAGACGTAACTGAGAAGCTGCACCTGGAGCATTGAGATCATATTGGTACCTGTATGTATCTATAAATTAGGTAATGAACTAAATATGATTTAAATGTAAAAATTTGAATCAAACACAATCACATTTACATTTACATTTACAATCACATGTACGCACGTCAACCCCCCCCCCNTATATATATAAGAGGTTCTTGGGAAATGCTGGTTTGTTTGGAGCTGCTGGTATCAGCTGGGTTATTCCATGGTCAGTTTCTTTGTTTTTTGAAAAACATCTCACGTTCGGGAGGAGGGGTAGGAAGGCAAATGTGCTGTAGTCTTGTAGAATGTTGGCAGTGTTGTGGGTGATTTGGTTGGAGAGAAATAGAAGAAATAGAAGAATTTGAAGAATTTAAGGGGGATGACCTGGAGTCCTCTTGCGATAAAGTTAGGTTTTGGGCATCCTTCTGGTCTTCAGTTTCACCATTATTTAGAGAGTTGCCAGTATCGGTCATTTTTTTTAATTGGAGAGCTGCAGTTGGATAGGGTTATTTTGGGTTTTTCCGGAGTTGTAGTTTCTGCTAGAGTTGCTATATGTGTTTTTTTTTAATCTTTAATGTGAGTAAGGTTTGTAGGGTGAATTGTTCTTTTGTAAATGTAGGTGGATATCTTGTCCACTATCTCTATCTTTTGTACTCTGATGTTGTTTTCATAATTTTGTTTCTTATTTAAACCAAAAAAGGATCTTGGGAACTGGTCAAACTCTTAGATACAAAGTACAGTTCCAAATATGCATCCATAAGTTTCCAGATCATTTGTTAAATTTAGACACAGTGAAACAGTAACAATACATTACCTTAAGCATCCGTCAACTGGCTCAACAAAAGGCTCCCAAATTTCAAACTTATCATTATATGATCTAGCAGCCAAAGAGAAGTTCACAGTGGAATTCATGTAGTCGGTTCTTCCATGCAAACTGAACCCAATTCCACTTAAGGACACATTAAACAGTGGAACCATCTGGCATATTCCACAAGACAAAATCATTAGTGCAACAGCTAAACTAAATGGCCAACTAGTGTAACAGTAGGTTTTTGAGCTTCAAATAATTATAACCACTTGCTAAAAGACAACAAAAAGTGTTTATCTGTTTTTTCTTAAAAGAAAGAACACAAAATATTTAACTTACGCACACAAATTATTTTGTTAGGCAACATAAATAAACAGTAAATATTTTCATACAGAAGTAAGAAAGAAAACAAGACCTAAACCAAGAAATGAGCGTGTACACATGTTCAAAGAAATACCAGGGAATGAACAAGAAGTTTCACCAAAAAGAGGAACACTCCAAACAATTAACAAAGAGGACAGTAAAAATTAAAGTATATGTTTTTTATAAGAAAGAAAACTTTCATCAAGAGAATAAAGCCGAAGAACATGAATCAACGACCAAAGAACTCAACTGAAGAACATGACCTAAAATTCCAATAAAACTTAAAGCATAAAAGAACACCAATGAAATCCATTCAAGAGAATAAAGCTGCATAAGAAGGAAAAACCAAAATTAGGAGAATAAAGTCCAAATAAAAATCATCTAAATAATCTTGATCTCTTCTATGGTGTTCTTCAAGACCTTATCATATCTCTACAACAAACCACATCAAAGTTATAATACAAAACCACTGCCTTTCACCAACCCATCTATTAGGTTTCCTCAAAACCTTGATAGTCCACCCTTACCTTCCTACCCAATTCTTTTGACCAGCCATTCTCCTAATGATCAGTTTCCTTACAAGCAAGCCACAAAAAATATTGACAATGTGTTTTAAAAGACTTAATAAGTTAAGACTAAAGATATTTAAAATACATCAAACATTAAATAAGACACCGGTACAAATGAATTATTTAGGTAAGAAATTCATGAAAAGGACCACTAATTTTTGGTCAATGTATACGCATATCTGTTCAAAGAGAAGGCACTCAAAGACACGGCTGTTGCACTCTAAAACCTCATCGCAGAAAACTTATGACAATGTTGGCCATGCTTTCGTGAACTTCAGCCAGGATACATTCACATTCCATTCAAAAATTACTCAAGCAATCCAAGTTATAATTCATTTACATAACAACTGTTTAAACAGAAGAAATTTCTGCATATAACAGCTAGTTCAAACTATATGACACTACTTGGTGTAGGAATTCTTACCAAGCCACCATAGTCATCAAAAAGTGCTGCAGAAAAGGTTCTAACTTCTGCATCAATTACAGTATCATCTGCACCACTTGGTACATTTGAGTTAGCCAGCTTTAAAGCTAACCTTCTTGGAGGTTTCTTGAAGCCACCACGAACTATAAAGGTACCCAACTCATTTCCAACTGCCCATATACTAAAAGAATCTCTTGTAAGCTTGGCATCAGATGTATCCCATACACTTTCCTCTAAAAATTGATCCCCAGTAACCATATCACTGCGCATACATCTTAATGAGCTGAAATCACATTGCTTTGGTGTTCCCTTAGATGCAATGCAACCGAGGGAAACAAACCCTGGGGGAGCTTGAGGAAGCCAGAAAGACATACTCTCCATCCCCCTCTGTTTCTTAATTTGCCCAACAAGCTGGAAATCAAGAGGGGCTTTGAAAAGCTCTTCATCTCCAGTATGATGAAGAACAATGCAGGTATTTGGAGGCTCATACCTGAGTTCAGCAACCGTCCAAATTTGTGTTACTTGAAATATAAGGAAGAAAAAATACATATAATTTAATTCAAAAAAAATTCATAAACATCACGCACCCTTTGACTGCAATATCACCAAAATATACCATCCCCTGAGGGACAACTGGACGCCATATGGATAGTTTTTTCCTTAAGTTTGAGCCCTGATTCCACCATATCAATCGAAAACTAGCAACAGCTTCATAACGCCGACCAGAGTTTACAGTTTCTGATCGTTCAGTTTGGAGGTTTTGACTGTGAGTAGAAGAAGCTTGGACATCCAGCTGATTAGATGATTTTACAGAGGTTTCTGGAAATCCAAATATCATGTGACGCAAATCATATGCTCTACCCATTACACTATAACTATTAGGATCTGCTGGCAAAAAGGTACCAACAGAGTTATCTACACGCCAGAATGCTAAGCTTGACGGACATCTGCAATTCAAAATGGAATGATAAATCCAAAGTTCAAACATTTCGGATCAAAGCAATAGTTGTTGAGACAAAAAGGATTAGCAAACAGTTAATCAAGCACACCGGAAATATAATTCCTAGCCTTAAAGTTTCCGAAAAACCAAAAAAAAAACAAAAAAAATGCCATAACAAAAAGCTGTCAACAGGTCAATCTAATTGCAGATCTAACAGCATACATGTACAAGGCCAATTGTATGTATGTTATCAAAAAGTCCAATTATATAGAAGAGAATTTGAATTGCAAGCAGAGTCAAACAGACTCATGAAAATATTTTGAAGTTTGAATCTGATAGGAAATCAAGATATATTCTGTGGTTTACTACCTAAAAGACTGATTGCTTGCACAAAATTTTAAATAATTACATCTTACTTAATCACTATTATATGATTCAAAATTTGATGGATCAAATCTACTAGATTGGATTCAAATATAAGCCATCAAATCTATCTAAAATCCTGTCAAATTTGCAACTGTATTGAATCTTAGATTGACCCATTGGCAGTCCTAGTGTAATCTAAACTTATTACAAGCAACATACTACATAAATACGACATACATATTGGTCGTGCTGATCGCAATGCAATCCCTTAAGGAACAAGGAGAGACCAAAGAAGCCAAGATACAAAAAGCAGAAGACAGTGGTGGTTGTGTTCTTCCAGGAGAAGCCACACAGCCCAATGCAACATATCCACTGGGCGCTTCAGGAAACCAAATGGAACAACTATCTCCATCAGGCAGGGCACCATTGGGTAATGAATCAGAATCGTTTACACCATGAACAGTTGCATCCCCAGAAGGTAAGAGTGGCCAAATCAGTTTAAAAGATATGGGTTTCTTGACTCTTGCAAAGTTGGTATTTACAGCAAGAACTGTTTTTGTAGGTGGCTTGTCCCTGTTATAAGAAAAATGGTATATCAATGTTCAAGATTTTAAGATATGTTACATTTTAGTAAACGCAATATGTTATAGAGTACCGTGAGGCACAACTAAGATATAAAATTAAAACCATTAACTTCAAGAAAAAACATTTTAAAGAATTTCCACTAACAATGGTGTCAGATAATCCCCAAGAACTGCAAAACCAGGAGGTGCATGAGGTCTCCAAAAGGCATATATTTGGTCACTGTAGGGATCTGAAAGGTGAAGGAACCAGGCAATAAGTCATGATCCTGTAACTACAGGGATGCTGATATATTCTAGCAACAACATAGAGAAAAAAAAAAAAAAAAAAAAAAAAAAAAAAAAAAAAAAAAAAAAAAAAGGTCCNTCTGCCTACTCGTTATTGTTCCAATTTTGTCAAACTGCGAGCAGACCACTGTCATTTTCTTTGATGTCGTCCTTAAAAATGCCAGAATATCCTCTTCAACGGCTAAAAACAGTCTTAGGATGCTGAATGAAAAATTCATAAATATATCTGAAACAGATAGATGTATATTCGTCTTTCCAGAAGCATTGGAATATTTTGCAGAGGTGTCAAAAGGCTCCAAAATCGTGATTCCATTACTCTCCATAGTTAAACCAAGAACATTTGCATTCATCTCAATGGTATCACCCTTCAAAACGAGCCTGGAAACAGAATGAGCACAAAGAATGTCACTTTTCCATACCATTTCTCCACAAGTTTAAGCATTCAAAACGTGAAAACTAAAGCAAACATGACAGACAGTAATAACGATTTTTCTTTGAATTAAACTTTTTGAAACCTATGGAAGCATAACAAGTCAGAACTAACAAACTACATCAACATTCTAATACTATATCAATGTTTTAGCCATTTTTCTCCATTACCATCACAAAGGGATGCCATTGGGATGATCAATAATTTGGCATACAAAAGTGTTCAATATATAATAGAATTTCAAAAACCTTGTAATAAAGGGAGGATGCATGTGGAATCTACTGATCGTTTGGATTACATAACCAAGGTTTGTTTTCGGTCAGACACAGCCAAGGTATTAAATTGCATTGTTGCCTGATATGTCATTTCGGTCAGTCCAAAATATTAGTACAATGGAATGGAAAAAAACCTAAAATGAAGGGCAAAAAAAGAAGAAGCTAAAAAAACAGAAAGAAGTCCTTGAAACCCCTTTGAGAAATGAAAGATCCTATTCATAATTTTTTCTAACAAAATTTCTCTCTGGAAAAGAGTGCAAAACTTACATATATTGGAATGATAAAATAACAGAAAACATATTTAAACTTTGTCCAAAAATTATATTATGAGTACTTCAAAATATTATCTAGTAATCAACATCAACAATAAAAGAGTTGACCTGCAGAATCCATCCAACTGCGCATGTAAAAGTTGGTTAGAGAGCATCAGTGATTCCCCAAAATCTTCAGATGTGTTATAGAATGTCAGCTCCGGACCAACCATCTGCAAGGAAATATTTTAGTTACAAAAGACACTTAGCAGTGCCAAAAAGTATGACCCCACATTCGGGAAAATTGAATTAAATGAAGCAACATTAAACCTGCAACTCAATGATAAACTCAGTCGATCTGTCGACTGCAGCACTTTGAGATGGCACATTATTGGCACTTTCTCTTGGGGAATTCAAATTAGAAACTTCATTGCCTCCCTCCAAGTAGACCTGATCTTCCTTCAAAGCTGAATATCTACTGTCGGTTCCCATAGAAATACATGAATCTAAGTACAGTCCATTCTACACAAACATAACTTACATTAGTATTTCAAATAATATAGCTCTTTTTCAAGTCCTGGCATGCAGGTAAACCAGATGAAAAAAAAAAATCGTAATAATAATACCTTGATAACAACATTTTTGAATTGCAATCTTTTCCCATCTCCCACATATATTATAGCCTCTGTACTAGGTCCTGAGAGATTCAATCCCCGCCTATCTTTCAAATGCAATATTCCACCATTACCATCATAAACAAAATGATCATACCTTTCATCATCAACTATTAAAGGTATTAGAGGAGAGAGAGAGAATTCAGTAGAAGGTTGGTTGTATGTTGACTGATCCAAAATTACTGCATTGATTCCATGAACAGAGTTCTTTAATTCTTCATTTGACAGCACATTGCCAACTGTAGGAACCAAAAACTCAACAACAGCCAGAAGAAAATCAAGTGCAACAAGCAGTTGTGGCCTTTGGATACATAAAGAAACAGATTTTGAAAGCTGACTCAATTTTGCATCAAGCATGAGCATTGTAGGAACTAATTTGGCATCATTCACTTTTGTAACAGTTGCATCAGTGATGTGCTGGGTATCATCATAGGTCACAGAATCTAGGGGACAAGAACCGATATTGTCAGGCTTTCCTACCGCCAACCTAAACTGTGGTTCAGTACCCACACGATCATCCAACACAGCGAAACCCTTTAGTGTTGCAGAGAGGAAACCATCTCCCAGTGTATTTGATTTGTAAAGTAGCCACGCTCCGCTAATCTGTATGACAAAGTGGTAGGATTTTTTATTTTTTGAAGAGAAACAGAAGTTTATCAACTTGAAAAAAAAAAATGTACAAAGTACAAAATATGGACAAGGAATCCACTGCCAAGATTACACTAAGTACAGCACTCCACCCCAACCAAGAAGATAATTTGAGCACAGCAGATCCGAATATCAATTCTACAATTCTAGAATCCCGACATGAATTTCAATAAACATGAATCATGGATCGATCAACAATATTGATGTTACTTATAGAGCCCAAAAATATCATTCCTTAACAAAAAGGCAAACATTTTATACAAAAAAAAAAGGATTTCAGAAGAGAGAAAGTATAACATAACAAAATACAAACTTAGTCAAACAACAATAATTATGTAATGCAATATATATATAACAGATTGAATGTTTTCAGAAATATAATATAATCAATCCCAACCTCAATCTGTGACAGAGAAAAAACATAGGAATTTCCATTCTTTAACAGATTCAAGGTACGAGACCACAATGTTGTAATAAAGTTCCCAACAGTTAAAAAGTCCATACAATTGAAAAACTACCTGCACAGTGGCCAGAGATGCATCTCTTGCTACACCAGTATATAAGCACAATTCGACCAAATCAATGACAACAGAGACTTTCATCATAACCCAGGCTCCCCCATCTGCAGTACAAGATTCAGTACCATCTGGATCCTGAGGAGTAATGGCTTCAACATCAACTGAAGATGTCGCAGAATCATGGTTCAATGGAGGCACAATATGTGGAGTTTCAGAAATATTAGACTGTGCACAATCAGTAATAATCTGGTATTCCCTGTTCGACAAAGCTCCTTTTAACTTCTCCATCTGAAAAGAACAAATATCCATTTTACTTAAAATGTGACTTTGGATGAATCTTCAATTTTCCTAAATGAAAACATGGAGTTGAGCAACAAAGAAACCATTGCTTCACACACCAGCCAATGAATATGTCATGCATTACCTTGATTAGAACTTCAACATTTGGTATTTGATGCAACAAGTCTCGAAGTGACCTTTGAATCACAACGGAAACTCCCTTCACATCTTGAATTATGCTTTCACCTAATTCTGCTTTAGTGCCAACATTTAGATTGATGTCCTCAACCTACAACTCACATCAATGAAGATTAATCGACATGCAGAGACAGTACACTAAAAATAATAGATGCATTAAAAAAATGAATAAAAAATCAGTTACAGTGCCAAGCAACCAACATGGCAGAATTTCACAATCCCTTTTGTTCGAACCACCATATCCTATTCCAAGTTTCCAACCACAGATGCCATAATCTAACCTGAATTGTTAATACTTCCATATGAACAGCATTCATTTCACTTCTACTTCCACCAAACCATTGAGAGGTGCTCTGGACAGTAATATGAACAATGTCAAGCTTCAAGTAGCTGAAATAAAGAAATTCAAATAGTTAGGGAGAATGTCCTTTGAAGTTTATAACATTGAGATATGATTATACTTGCACAGCAGCCACAGACGGATGTCAATAATCTAAAACTAAGATGGCCAACATAAACTTACTCGAGACTGTCTGTTCTCTGAGGCATCAATATAATAGGCTTCCTAAGAGAGACATCCAACTTTACAGCAGGTGATCCTTCAAAATCACTAGTTGTAAACAACTTCTCTGAATTTGTTACTTGATCTTTTATCTTCACAACACCTTTTGAATTTTTGGGAACAAGACCCATGAAATAACTAATGACCTACATTTGATTTAAAGAACATAAGAGAAGTAAAAATAAACTAGAGTATATAATGAAAAAATTTAAATGAATATTACCTCCTGGATAAACCGATTCAAATAAACAATGCGTACTTCTGAAAGCTGCCCATAAAGGCTATACTCATAACCTTCATAGTCTTCATCATCGGCACTGAATGAAGTAAAAACCAACTGCATCATAATGACTAAATGTTGGTAAAACAATCCATAATTGCCGATAAAAGCACATGAAATACATAAACCTAAATAGAGAACATATGGCACACCACAAGAAATTAGATAACTTTTACAGGATAATGTGGATGGTTTTTTTATGCATTTATTCTTTAAACTTATCCACTATCTATTTAAGCTAAAATATTGATCTATTTTATTGTCAGCTTGCAAACATCATACAACAATGTGGATTAAGGAGAAATCAAAATAAAGGGGAATACAAATATAAAGATGGAGAAAGACGATCAGTTTATGATCAAGATGGGATGAAATAAACATTTACTGTGCACTCAGTTTATGATCAAGATGGGATGAAATAAACATTTACTGTGCACTCAAAAAAATACAAACAGTGGACAAGGAGTCTACTTTTATAGTACAAACCACAAAATACATAGAAAAACAGCCATACTCAACCTAACAAACATTTCACCTTTCCTCCAGATATCCTGAACTGAAAAATCAAGTTTGATTTTAAAAGTTTTGAAGGTCGACTTGCACTCAATCTTCTCACACATATTTAACCTCTTCTCCATATGAATTCTCACAGATATATCATTTGTTTTTTGTTTCTTGCAAAATTAACCACTTCCCCACATGCATTCTTCATAGATATCACTTCTTTCCAGATATTGTTATTAGGAAAATGTTCAGTTATTAGGCAAGCGTGAATCAACCATGTACACACCAAACAGTACTGAAGTCAAAGGCCACGAGCAAAATTCAACATTAAGAAAGGAAGGTTTTTCTATTCAATAGCCCATCCAACAAAGCACACAAGTAACTGAGAAGCACGTCTGGAAATTTAGAAACAGTAGTCTTCAGTTGAAAACAATGAAAGAAAAAACAATAACAAACTTAATTTTTCAAGCAGCAGAACTTTGGGTACATAAGCTCAAGCTGCTGAACATAGAATCTTAATTAGTTTTTCTTGTGTGACTGATTTTTCTTAAACGCTCATTCATTATTCTTTTTAGCATTTTTTTTTTTTGTATAGGAAACAAAGTTTTAATTAAAATGTACAGTAAGGTACAACACAGTGGATAAGATATCCACTAAGCTAAAATGGATTCTTTTTAGTATTCTTTGAAGCTTCAAAATTATAAAAGTGTGTTTGTGTGTGTGTAGAGAAAGAGAGAGAGAGAGAGAGAGAGAGAGAGAGAGAGAGAGAGAGAGAGAGAGAAATTAGATGCTACCTCAACAAATGAACTGCCTCCTGGATTTCTCATATCACACGCCCAGAAATACATATGGCTGCTAGGAAGACTCTCATCACTTATTTTAAGATTTCCAAGGGATGCCTTAATACTAAAAGAGGACGGAAATACCTTAAAAACAAAGAAGTTTAACAAGTAAGAAACGGGTAAGTCTAATAAAAATGCAACATTGACGAAATAATGAGGGAGGAATAAAGCTAAGATAACCTTAATATCAGTAAGCAAATTATCTTGTGACAAAATAGAAAGCTTAGTTTCATCTTCATTCATTAATAAGATCTGAGCGCGGGCCATATTTAGTGTTATATTAAATACAACTCTGGACTTCCCCTTTCCCAGCAATCCTTTAACAGAAGGCTCATTGGTTGTCAGTGATAGTGGATTATCAACTGCATCATCTCTGGACATGTCATGTTTCACAGTAGCTCCTGAAGAACTGTCACTGAATGACTCACAGCTTTCATCCTTGACGTTGATTGCATTGACAAATTCCAAGATGGCAAGAATTGTTGGTCGACGACAGAAAAATGATAAGGTAGCCAGGGTGACCGTGACCTGAAACAACCATTTAAAGAAAACTAGTCAGACAGCAATGTAATGGACCAAGGTCAAAATTTAACACAGAAAAATACCCACCTGCTTATCTATATTATGGTATAGAGGAGAGTTTTGGTCATAGATAACTATCTGAGCTTTCACAAAACTATCCAATGAATCATTGAGTTCAATGTCCTCCTTACTTGCTTGACGACTGTCACTAGGGAGTAGACCAGCAATACGGGCAAAACTGGGAGATTTCAACAATGAATTTTCAGAATCATTTAAATCCTCTGGTGCCTCGTAAAATTCATCATCTCCTTCATTCGGGACTAGATCATTTCCGTCAAAACCCTGACTCCCACCAGAGGCTAAACGTGTTTCTGCACTGCGGATGAATGATCTTGCCAGATAACGAGGCTGAGACACGCTGCGGCCATAAACTAAATCTTCAATCTCCAAAGATTTCAAAACAGTTCCGATGAACATCTCACTCGACCTAACTGATAGCTCAACCTGTGTCCAAAATAAAACTCTCTAGAGGGTGAAAAAATAAAACATTTTAAAACATTTGAAACAATAATAATTTCAATGAATGTATCACCTGACCACCTATTGCTCGAAATTCAAATAAACGCCTTTCTTCAGTTAGGAGCACCTTCATCATATTCTGGTCATGCTAGAGAAAAGTACCTATCTGTCAGATCTTTTCATTACAAGGCAACTTTTTGTCAAGTATATAGTTTAGGCTTACCTCATAACTATAACTGAAGCAGACCTTTAGTTCATCAAGAACACCAGTAATAAATACACTCTCCATTTTTGATAAATCAACAATATCATCATTGCCATTAAGCTCCATTACTGAATCCTCAGATTCTGATGACGTCTCAGATAGACTAGTTACAGGAGCAGAAACCTGCAAACAAAACTATTTAAGTGAGTTCCTAGGAGTTCCTTACAGTTAAAAGTGCTGCCATATCGATGTCTGGACTTCACAGTTGTTCTGAGTGATGCTTCATGTTTAACAGTAATGCACTTCAAAATACTTTGGACATAATTACCCGCAAAAGAGAAATTAAATAAAAATAGGACCCACTACAGTCTGCAAGTGATTACACAAATTTTTTAAGGAAAAAAAAAAGTGATTTTTGAAATTTCTCCTTCTCTCAATTTTAACATTTCATTCATCACTCAAACCATCTTAGCCATCTTGTTGCTTCTGAATAATCGAAAGGTTCATATGAGATTCGTACCACATATTAGTTGTGCAAAAACCTTCAACATGACAACTAAGTGATTCATTTTAAAATCCACCTATTCCTTATCGCTCTTCAGTCAGAGAACATATAGGAAGGTTGATCCCGTAGTTTTTCAATGCCACTTGGTGATTATAATTGTTAGGCCAAAGCTTAAACTATTAAAGCCAACAATTATTTCATTAGCTAATACGCCCTGTCATATAGGTCTATCTCCACCACTAGAGCCCAAAATATGGAATCAGTTCTATTTTGGGAGGTTGCAATTGCAGGTATTTGAACTTAGGATCTTATGCTCTAAAACCATAAAGAGATTACTCTCTTGAAAAGTGCTATTTTGGCTCTTTTGTGGTTTATTTCACTAGAGGGAAATAAGCGTCTCTCTGAAGATAAGGAGGAGGGGGTGGAGTTTTGTGGGCTCCCCAGTCCAAGAACTTTAGAGGCACCTCTCTTAGTTCAATAATCCTTGACTAAGGTGAGTGATGTATTGAGTGAATTTTTGTGAAGTTGGTGCATCTATGTTTTGATTGTAATTTTGGTGTTTTCTGTTTCTGTCTTTGTTGTGTTTGTGAGTTGTCATTCCTTGCTTGTCAGTTTTTGTATGATGAGGGTAGTTTCTTTTGTGTTTTGTGGACTGCTGGTCCACTTTTTGTTTGTTCTCTTTGTCTCTTATTAATACAAGTTTCTCGTTTCCTGTTAAAAATTGTCCATCAGGAGCTAAACAAGGATTACCGATGCACGATAGACAGCCCCCTGCAACCTGCTCTGCCAAGTTTTCTTTGAATCATCAGAGTCACATCGCAATATTAGTGCATTTGCATCCTCCACAACCTACATTGAAGTGATAACAAAATTGAGTGATACTCAACAGACCAAAATAGGGACTATTGAAATAAATTTTCATTAAAACTATAAAGATGGAGCTACAACCTTGCTGGTCGGTCGCGCAGCATCACAGACAGCCAACACATGCTCTGCATCACCAACAGAATCTAGGGGGACCTGATATATGTATTTTCCACTTAAGCTGCAATAAGCATATCACTACAAGTATTAAAAACAGTTAATATAAATTCTAGCAAACAAAATTATACTTACTAAAAATCTATATTTTCAACAAGAAATTAGTTAGAATTTATAAACATTACTAAGAGAACTCTTGTGTCAATTATCACCTAAAAATGTCAGATATACACCTCTTATTTTAAACAATTTTAATAATTGATTAAAAAAATAATGATGGTTTGGTAATTGCAAATTCTTTCAGTTTCAATCAGTTCTACTTTTACTCATTTTCCTTCTTTCAACCAATCTACTCTCATACTAAACACCATCACCTCTCTTCCTAACCTCCACCACATTGCACACACATTGCTTATGCGTGGTCCTTCAAGTATAAGAGCATATTATATATAAAAAATAAACAAGAAGAGCTTCAAAAAGTATTATTGCTATCAACTATAAAAAGTTTCAAATATTTATATTTATTACATGATAAATTGTTATAACAATCTTATTTGATTTATCAATAATTTTTTATTAATTAAGAAAATTGATAGAACTCTTTTAGATGGGACATATACGTATGTATATCCTTGAGTAAATTATTTTTGAAGTGAGAGAAATAAAAACAAGAGATGATCCTGAAATAAGTTTGTAGGGTGATGTCTTGGGGTTTTTTATTGGAATGTTTAGCTGTAGATTAGCTGGTTAGTTGACTTTTCTCTAAATTAATTAGGATTTAGTACTTTCCTATCTTGGATGTTATTGTACAGCTATATATACCTCTCTAAGAGAAGAATAAAGTATTCAGAAAATTATTCTCTAAATTTCTACATGGTATCAGAGCTCTAGGAAAAACCCTAGGGTTTCTCTACTGTGTTCCGCTGCTACCTCTACCCAAACAAACCCTAGAATTACTTAGGGTTCTGCTACAAGTACCATATCTGTCCAGTATTGTCTCTACCCCCCTACAATTTCTTGTTCTTCATTATCTTTGATTGCTACTACTATCATAATCCAAGGTGAATGATGAAAGTGTGATTGTTACTGCCTCTGATTCTCCATCTGGTTCAACTACCAAAATTGTGACTTTGCAAAGTGATAATCCATCCTCTCAAATTGGGGTCAAGCTGGATGACACCAATTACTCACTCTGGTCCCAAGTTTCTGAGATGTTTGTTGCTGGGAAAGAGAAATTTGGGTATTTGACTGGTGAGATTTCTCCACCAGACTCTAAAGACCCTACCTATAATAAGTGGCGTGCTGAGAATGCTCTGGTCAAGTCTTGGCTTATCAATTCAATGACTCTGCATGTGATGACAAACTTTATTCGTCTTCCTACTGCCCGAGCCGCCTGGGATGCTGTTGCTAAGACATATTATGATGGGTCTGATATGTCGCAAATCTATGAACTGACTTGTAAGTACTCATATGTCTTGGATATATCTCATGAAAAACAAAAGTGATGTGTTCACTATTTTCCAGTCTTTCCATGCCCTAGTGCAAACACAGTTTCATGCTAAAATACAGTTGTTCGGTCTGATAACGGTGGCGAGTATCTGAACCAAGGGTTGAGGGATTTTTTCCGCAACCATGGCATTCTTCATCAAACGACATGCTTTTACTCTCCCCAACAAAACAGTGTAGTGGAACGTAAAAACCGTCATCTTCTTGAAGTTGCTCGGTCGTTACTTTTTGCTACACATATGCCAAAGACTTTTTGGGGAGAGGCAATTTTGTCAGCTGGTTACCTTATCAACCGAATACCATCTCATGTCCTTAACTTCCAAACACCACTCCAGGTTTTGTCTGCCCATTTCCCTTTACCATCTATTCTTAAAATTTTTCCTCGAGTTTTTGGGTGTGTTGCATATGTTCACATCCATAAAAATCAGTGTGGTAAACTTGATCCTTGTGCTCTTAAATGTGTCTTTGTTGGCTATTCAGCTTCTCAAAAGGGATACAAATGCTATCATCCCCCTTCAAGGAAAATGTATGTGTCTATGGATGTTGTTTTTTGGGAAGATGAAGCCTATTTTTCAAGGGGAGTGTCTGATCCTTCTCTTCAGGGGGCAAGTGAGTGTATGGAAGAGAAGTTGGAAAATAATATTGTAGTGTCAGTCGAAGAAAAAAATGAAGAGAATTCGGGAGAAAGAAAAAAAGTTCTTTCATTCAACCAAGAGAACCAACCAGCTCAAGTGAAAGAGTGGAAGGTGTACAGGAGAAACAAGGAAAAAAAACAGATAGAAAATGATAAGAATGGGAAACAGGAAGCTATGGCCCCCTCTAACTTACCAGTGGACCAATCAGCTCCTAACTTGGAGGATATTCCTGAGGTACCTTCGAATTCTTCTCCTAATTCTTCTTTTGATGATCCTACTGTCTCTACTACTTCTAATCCTGATGATACAGTGTTTAACCTTCATGACTTGTTTGAAAATAATGAGTCACATGAACTGCCTGAACCAACTCCTAGTGAAGTGAAAGGGAAAAGGTATACTAGTAGAACCCATAATCCTCCATATCGGTATGGCTTTCCTACTGAAGTTAAATACCCTATTTCTAATTTTATGTCCTCTCATAGGTTGTCTAAGTCATATAGATCTTTGGCACTGCAATTATCCTCTGTATGTATTCCAAGTAAGCTACAAGATGCTCTAGCTGATCCAAGATGGACCACTGCTATGGTTGAGGAAATGCAAGCACTCCAAAAGAATTCTACCTGGGAGTTGGTTGACTTACCTAAGGGCAAGAAAACTGTTGGCTGCAGGTGGATATTCACTGTGAAACATAAGGCTGATGGTTCTATTGAGAGATATAAGGCCAGATTGGTGACCAAAGGTTATACTCAAACCTATGGGATCGATTACCAGGAAACTTTTGCACCAGTAGCAAAGATGAATACTATTCGTGTTCTTCTATCCCTAGCTGCCAACTTGGATTGGCCTTTGCAGCAATTCGATGTGAAAAATGCCTTTTTGCATGGCGACTTAACGGAGGAGGTCTACATGGATCTTCCACCAAGGTTTACAACCGGTTCAGATGTTGGTAAGGTGTGTAAGCTGAAAAAATCTCTATATGGTTTAAAACAATCCCCAAGAGCTTGGTTTGGAAGGTTTAGCCAGTCAATGAAAAGATTTGGTTATAAACAAAGCAATTCTGACCACACACTCTTCCTAAAGCATAAAAGAGGTAAAGTGACTGCCTTAATCATTAATGTGGATGATATGGTGGTTGCAGGTAACGATGAAGAAGAAATGAGGGAACTTCAGAGCTACCTAGCCACTGAATTTGAAATGAAGGATCTTGGTTCTTTAAAATACTTTTTGGGGATTGAAGTCGCTAGATCAAAACATGGCATTTTTCTGTGTCAGAGAAAGTATGTCATACACTTATTAAATGAAACACGGAAGCTTGCTTGCAAACCTGCTGACACTCCCATAGAACAGAACCATAAGCTAGGGGAGTATCCAAAGCAAGTTCCTACCAATAAAGAGAGGTATCAAAGATTGATTGGAAAGCTAATCTACTTGTCACACACACGGCCTAATATTGCCTATGTCGTGAGTGTGGTAAGCCAATACATGCATGCACCAAGTGAGGATCATATGAATGCTGTCACCCGGATCCTTAGTTACTTGAAATCTGCTCCTGGTAAAGGTATAATGTTCTCAAGGCATGGACACCTAGATGTTGAAGGGTACACTGATGCTGATTGGGCAGGCTCTACTGGTAGACAATCGACTTCCGGATACTTCACCTTTGTTGGAGGGAACTTAGTCACTTGGCGTAGCAAGAAACAAAATGTTGTTGCTAGGTCCAGTGCTGAAGCTAAATTCAGAGTCATGTCACATGGTGTGTGTGAGCTGTTGTGGCTAAGGAAATTACTGGGAGAGTTGGGTTTCAAACCCAAGAAAGCCATGAATTTGTATTGTGATAATAAGCCTGCAATCAGCATTGCACATAATCCAGTTCAACATGATCGTACTAAACATGTTGAAGTGGATAGACACTTCATCAAGGAGAAATTGGAAGCTAGAATTATTAGTTTTCCATTTGTGAAGACAGAGGAACAATTGGCTGACATTCTTACAAAGGTTGTCTCAAGTAAAGATTTCTATTCCTCACTCGACAAGTTGGGCATTCGTGATATCTTCGCACCAACTTGAGGGGGAGTATTGGAATGTTTAGCTGTAGATTAGCTGGTTATTTATTTTATAGTTGACCTTTCTCTAAATTAATTAGGATTTAGTACTTTCCTATCTTGGATGTTATTGCACAGCTATATATCTCTCTAAAAGAAGAATAGAGTATTCAGAAAATTATTCTCTAAATTTCTACATTTTTATTATCTGAGATCAGTTTTGTTTTTTTTATTTTGTTTATTTAATTCTTTATAAGTTTGAGGATTCCTGATGCACTCTGTGTTTTTTAATCTTTGTATTTTTTATAAAAATTCTCGTTTCTTCTAAAAAAAAAAAAAAAAAAAAAAAAGAGATGATCCTAAAATGTTTATTTTGTATGGAAAAGAAAGAGTAGGAATAGAGTGCAATTGCGTTGGAAAATGCAAAAGAACTCGCACGTTCTCTTTTCCATATGTTCTTCCCGAAGCCCTATCCAACAAAAAAATCAGGTCTTAAAACATAATGAAGATTCCGAACCAGTTAATGTTTTAATATATATATATATATAGTACAGATGTGATGACTGCAAGCCTTTCTAGTGTAGCAACTTAGAAATAGTCATATCTTGAGGGGTGCCCTGATTAGAAATGCATCCCTATTTGACACCTTCAGTAGTATTGCTTCTTCACAAAAGAATACAGAACGCTCTGAATGTATAAGAAGTTATGTATGGCTGCATAACCTTCCCAATACAGGAAGATGCCATTTCTTATGTGGATAATAATTTATATGAAAGAGATCTATTGAAGGCCCTAATGACATGTTTTCAGATAGAATGGCCTTAATCCCTGCAGCTTAAGTATCCAAGAGAAGAGACTCAACAGCAGCCAATTAACCATAAATGTTCCGAAGCATTTAGCCCATTTCTTAAGCAAGAAATGTGCAACGTCAAATCTAAGTTGACGAACTGATATTCAGAAAATTTATTAATTATATTCCACTGGACACACTGACACATGCACATCTTTCCATAGAGAGATTTCCATCTTTTTTTGTGCATCTTACTTTAGATATATATTAAGCAGATACTGTCATGCCAATTACAACTCAATTTGGAAAAGCTGGGATCATAACCTGATATACTGCTTGTATGATTTAGAGCTAGGGCTCTCAAGTACATAAAGGAAAGGCCCAACTAAGCATAGGTATCGCCGCTGCCACACTGCTTCCCTATTTCCGAGACCCTATCATCACATTAAAATAAGAGAAAATGGGTAAATGGTAAACAGCAATATATTGAAGACATGAAACTCTTTTGGGTAATTTCCTTAGTTTGGAGGGCTGAGTGAGGAGGAAAACAGGGAAGAGATGGAGAGAGAGAGAGAGAGAGAGAGAGAGAGAGAGAGAGAGACCTTCCAAGCAAGAATGAATAACCACCCCTCAAAGTCAGCTTGATTCCAAGGGCAAAGGATATCTGAGTTCTCACTATCCTCCCCCTCAAAGATCTTAGCGATTTGCATCAACCGATGATACCGAGCAGGAGAGAAGTGAAACCCTAATGATGGCAGCCGTATAGCAAGTCTTGTTGAAGGATAAGATGGACTCTCTAATCTTATCTGAATATAATGACAAAATAACATCAGAACCTTCTATCCTTAGACATTCCATGAAACACTACAAGGATGAACACAAAAAGAAAAGAATGGAGAGAGAGAGAGAGAGAGAGAGAAAGGTAGAAGCTTCATATTTACACTAAAAAGGTCACAGTATTTACCTGTTGAAGCTTTACAGTTACCCCACACTTATCAATAAAAGGCAAGAAACTAACACCATTTAAGTTGACAGAACCAGCAGAACTGTTTGAAGGAATTTGGCTCCAACAGTAATCACCATCAACCAAAAAGGCAGATACGTCACTTAAAACCAAATTAAACCGCAGATACATATCAAGCTCCTCCGGTGATCCATGTTTGTTGTCATCCTGAACACATTTTACAAGCTCTACTTAAATTTTTAGACAAAACAAACCCAGCATTAAATAATTAAGAATAAATTTTG
This sequence comes from Dryas drummondii, assembly GCA_003254865.1. Lineage (NCBI taxonomy): Eukaryota > Viridiplantae > Streptophyta > Magnoliopsida > Rosales > Rosaceae > Dryas > Dryas drummondii. The sequence continues at coordinate 4,388,279 of QANW01001771.1, forward strand.
TTGTTAACCTTGGTATCAATAACCAAATTTCCCAAGTCAAGCATAAGTTTTGTTGAATGCGTGTTGTCAGGAAAAAAATCAGTAGGAATTGTAATCTTGGGAGCTGCAATATCCAAGTCCAACAAAAACCTACCAGAATAAATTATAAAAATCATTAGATAGGATATTCAATACAAAGAACCTAAGCATTTAAAAAAAACACAATCTTTTATTAAAAAACAAAAAAAACAAAAACAAAAATCACATGGATGGACGAGAAGTCCATCAAAATCCGGAGCTATAATCATCCAAAAAAAAAAAAATTAAGTGTCCCCTTAAACAAGATGAATTGCATTAAAAAGGGAATCCTAAGATACTATAACAAGACCACCAGAGAGAAGATAAAAATCTAACTCTACCCCAAAGTAAAAATCCATTTCCTCCATCTCTTATGAAAAACCTACTCATTTCCAACAAAACAATCCACATAGAAGCCAATTTTGTTGGACTGAAGAACTGCTGTAGGGCAGGGTTTTTTTTCAGGTGTTTCGAGAGTGGTAGGAATTGATAGAGTTGCAAGCTTTGTTTTGTTTTATTCTTTTTGAGAGTAAGGGTTCTTGGGGTGGCTTTATCTTTTTAGATGCTGGTGGACAGCTTGTCCACTTTCTCTATGTCTTTTGTACCATGATGTTGTTTAAAATTTTGTTTCTTTTCAGAAATTCCACATATAAGCCAATACTACACACCACTAAAGAGTAATTGCTTTTTTGTTGACCCCAATACCCAAATAATCTTCCCCCAGAAAGAAATAGCAAATCCGGGGCCAAACCCACAGCACTCCAAACAAATACAACAACCTATCCCAGATTTTTAGTGAAGGGACAATGCAACAAAAAAAAAATGTGTGTGGAAATAGCAATTAGAGGGCCAAACCCACACCACTCCAAACAAATACAAAAACCTATCCCAGATATTATTTTGTGAAGAGGAAATTCAACAAAAAACAGTGCATGTGGAAAAAGCAATTCCGGGGCCAAATCCACACCACTCCAAACAAATACAACAATGTATCCCAGATATTTTGTTGTGAATGGAAAATTCAACAAAAAAAAGTGTGTGAAAGGACAATGCAACAAAAAACAATGTGTGTGTGTAATCAGCACTCCCAAACCTTTTGCACAAACACATAATTGTGGAGATAAGCATGCAAAGGAGCATATCACAAGGACTTATTTTCCCATGGACCACTAACCAAGAAAATATTTGCACTTTATTGGGTAATTTTTGGTAGTATATCAAAAATTTGTCAAAATAAAATGCGCAAAATGGTTACTATAACTAATTAATAGCTACAAAACATGCAAGAAATAAACTAAATATATTATTTTGCAAAATATTTTCAATCTAGAATCAAGACAATCTTAAGCAAAGGATCACAAACAAACATTTCCCATCTAGCAGAATACTACTATGTTAAACGACCAAGAAGATGCAATTGCACCGTTACCCTGTTATGATCAATGTCTTCCTCGCAATGATGCAATCAATATAATTTATGGGAAGGGATCAGGATACTTCAAAAAAAAAAAAAAAACAAATCCATGTTCAAGAAAAAAAATAGAAAAATAAAAAACCTGGAATGGTCCTTCAACGCTCTGTTCACTTGTTGCTGAGCCGTGCGCTTGACTCCTTTGATTGTCATCTGATACATAGTGAACAACACAGTTTGTACACCTTTAACTGAAAACTTGATAACCATACTTGCTGAAACGGAATAACAAGAACCTACAGCTCTAATGAGACCAAGGAAAAATCATGTATAAGTGGTGCTGCACAGGGAAGTTTGGGGAAAAAAAAAAAAAGGGGATCCTATCAACTTGTTCCGACCTAGGATAATAAGCTCATGAGCTTATGTCTCATTGAATTCTTTCTAAATTATTCCATCTTGGGCATGTTTCGAAACATGATACATGAAGCAAGCAAGATGCTTTACTTTATTTGGCATCCGGACAACATTCTCTACTTTTTCTTGATCTTGCATTGATGGAGATCAGATGCGGACTATTGTGTCTTTTGATTTTCTAAGGCACAAGTTCTCTGTAATCTGGGAGTCACAACTCCTAGAAGTTATTAATGAGGGTGATTAAATACTTATTCTATTTATGGTTTCTTTGTAGCTCCATCCCCAACATAGGGCCTCTTTGTATTGCTGGAAGTCAGTCAATGAAATTACCTTGGGTTTTGTTTAAACATTGTCTCTCGAGTGATTCTTGAGAATTCTTGGTGTGATTCCAAGAAACCATTGCTGGAGTGAGTCCAGATTTCTCTGTAAATTTTCCAATGAATGCTTGCTTCTTTTGACTTCTTACATGCATTCTTATTGAATATTCAAGCTTTTTCCTAAATCTTTCCACGAATTGCTCTCAAAATTTTACCGAATTTCCCAATATGACTTACATAACAAGCTTCTCATGTATCTTTCCAATTAATTCAAGAAGTCCTAACAACAATCTTCAATTGAAAGTATCTCATGTATCTTACTGTAGGTTGTTTAGCTTCTTCAATAGTGGATAGCTTGTCCACTATGATGTACTTTCTGTTTTCTATTAATAACAGTATGTTTCTTATCAAAAAAAAAAAAAAAAACACACACACACACACACAATGATTGAAACATTTTAATACAGCTAACATGCTCAATACCAGCAAGCTTGGACAGCACTTGAAAGAACTATATAATCATATTTCAAAGAACCAGCATAAGCAGAACAGAACCTGCATTGCAGCTGCAGTTTCCAATGCTATGGCCTGACTAACAGCTGTATTACTTCGAAAGAATTTGATAATTTGACCAATTGCGTCCTTTAGATACTGCCAAAGAGATATAATCAGTAAACAAGCACATCTTGAAGGAAGTAAAACCTAGGGCATAATAGAAACATACGATCACGTAACAAGGAGAAGCTTTAGCAACCAAGCTCCAGTCCACCTTTGCGTCAAAAGGCTTATAGCAGTATATGCCAACTAAAGAATCATAAGCGCTTGCACTCTGCATGGAAGTAGGGAAATTACAACACCAAGTATTTAAGAGAAAATATATCAAACACAACATGAGAAAGTCCTACCTCAGCAAGGAGACCATTTGGCGTAGATAACTTATATGATGCCAATTTTATGTCAAAAACTTTTGTCTCTGGATAAAGCTTTATGGAGCAATCAATGCCTTCACATGATAATTCAGCAAGACACTCCTGGGACTCATCAATAAGCTTAGTAGCATTACGTTTCACACAAATGCTCAAAGAAGTCTGAAGAGCATCCACCTTGTCATTAATTATATCCAACGGCTTATCATCACTTTCCTTATACCCAATGATTTCATTTAACCGCTTCCAATCTTCCTCCCTAAAACTAATTGGCTCACTCTCATCTTTTAGAGACTGACTGCCCCTGGAACAGTAGATGAAAATAAGGAAAACAGCATGTACTCTTAAGCATCAGTATATACAAACAAATAGGGTCAAGAGACCTAGTTTCAAATTTCAAGGTAAAACTCTTCTCAAAAAAAAAAAAGTAATTTAAGGCAAAACTATTTACCATCCAAACCACCAAGATTTCTTTGCTTTCTGTTTCTTCAAGCCAAGGTCCGACTCTAATGACTGCTCTACAAACTTGTGAGCCAACATCCTGCACATACAATACCACAATAGTACGAAATACTCCAAGACAACATTAGAGGAAGCAGAGATTGTTGCTTGTGTAAATTATTGGAACATAGCCATTCATAAATGTTACTTGTACTCAATCATACATGTATTCATATATGGACATAAGACAAGTCAGAATAAATTGTCTTGTTTCCTATAAAAAAAAAAAAAATTAATGATGAGAGATAGAGAGAGATAGATATAGAGAGAGAGAGAGAGTCCAACAAGCTTTGTAAACAATGAAACAAGATTCTTCAGCCAAAGAAGAACAAGTAACATACAATGGATTATCTACACTAATAAATAAAAGGAAAAAAACCCACTTCAAGTAGCATATGATGGTATATGTATATGTATATCTCAGCTAATAATGTAATTTATAAGTCACCTATGACCTATGAAGTTAAAAATGTACAGAAAGGCATCAGTTTCAACTGGCAAAGAATGCTTAACAATAAAAAACTGGCAAAGAATGACCAATTTTATATAACTAATAACAATCAGAAACTAATACATTTACAACAAAAGGAATACCTCCACTGGAGTATAAGTTCAATATCAAGTCCACGATCTAGTTCCTCAATGTCTTTGTTGTCATCAACTACTGCCCGACTCGGGTCAGATTTAAGCAGTGAAGCATATAGAGAGATATATCTTTTACGTAAGCTTGCATACTTCAGAACTTGTTCCCATGACAACCTCCCACTGCCACAAAGATAATGCTTTAAGAGAATAGAAAAATTATATAAATTCTGTTTGCCGAGAATATAAGTGAAATGGACTGCAATGTCATTTCGTGAGCAAAATTTGCACAATTTATAATGCTTTAAAAAGAGAAATAAAATAAATTAACTAATTAAAGTAGGAAGCCCTTTTCTTTTACTCTTTTGGACGAGTATTTCACTATTTTGTGATAAAAACTCACATAAAAGAAATTATCATTGGAAAGGACAATGAAAAGAAATTAACTGATTCAGATACCTTGCCTTCTTTGTTTGGTCAGAAACAACCCTATAAGCATACTTCCACCAAGACCTAGGATCAGATTTCACAAAGACAAGTGGACGATAATGAGCATACTTCAAGCGCTGATTAAAGGCAGCAAAGTTATCAGCTAACTTTAGACCATCCCTGTATCCATCCTGCAAAAAAATAATACTCAATTGTTCTTAAAGAGAATAAAAACTTACCCCTCCCAGCATGGATCAGAATGGACAGAAAAGAAATTATGAAAATGAACCTTTGGCAAACAGAGAGTCACATCATCCAAATTAACTGCTGCTTTGTGCAAAGGCTGACCGCTATCAGCAAATTCATTTGGTCGTAGCTTTGAGTATTTGGCATTTCCAGACACAGGTTCCAGTATGTAAGTGTGCTTTTTGATAAATCCATCCGCTGGCTTACCATCTTTAGTACCAAATCTAAAAACCTGAAAAGAAATATATAACCATGTGTATGTATATATGTATGTCTGCACGCAGGAGTGTTCTATCATTACAATATTAAAGAGGATTAATTGGGGACCCCACTTCACCAAAATAAAAAAACAGAGGGAGAGAATTTATTGGGCATACCTGAACCCACTCTGATGGAAGCAAATCCTCCCATGGTTTCTTAACATGCCATGGAGCAATATCAGAATCCAGATAAAGTGCAAGCCGATCAAGTTCGACAGACTGAAAAACAATGAAGGATTATAGCATGAACTTCTACACAGTAGGGACACTATATTGATGAAGTCAAGTTATTCACAAAGACAAGAAATGCTTATTTGTTTTTATTTTTGTGCTCAAGTAGCAATTCTTCTGGGCCATATTATAATAGTATCAACTCCAAGAAAGTGCATGCAAGCAATCAGTACTTGAAACGATCCCATCAATATAAGTCTTTCTTTTCTATAATGATAATTATTAAAAATATTAATTATCAAAAAAAAATCAAAAGATATACAACAATAAAGTGACATTGCATAACATTTACTAGCAAGCATCGGTTGAAAAACTTAATAATTTATAAATATTTTTAACTTTTTAATTAAAGAGCATTCAATTCAATCAAAAACTCCAATTACTATCGTACCAATTAAAATTTTATATAATATGAATGTATGATTTTAAGGAACCTTCTGAATACGGTCTAGTGCACCCCCAGTAACAAAGGTCTCTTTTCCATTATCGTCAACTGTCATAGCTGAAAGTCTCTCCAAAGTTATGCCTGCTGCAAACGGGTGGCCAGGATTGCTACAACATACAAGACATAAGGCATAAACACAAGATATAATAAATAAAAAGAATAAAAAATTCAAAGATTCAAAGATTTTTTTTGCTTTACCTCTCAAGATCCTCATATCTGATGTGAACGTTTGAAATTGAAAGTTTCAAATTTCCAATTATTGTGCTTATCAGGGATCCCAACCATGATTTGTTCTTCCAAGATGAACAAAGTATAAATAGTTAAAATCATAAAAGATAAAGAAAATAGGATTTCCCGCGAAAGGGGAAGATAAATGTACTTCAATATTTAGTATTATATAAGGCTTATTAGCACAAATGCCCCTTGAAAGTAACTTTCATTCTCACTTTGCCCCCTTAAAGTTTAATCTTCTCACTTTGCCCCCCGAACTTTACAAACCCTCATATTCCGTCAAGTCCGTCAATGACTCCGTCAAAAAAGCTGACGTGTCGCTCATCCACGTAAGCGACACGTCGGATTTTTTAACGTAGCCATTGATAGACTTGACGGAATATAGGGTTTGTAAAGTTTGGAGGGCAACGTGAGAAGATTAAAGTTTAAAGGGGCAAAGTGATAAGGAAAGGTACTTTCAAGGGGTATTTGCACGAATAAGCCTTATATTAATAAAGCAAAGATTTAATTTTAAACCCGCATGCAGGAGCAAGGGCAACCAAAATTGTGACACCCCTTAATCCGATGCACATTGGTTATGCACTGAGGATATGGGTAGATCTAGGGGCCTTAAGCGAGGTCAATACATTCAAAGGTCAGCTTTCATTTTTGATAGGAAACAAGATACATGTACAAATGCATTATTTCTGTGTAAAAAAAGAGGTTACATAGCAGTGGACAAGAAGTCCACATTCAAACAAACATCCAGAAAAGCTTAAAACAGTCATACAGCAGTCATAGTAGAGGGTTACAAACAAACCAAAACATTACACAAATTCCTTAAACCCTAGACATATTAGCACGCTGCAGCCTTCAGCCTTCCAATCAAGCAAAATATTGTGGATAAGATATACAGCAGAAAGAGAAAACTAAGCAATCTAACTATCAAATACAACAAATACACTAAGCATAAATCAACAGAGAAAGTACATAAAATATCAAAAACCACAAAGCAAGACTCTAAAACATACAGAAAGACTCTAAATCAGACGTAATGGATGAGAAGGAATAATCTCTAAACTTGAGATGGAAGCCTATAAGGATGCCAAAACTGGACTCTCTCTCCCCCTTAACATCATCAAATATCCTTCTATTTCTTTCCAACCATACTACCCAAAGAACCTCCACCACAGCACACCTTCCCAGCACCACACACCTCTTCTTCCCTCCAAAAAACTGGTACCTCTCAGACATCAATGCTGCACAAGAAGCTGGAATCACCCAGCTTAACCTGGCCTCGCTATACAGGCGCAACCACAAATCCTGCCCAAAGTGATAAGTTCCTAAAGTCTGAAGAAACTGATGCCCAAAGTGAAGCCAAAATGTTTACTCTGTCCTATAATTCCTCCTTCCCATCCCTAAACTTGTCTTCAAAAATTCTTTTATTCCTTTCCAGCCAAATAACCCACATAACAGCAAGCACCAAACGTCTGCACAGAACTTTAACCTTCTTCCCACCCCCTAAAGCTTTATGCTTTTCACTTAACAAAGTAAGACGTATTAATAAGGGCAAAAGAGTAAAATCAATAGTGGAGCAGCAGTCCACAAAAGGAACTACCCTTGTCCTATAAAAACAGGACACAAGAACTGACAAGCAAGGGACAATCCACAAACAAACCAAAGCCAGAAACAGAAACAATCAAAATTACATTCAAAACGTAGTGCAGCAACTCATCAAAAAATCATTCAAAATAATAGCTGTAGACAAGGAGTCCACTGATGAAAGACACATATCTATCTACATGAGAATTAAAGCTATAACAGCTTCTACAAAAATTTCGAAGAACTGTACTAGTCTAGCTGCTATGAATTGATCTTGTAGCTAGGCTGAGTAGATATTGTAATGTATACTTGGGCTCTTTGTGGATATCTTGTCCACAAAGTTTGTAATTGATCTGATTAACAAAATTTGTTTCTTCTAAAAAAAAAAATGTAGGCTTGCCTTATTTTTGTTATTTTACAGGAAAAATAATTTAGAGAGAGATAGAGAAGATGGACAAGATATCCATCTAAATGCAAGGTGGGCTCATGTTGGGTGGCTTCGGGTTTAAGCTCAACCCACTGACCAAACCTGATTCAATCTGTTCAAGAATTGAACACCCAAGACTTAAGCAAGAATAATGAGTCTTTAAATTTTACCGTAACAGATGCCTACAACAAAGCCCAAAACCTTACTCTATCCTAAAGCTCCTCCACCTCTTCCCCTTTGTGATCTTTGAAGATCCTCCTAGTCCTCTCCATCCAAATAATAAAAGAAGCGGTATCAAGGCCCCCATCGTGCAACCCAGCCCCATTTTAACTTTAAAGGCGAAGGCAGGGACGAGGATGAGAAGAACAAACCCGACCCCACCCCATTGTCATTCCAAGGTTTATAAAGGGACTTAATAGCACCACATACATATATGACACCCATGACTTTTAGATTTCCCACATACAATCACTTGGTAGCACCACACACACACATACAGACATACTTCAGATAAGTATGCATACACATGCAAAATCCATAAATATCAGATTTTCCTAATTGCAGTTTCAAATGTGTTGCCACTTGAATTATGTTAAATCCTACCATATCTGACTTTAGTTGTTCCGCCTTCTCTAACAGCTTCATTTCCATTTCCTATTTACAAGGGAAAAAAGTCAAACTGTCACTCAAATATATATAGGCAAACAACACATATCCACATATAGGTTACCATGTCTTACCCGCACTCGGTTTTTCTTTGTTTCCTGTACAGTATCCTCGCTACTTCCTTCAACTTGGGTTGCAGGTTCAGCTAATAAAAAAATGCGATCCAAATAAACTAAAACTGGATCCTGGCCAAGCCTGCTCCATGGAACCTTGGTTCAAAAATCACAAAAACCTCATTGGAGAAATGCAGATAGTAGTAAATATCATAAGTAGTAAAAAATATGCCACACAAACAAAATAAATCCATTAAATTAGAAAATGGAGATGCTTGGTACCAAGAAAGTACACAGGAGGTGAAAATTACAAGTACCATATAAGTTATATACCATGTTCACTCCAAAGTTAATAAGTCACCTATGTCAACTAAACATCAAATACTACCTCATCCTACAATAAAGAAGCCACCAGAGCCAAAGTGTATCACACTACGAAGTGCTTAAGATGGGAAGTAGAATCGAAGTTGACCAGTAGTGCACAAAAGTACTACCCTCATTCTACAATAAACATGCCACCAAAAACAAAGTGTGTGACACTATAGCATCCGTCCAAACATAAAACAGAAAGAAAAGCCTCCCAAACTACAACCAGGACAACTGTGATACATTCAACAAGAAAATAATGATATAACACACACCATAAAATGGGTTTAGAAAAACAACTAGAACTGTAACTTCAAGAAATTATGGAAATGAAATCAAATTTCCCAACATATTGTCCATAACCAAGAAGGTAAACATTCAACAAGAAAATAATTCAACATAATGATTACAAAACAATGTTGACCCCGCACCTTAAGTTTCACTGATCCAAGAAATCCTGCCTTAACCTTCACAGGCAATTTTAATGCATTGAGAGCCTCTGGCTTCAACTGCATATTTGTTAGCTCAACATCACCTGATTCACATTAAAGGCCATAAGTACATATTAAGCACTTCTCTAGTTCCATTGTAAGATTTTGATGGTGTTGGTGCATGCGTGCATTTCTCTAACACAAAGTAACAATGCACATGTAAAGAAAAAGAAGATAAAAAATAATAAACCAAAAAACCATATCTAAAAAGGGAAGATTGTAAGTCCATCATTACCAAAAAAGGATGCATATGATACCTTGTTATAAATTATTCATGTTCAGTAAAATTTAAGTTAATAAAATTTTCTTCTTTATTTTTAAAAGAAAGAAACTTTTACTAAAACAAACTCAAATATCACATTGGACTCTTATAGGCTAAAAAAGACCATGGTTTAGTGCAAAGGTCAATTAGGTTGCAGGTGTTCAAAGAGATCCTTATCAAAGTTGTTCTTTTGATTATGTCTTTTCAGAAAAATTGGTTCTCTCGGTTAAGTTTAGGTGCTAGGTTGCTTAGAAGTTGTTTGGGTGCTCCCTGGCACACTCTATATCTTCTATTATGCAGAACGTGTTAGCTGTTGTACAGTGAGACTAGTTGTAGGGTGATGTCTTGGGTTTTTTCCTATCTGAGATCAGTTTTGTTTTTTATTTTTTACTTCTTTACAAGTTTGTGGATTCCTAATCCACTCTGTGTTTTTTAATCTTTGTATATTTAATAAAAATTCTTGTTTCTTCTCAAAAAAAAAAAAAATTGAGAGTTAAAAGTCAGTTACTCATTTGATTGTAAAACTAAAGAGTCTTATGATGATTGAGTTTGGTGTTAAATTTTGTTTTCACTATTGATATTTTTGCCAACAAATTTAAAATTATGTGTGTGTTTGTGTTTGTAGAGTGGCGTCTTAATGAGAACCTAAGTTGAGAACTTATCTTGAGGAGTACATGTGAATCCTACCCCGCAATTTTTTTAGGTCTCTTTCAATGATCAACAGAAGTAGTGAAATTGGAAACAATTTAGTATTTTAGTCATCTAATTATGACTACTAGGTGGACTCCTTATCCCATTATGTGTATTTTTGGTTAGCATTAATAAAATGTTCTTTAACTCTATAAAAATAACAACAAACATGCAATAAAAACTAAAATGATCAACATCATAATCTGATGCAGAACGGATGGCGGAGAAGTTTATGCAACAGCTTGATCGTTGCAAACCCAAGAAATTTGGGAAATGATTTCTACTAGTCGGAGGGTTTGGCTCCGAAAGTGGCACTAATGCATACTGTTTCGAAAGGAATCGCGAGATGAGTCAAACTCATCGCTACGCCATGACGTATGGGCTTTTTCAGCCTTCCAAGGTCATTTGGGGCCTCAAAACTGTATTTTAAACTTTCAGACATTTTATTTATTTTCGTTTATACTTTATTTGGGTTTGTAATTGTCCGTGGGCCTTAATTATAAGGTCCTTTGCGCCCTCGGGTTTCTTTAAGCATACTTAAGCAATTTTACAATTGCTAGCCGGGATAACTCTTATTATTTTTATCAAAGTAATTATTGAGGTTTTCTCTCAATTTCCTGGTGGATTTCAAGCTTCTTATTCTTTTAGGTTTACGCTTGTAAGCCTTGATTGATTGTACTGCATCATAATCAAATCAAATAGCTAAACGATTTTCGATTCAGTTGATTTATTTGTAACGATGATCGTCGATGGTTCGCATTGTAGGATCATATAAGGGGATGATCGCAAACAAGTTGGCCCTTAATTCAAGTCCACAATTTAGGTCCTGATTAGAAATATACATGTAGGTCCCCTATTTAGGTCCTAAAATCTGAGAGTAACAACCTAACCTCTAAAGACCTAAATAGTTATATATCCTAAACTGTCAACCCGTTGGCATAAAGGGGCAAAAAATTTCTTTCCATTCGAACGGCCCTCATATAGATGTGTGTGTGTGTGTGTGTGTGCAGGAAGGAACTAGAGAGGATGTCCACCCTAAACCCTAATCTTGAAAGGTAGCATGTCTTAGAGACAAGAGTACATTCAAAGAACTTTGGGTTGATCAATGTATATCATTCTCCCCCTATCTTTTCAGCAGCCATATAATGGTAGCTATGGAAAAATAGATACCGTCTACATTAAGGATTTTAAGTCATTGGCATGTGTAAGGCATACTTGTTCCTTTCTCAACCATTACTAGCTTCTTGTGTTAGTGTTCCAATTCCACACACCACCAAGTAGTAGAATCACTGTTCAATCAAACTGAATAAGTAACATTAAGTAAAGCCCTTCAAACCTGCCATTGGCACCAACCGAACCTAAAACCCAGTTTGATATCACTTAAACGCACCGTTTCGGACCAATTCAAACCATAGAAATCCCAATTCACAAATAAAACCAATCAAGCACAAACTTAAAAGCTTGAAGCAACCACTTGCAACAAAAAAGAGGAAGAAGAACAAGAACAACAAAGGACAGGAGGTTCTCTAACCTTTCCAAACACTGATCTTGAGGGCCTCCTTGTTGAGCCCCCTCACATAGTTCCCCAGGTACTTCTGCAAGAGGAACGCCACCTGATCCTCCAACATCTTCGGTTCTTCTTCGCTGGTCCAAAATCGCTATCTCATTACGCGAGTATTACTCTAAAACAACAAAGGACTGCAAAAATTCTCAAAGAGTGAAATCAGAGAAAGTAAAGTCGGCGTTCGCGAATTGAAATTTCGCATTTGCTTTCAGAGAAAGAAAAGCGAGTTCAAGAAAGTTTTGCTGGAACATGCCACGCTACGTGCGACGACTGTAAGATGCGGCCCTTTGCTAGGCTTCTCTGTATCGAGGAGTAAATTCTAATAATGATCCACCCAATGAAGGCTCGACACGTAGTGTAAAGAGTACTGTGATCTTACGTGGCGGGTAGAGAAAGGTGTAGGTGTACAAAACAAGTACGTGGCGGTTAGAGACGAGTTTCACTCTGACTGTCGGTTGGACACTGGACTTTGGGGTGGAAAAGGGTTGTAGCTGATTTCTGTGGATGGCGGACGCCCAGGGCCGAGTGACGTCGTTTTGGGTTTTGTTTATGCCAAGTGTGCGATCAATGGGCTTTGTTATTGACATGTGGCACTCTTGTAGACCACCATGTGCCATAAATGTTCCAAGCGTTAAGGACGTTTATACGCCACCTCACCCACTCACGTGATATTAGCTATGTGGATGCCAAGATATTTGTCATAAATTTTCCTTTTTGTGTCATAAGCAATTAAAATAAAATTATGGTTTTTTTTTTTTTTTCACAAATTCCACCCAAAGTATAGGAGGTTCATCTCTGTTTTGAACGGAGGTGCGACCATGCAGTTAGTTTGAAAAACTATATTCAGAGTGTTGGCCTGAATCAACTTTTGTTATTAATAGGAATTAATATGATTAATTGTAATGGCATAGCTGACTCTTGTATAGATTCCTTATTTGTATGCTACTATTTATTACTCCATTTTGAAAGAAGAATGGATATCATAAAATATTTTTCTTCAGACATTTTAGCATGGCATCGGAGCTCCTATCCATTTCCATAGGAATTAGAGGTTGTTCTTTGCGTTTGTAGATTGTTTTTTTATCAATAACATAAACTTGGTTAACAATTTGTCCATAAAATCATGGGTTTTTGGAATTTCTTGATCTGTATTAGAGAATTCTACTACGTCCGATCGTGAAATTCCATCACTTCATCACAGTGTCACCTCCTGCTTCATCAGAATTCCATTGCACCAGATCGTGAAGCCGTGATCCACCAAGAGCTCGCTGGCTTCCCAAGTGCTCGCCTCTCTATGTTCATTGGACTTGAAAATCAACTAAAAAAAAATTTAAAAAAAAAAAACAAGAATTACTAGATCATCTTTATTAATTTATAATAAGTCAAAACCCAAGATAAGCCGGCCATTTCTAAGAATAAGAAAGGGGGCTCAACAAATCAAAACTAAAACTAACGGTACCTGACCTCGATCAAGATCGAGAAGGAGTTGACAACATGTCTTTTTTAAAAATTCAAAAACATGTCTTTTTTAAAAATGATAAAACATCGTTTTTCTCTTCTTTTTTTTTTTACACTTTATTTTTTCTTAGATGTCATCATTTTTTAAATTTAAAAATTGATTTTGAAAACTCACATTTAAAAACAAAAATCTGGCCCTAAAGTTTGCAGCGGCATGAAATTTTCCAAGCCAAATACCGCAAACAAGACTTTTGGTAAATGATGTATCAATTACCAAAAAGTATATAATTTTATATATTAGATATAATCTCCTACTATTACTCAAAAAAATGATAAAACACCAAATAGGAAGACCCGAATCCAAGTTCAAAACTTACATCGCAGTATGTACAGTATTTGAAAAAGGTACTAAATATTACATAATTATGAAATCAGAATAAAGGAATTAATATATAAATTTCACTAGCTAATCATCTATAATGTCTTTCTTTGAATGCCTATGTTGCTGAACAATCAAAATGGAACCATTAACATTGAAGTCTGAAGAAGCCAAGAGATCCCCTACGGTTCCCAATTCAGGGCACTCTTCCCAGTCACTCATTTCGGTTGTTAATGGTGAGTGTCCTCTCCCACCCCTCCCCACAATAAACAATGAGTACATGTCCCCAATGTCTCTTAGAGCTGCCACCGTTTCTGCCCCATTATTTGCATACTTCTCAACATATCCAACTTTTCCAGATGCCACATACCTTCAAACAACCACACACAATTGTTCAAAGATGCATGTATAATAATAAACGGTTTGACTGTTACATGCACTATTTGGTTGATTGACAATGTGTTCTTATTGCACAAAAGTTATAAAACATGTCCAGTCATTAAGGGTTAAGATTTATGATTTAGATATCACTGTCCCTCATAAGAGATAATTAAACATTATCATCAATAAATTTGGTAGATATAGTATTATTTTTAAATTGGAAAAACTACAACTATTAAAGTTCCACAACCAGATTAAGCAATTAAGATAAATAGAGGTACGTACCCGTTATAGAAGTCATTGAGAAAGGCATTGTCAATGTCATTCCCCATTTCCAAACTCGACAAGGCCATGAAAACCTCAATGTCATTGTTCCCCTTCTCCGACTCCACCTTCTTAATATTTGTATTCGCCGACTCTGTGGCAAGAAACCTAATGACAGTCAAGTTAACCCTCGGATGCATCGCGATCCGAGTGCTCCACGCGATGGCCTCGCGATCATCGGGGCCACCGAAGAAGAGTGTCGCAACATGCTGCACTATGTCCACCGCGGTCAGCTGCGAAAACCCTACCATCCCAGCCAGCCCTTTCTCCACAACAATCCCCACTGAGCTCGGCGCGTGGCGAAGAATCTTCTGATTCGTCGTCCTTATCGCCTCCTTCCCGCTCTCCATCTTCCCATCGATCCTTTGGTGCTTGTGAAACGGCAACAGAATGATCGTCGCACGCAAGTCCTCAGCTGCATTGCAAACATCCTCGTACAAGTTCGACAACGTGGAGACAGTCTTATTGAGGTTGATAAGGATGTTGGTATCGGCAGTGAAGACATCAACGGCCGCATAAATTTCGAGCACGTCGTTCCCGCCATAATCTTCCTCGTCGCTCATCTCTTCGGTTTCGAGCTCGTGATACGACAAGTTGGCTCGACGTTTTTGGTGCAACTCGATGAGGTGGTACATGTAGGGGATTATGGGGGAGGTTTGGGGGCCTCTTAGGGTTGCTATGACGGAGAGCACGGTGGACACGTTGCGCGAGCTGTACACGCAGACCAGCATTCGGAGCTCGTCCTCGGGCTTTTCCTTTTTCAGTTCAACACCGAGTGAGGTGTGTGTGTGAGCGAACAATTTTTCTTCTCTTCTCATTAACAAAGCCACAACTGGCCCTGATATTACAGTGTTAATCACAATTGTCATTAATAACACATTGTAAGCGTCTTGGTTCCAAGTCTGAAACAATAGCCAAAGCATACAAAACCAAAAAAAAAAAAAATCAATATATTAATTAAAAATTTTGATTCAATAAATCATATTTTATCTAATTAGCAATGAGATTTGCACATGCTTTTCTTCTTCATTAAGCTAGCATAGTAGCATGTACCATATAGTTTATTCATATAAAATTAAAACTACTCACATGCATGTAGCATTATACCACGTACAGATACCCACATCATATCACTTTCAACAAAAAAATATTGGTTCACGAAGAAAATCATACATATATTCCATATTTTAAACTATATTTTTTAAGTAAAATCCATACAGTTTATAATGTGGTCAATAAATATAATACTTGTAATATTTCTCAAGACTTAATTGTATGGTCTTTGTGACACAGAAGGAAATCTGCAGCAACGACGTATAAGTCCATGCAATTTTTTATTTTTTTTATTCTAATTGATCTAGGTAATGCTAACCCAAATTAATCCACCCCAAGTTAGCCCACTCCAGCCTACTCCAACCCATTCTATATTAAGGGATATGGTTAGCAATATGGTTAGAAAATATATATAGCATATGTAATTTCAGACATGTAATCAGCTCAGTGGTCAGAAAATTGCTCCTCTCTAATATTCATATTCTTGTTTGAAGAGTGTAGTGAAAACTGTGAAATATATTTATAGTTGGAAGATAAAAAGAAAAAGAACTTACAATTAGGGACTTTGAGGGGGTGCCTATGAACAAGAGATCAGCATGTCCCTTCAAGTTCAATACAAAACCAAGGAAAACCGCTTGATTCAATGGGATCTTCAAGTAGCGGCAAACCACAAGAGTGCCAGCAAGCTTGCTGGTGAGGCTCAACAACACCAATGAGGTAACCATGAGCAAATTGGTAGGAACTTTCAAAAAAGTCACATCGAATTGGAACCCAATATACCCAAAGTAAACAGGCAGTATGAAGTTGTGCACAGAGTAAGTGAGCTTATGCAACAATGTCCTGGCCGTCTTGCCCTCTTTAGGGAACATAATCCCGGCGACGAAACAAGCGATCACGCTGTTAAATGTGGCCATTTCGATGATCATGGAGGCCGCGATTAGAATTGACAAGATGAGGAACACCTCGGGGTTCCTCAGGTACTTTTTGTTCCTGTTACGTTTGTTGAACCATATGGATAAGTACTTAAAAGCGAAAAGCACTGGCAATAACCCTAAGAGGATCAAGAAACCGTCTCTCAAAGCTGATCCTTTTGAGAAGGCGATTATGAGGTTGAAAAGGAGCAAACAAGTGAGCTCAACTACTAGAGCCGAGGATATTGCCAAGCGCCCGATGTCTGATGTTGCAAACCTGAGCTCGGCTGCTAAGCGATTGACGACCGGACATGCAGTGTAGGCGATAAATAGCATGATGAAGAACACGAATGGCGCTGACAGCTCCTTTCTCGGCAGTACCTGCTTGTATAAGAGAAAGGAGGCGGACAGCCCGAAAATGCTGCCTAATGCGGCACCACCACAGGCAATGATGCTCACAACGCGAAGGTTGCGCCGGAGGTAAGCAATGTCCACCTCTAACCCGAATAGGAATGTGAAAAGAATTCGGCAAAAGAACCCAAAAATCTCGTAGTATTCGGCAGCCGAAGCTTGAAAGAAGATTTCTCTTATTTCTGTAATGTTACACAACCCTGAAGGACCCAACACTATACCAGCCTGATATCAAACACATACATAACGTGCATGCATGAGTTAATTTGTCACGTACATGCATGTATATATCCATCTGTATAGAGAAATGTTATCTTTCCAACAATTTAATATATTATATTCTCAGACCATCAAATATGGCAAAAAACTTATCTTGAGAGAAACCTTACTTTGTTAAAAGTAAAAGACATAAGCAGCCGCTTCATAGCGTGATCATATGATACGAATTATTTTTTTTGTCCCCATTTAAGAATAATTCCTGCAAAAAATTAGCAAAATCGGAAATTATTTAGTCATTTAAATATAATCAAATAAATATATTGACATAATGTTTTTGGACTCTATCATTTCCGATTTTGCTGATTTTTTGTGAGAGTAATCCATGTAGAGAGGAATTTAAAAAATAAATCATGTGGATCATTCACCAAATTATGTTACAAAGTAAGAGATCTAATAAGCCTTTAAGATAAGTTTTCTCGTCAATCTGAACTACATACATTTACAAATCTATATCGAGAGCAACAAAGAGAGAGAATGGGTACTTACAAGAATTTGGGCAATGGGGCCAGGTTGACCAAATGCCTTGAGCAGAATGTGAAAGAAGTGTGAGATGACAAGAATGCATGAGGCTTGTATGCCCATGGAGATGAGTGGGTTGAACAAATCATCTTGGCACACGAATTTGTGAGTAGCCTCCATCTTTGGATGAGTAGAAAATATGCAGATCAACAAAAAGAAGCAGAAAATATTTAACAAGAAGAATAAAAAATCACCTGCAAAATGAAATTGTTGTCACTGGTGCAAGAAAGGGGGTTATGGTTGTGAGGGAAGAGGTTATACATGTAAGAAGGTATTAGATCCCTTATTTTCTGCTCATTGTAGAAACCGTGAAAATCTAAAGGGTCTTTTACCACTTCTTGTCTTACTTTATCAACTTTTAAATCCTCACATGTTTTAATTAATTAATAAATATTACTTCCTCTTTAATATAACCGTTTCCTCCATACTTAAAATTAGCATATCACCTCCAATATTCATTATATGCTAACAAATAAAAAGCATTGGGCTGGGAAAAATGAATTTGGTGTATTCTTTTTCTATTAGTTGAAAATGGGGGCTTAAAGCCCAAAACCAACTACACAGAAACCATTAATCTGGGCCTCTCTACATGGGCTTAGTCACCAGTTAACAAGTTTCCAATATAAATTGGTCCCTCAAAATGCTTTTCCTGTAGCATCTTGGACTATACTTCCTTTTCATTTTGGACCACTCTTTTACATGCCAGCTTGCTTTAGACTTTAGGCTTCCAATCAGAGTCCATTTCATCATGACATTATGGGGTTTGTTGGTGCCTGTCTACATTTCCCCCACAAGAATCTTCTTGTTCAATCTGTCAATGTCTTTAGTGACTACAGCATGTAATTAACAGTTTGCAGATCTTAAATTCTTTGGTGACTAATTATTAGTTTAATGGTAACTTTTTTTCCACTTTATTAAAAGAGATCCTAAATTCCAAAGTTCATCTCTCTACATTTGAAGGAAAAAAAAAAACAGGGGTGCATGGACTACTCAAATTCAAGTAAAATTAGCATTCCAGCCAAACATAAGAGTTTGATGCATTCTGTGCAGCCTGCAACATGTCCTCTATGCTAAAGTATCATGTCATTGCAGAATGAGGCAACCGATAATTAATCTCGAAATTTTTTATCATGCATCCGATGACTATTTCTTTTTTAAGGTATTACATTAATGTTTTAAGATATTAGATTAATTGATCAATGGTCAAGATTTTTTTTAAATGTACAAAACTGTAGGCACATCTTGTAAAGGGACCGAAACCCTGTTGAGCTAACTAGAAGCTTCTCTCGGGATCTCAAGATTCTCACATCAATTGATGATATGAAAAGTAAATGCGAAAAGAACGATTCTATTACTTTTGAAAAAAAAAATAACAAAAATGTACATTATTTTTTTCACAATAAATTATCAATGACTAATATGTAAAAAAATGTTGTAAAAATATGTGTAAGCTCCGCTACATACCAATTTTTGTCATTATCCTTACATTTACAAATTTATCCAAATAGGCACATGGGGCTTGTTATAGCCATTGTTGCCTTTCTAAGAAGTATTTGCCCCTAGTTTTGAAAGAACCGCTACTATTTCACTTGCTTGTTGGGCTAAATTATTTGAACTGAAAGTCCTGGATGTGATGCCCATCCAACCTGGTCTAAGTTGACTGCAACAATAGAATTATTAAATTTCCTAAGCTGGTTTGGCCACAAGAAATTGGAATTCCTATGTTTACCTCATTTCATAATTCATCATCCCAACTCAACCATATGATTTCAATAATATTAAACATAAATATAAGACTCAACCCCATGAGGTAATTTTCACATGTTCATATATCATAAAATAGGTAATTTTCTCCTTGTACCCAACTGTGAATATTTTTTTTATAGATAAAATATACTTTATTTAACGATGTGGCACATCCACCAACAGTATCAGATAGCCAACCTAACTTTGAATTTGAACCACTTTCATACCATATATTATATAATTTTCTACTACCCTAACTGTGTTTCTGAACTACACATTCTGTCAAATATCAACTTAATTAATAAAAAATTAAAAATGACAAAAATTGATGATACCCTTAAGAAGAAACTTCAGCAACAGAAGAATGATCCTGACTATGAAATCCCAGATTTATCATGCATGTTATAGTGTTATACCAAATACAAGATTTATCAAAGAGAGAATTTTGTATTACATTAGTGCATGTTTCTTAATCCATAATCAAATTGAATTAAGAAAAATTGAATTAACGAGAAATTAAATTGAGAAAAAATTAAATTTTCATTAAAACCATTTATAAATTATCTGAAATTATAATATGAATAATATCATGTAAACATTTGATTATTAAAATATTATTATTTTAAATAAATTATTTTATATACTAATTAATAATATAAAAATATAATAAAAAATTAAAATTTTCCAAAATAAAAAATTGAATTACCACATTCTATCCGAAAATTTAATTTTTCCAAAAAAAAAAATTGAATTCTCTCAATTGCTGCTATTTGCACACCCTTTTTTTTTTTTTTTTTGCACACATTTTTCTCTTACACACCTCTATTCTCTTTTAAAATTTAAATTTCTCTTTTAACACACCCCTCCAATTACCCTAATACCCCCATTTAATTCAACACACCCTCTATTCAAAAAAAAAACACACACACACACACCCAGCCTCTCTCTCTCTCCTCTCTCCCCGTAGCAAAATTAAACCATTTGGACCATTTGGTTCATCCCCAACATCACTCCTCACAAAATTAAAGTCCTTTGGTTCACCCCAACATCCATCATAACACATTTTTTGTATGTTTTAGACCATTTGGAGTGTGGGTTTTTTAGAGTTTAAGATTTAATTTTCGGGGTGGGGATTGTTAACGTTGCAGGTCGTTCGGCACTGCACTTCCGAAATTTTTCTTTTCATTCGGCAGTCAACAGCCGAACATGACTGAAAGTGTTCGGCACTATATTTCCGAATGGTTCTCTTGATGTTCAGCACTGTACTTCCGAACCAAGTTACAAATATTTTTTTTTTTTTAGTTTTTGGCTGTTGGTGCGAGCAAAAGGGTGGGGCAGGGTGGCGTGGCTGGGTTTGTGCGAGAAGGAGGGCGGGGCAGGGTGGCGGGGCTGGGTTGGTGCGAGCAGGAGGGCGGGGCAGGGTGGCGTGGCTGGGTTGGTGCGAGCAGGAGGGCGGGGCAGGGTGGCGTGGCTGGGTTGGTGCGAGCAGGAGGGCGGGGCAGGGTGGCGTGGCTGGGTTGGTGCGAGCAGGAGGGCGGGGCAGGGTGGCGTGGCTGGGTTGGTGCGAGCAGGAGGGCGGGGCAGGGTGGCGTGGCTGGGTTGGTGCGAGCAGGAGGGCGGGGCAGGGTGGCGTGGCTGGGTTGGTGCGAGCAGGAGGGCGGGGCAGGGTGGCGTGGCTGGGTTGGTGCGAGCAGGAGGGCGGGGCAGGGTGGCGTGGCTGGGTTGGTGCGAGCAGGAGGGCGGGGCAGGGTGGCGTGGCTGGGTTGGTGCGAGCAGGAGGGCGGGGCAGGGTGGCGTGGCTGGGTTGGTGCGAGCAGGAGGGCGGGGCAGGGTGGCGTGGCTGGGTTGGTGCGAGCAGAAGGGCGCACAGGTGGCTTCGACGGTGCTGCGCGCGAGTGGCTTCGACGGTGCTACACGCGGTGGCTAGAAGGTGCTGTGGCTGGAAGGTGCGGTGGCTGGAAGGTACTGTGGAGGAAGGTGCTGACTGCTGCACGCAGAGGTGCTGCAAGCATAAGGGGAGAGAAGCCAGAGAGAAAGAGGGAGAGAAAGGGGGAGAGAGAGAGAGAGGGTGGTCGCTGGGGGTAGTCTCCGACGAGACGGGGCTGGGCTGGGGTGGTCGCAGACAGAGACTGAAATAGGGATTGTTAATGTGCTTGGCAAGGCACAGTTAGTTAATTAATTGGGAGGGAACTGAAGAAACAGAGGAGATAGGATGGGGTGTGTTGGGGAGGATTTTAAGGTCTTTTCATAATAGGATAAATTTGTAAAATCACTAATTAAGTAATAAAGGGTGTGCAAATAGCAGCACTCTATATTTTTATTCTCGATTAATAAAAATAAAAAATTTCCGTAATCAAAATTCAATTTCTTATTTTAATTTCAATTACAGAATTAATAAACATGCTATAAAAGCATAAACCTTGTAAATTCAATTCTTTATTTTGATTTTGATTAGGAATAACGAATTAGTAATAATACCTTAGAAGTATCAACCTTCTGAATATATTAAGCTATGAAACCCCATATGTAATTCCATTACCCATTGAACAACCTCAAAACAACTCCCCAGAAAATGTACTATTTAATCTAACAAGTGTTCTCATAACGAGTGGGGGTAACTTTTATAGAAAGCGACAAAATGCTTTTTCAAAAAGTGATTCCAAGTTGCCAACGTCATAATAACCGTAAGAGCTCCTCCTTGTCGTAATACAGCAGCAGCTACCAAACAAAGGAACCCCAAACCCACCCTTCCAAGTTTCAAATTGTCCATGACTAGAAATCTTAATTTCCCAAACCAGAAACCTAAAACACACGTTACACACCAAATGGCAAAAGACCAACAATCAAGAATGAGATTATGAGAAAGTAATTTCCTTTTTTGACAAAAATTAAAAGAGTAATTTACTTTCTTACAATTTTTTTGTTCTTTTTGTTCTTTTTTCTCTCCATTTGTAAAGCTGAAGCTTTTGCTTGCATTACCAAAGGGGAAACGAAACCATATATGTTTATAATATAAAAAAGACTAAAGAGAGTAAAGAAAAAAAAACCCAAAAAAGAGTAGAGCCATCTCATAGAGCCTAATCCACCAACAACATGCACACACACCTTCTCTTCATATGTATAAAAAACATTCACAGTCCCATTCAGAAATCCTTCAAAATGGGTCTTCGTCTCTCTCCTTGGCCTTAGCTTTCTTGGATATTAATAAACCTCAGATTTTAAATTCTTTTCTGCTCCTTTGCCCTTTTTTTTTTGGGGGGGGGGGGGGGGGGGGGGGGTTTTCTTTTCCTCTCATTCTAAGCAGCTGCAACTGTGCCTGTACGAAAAGGGTAGTCTTGGGTGGTGCTGTTGGTGTTGCTGGATTTCCTCTGCTCCCTTTGCTCCCTTTTTCTCAAGGCTTTCATGGAGGAAGAGAGATTCAAGTTCTTCTCTTTGGCCTCATCTGTTTCTATCTGCTCGGCTCTGCACTCTTCACTACAGAATGGAGTATCACCTCTGTAAAGTTAAAACCAATGATAAAATACCCATCAGAAACCAGCCAATTATTTTGCAAAACAAATCCAAACACGAAGGTTTATTAAAAAACTAGAGAACAAATCAAAATAATGGGTTCTCTCCGATCCCCCAGTTACAAACCAATAATCACTCAATTTGCTGTTTGGTAGCTGAGAAGAGTATACCTTTTCTCAGATACCAAACACTCAACAAGATTTATCTGAAGCCCTCATAAAAAAGTAAATACAAATCCCAATATCAACAATACAAGAAGAAAGCATTAATTTTCAGTTGGTTTGAAGTGGCTAACCTGTACATGAAGATGTCTCTGTTATCACCAAGTGGTTTCTTGCAGAGAAAGCAAGCTTCCAAGAAATGGGGTTGGTGCTCTTCAAATCTGGCGTCACAGAACCTCCCAGATCTTGGTGAGGAAGAACCAAAGGAGGCCACTGAGGAAAGGTTTCTGAAGCTGCTGCTCTTCCTTGAATAACACATAGGCCTTGAAAAAAAGAGGTGGTGGCTCCCAGAAAACCCAGCTTCCATATCAGCCAGTGAGGCCAAACCATCATCTTCCTCAATGAAACAAGGCCTCCTTGCACTAGAAATTGAGTCCATGCTTCTGCCTCTGTGCTAAAGATTTGGTCTTTGTGTTTGCTCAAGGAGAAAGAGAGAGAAGAGAGTGAGTGAAAAGAAAGAGAGAGATGTGGGAAATGAAGAGGAAGGTGATGGGTTTTAAAAAGGGGTTGGTGGGCAGAGAGAGAGAGAGTAACAATAAAAAATAAACAAACGGCAGATTTGTGAAATCCGTGCTTGTGAATCCATTGGCTCAAACTACCTGCATCCCCAAAGTTCCAAATATTAAAACTAAACCCAATTAACCCTCGATCTTCATGATATTTACGTAAATGCCTGTTAGATAAAGTGGACGAAGATATTAAGAGAGTGGCAGTTTAGTGGTTTTGTAGATTTTTGAGGGTTAAAGGGAAAGAGAGTGGTGTTGTCGTATGTGTGGGTCTCTGTGAGATCTTTCTTCGTTCACAGTTCCACTCCGAACAGGTGGGTCCCATGGGGCGACCTAATCGCGCTTAACTATACGTCCTAACGTCAATAGTCGTACTAGGGGAGGAGGGGGGTGGTCCCACGCGAGTACATTGCGCGTAAACGTAACGTTCAAACCGCCCTTCTCGTCCTTGTCTGCCTTGAACTAAATATCCCCTTCCCTTGCCTTTGCCTTTGCGACTCCTCGCATTGCCTCATCATGATTCATGGACACCACTTTTACCTTTTTTTTTTTGGGTTAAGCAACCACTTTTACCTTTGCTTGCTCCAATTACTTCAAAACTTCAAGAGCTACACAGCCTAGATCAAAGCCAAATATAAAATAATAATAATAATAATAATTTCATATTAATTAGCTCAATATTTATTAATTTCATGTGCAATATCAATGCCTTAACAATTAAGAAAATAGAGAGCAGATTTGGTACCAGGCTTCCATCAAAGCCATTGATCATGGAGGGGAGAGAGAGAGTATTGACAGAAAGCTAAGATCGAAGGCTTTCATTAAAGCCTAGTATGCTCTCAAGAAAATATTACTTTAATTTTCCAAATTTTCTTGAATGTAATGGTAATTATATACAAGGTAGTATTTTTATTGAAGTATATAAAGTCCTCCTTTTTTTTTGATAAAACTCTTATTTGACGATTACAAATAAAACTGTCAAATATTTTGTCAAACGACATATCAAATTAGTTAAACTATTAATGTAAACTACACAAGTTTTTATTATGTCTAATATGACATACTATATGCTAACAGTTCAATTTAACATTTTCTTATGAAATATTTAATATGTCAAGACATTTGCAATAAGAAACTCATTTGTTATAATTTAGAACTATTTTGATTTTGGAAAAAATGTCATCATTGTAATGGGGCTATTATTATTGCCAGTTTATTTTCCTGTATGAAATTTCCCTTTAGGAGCATCAAGCGTGTTGATTGAAAAGTTGGTAACATTTTTCTTGAGTTCTTCTTAACATTAATTGCTCGTTTAAATAGCAAATTACATGAAAAAAGTTCATGGTCAAGGGCCTCATTGACTGACCACAGGGCGTGTCCTTCACGCGCCATAAATGCAAGTCAAGGTACCACCAGTCCCATCAAGTTAATAACACCCAGCAGTACCTGTACTACACCTCCAAAACCCTCGGTTTCACTTTTCCCACCTTGCCCCTCACTCAACCCTCCCCATTACCACTTTTACCACTTTACCCCTTCCATGACGTCACACATCCTCCAAGATTCTCTTGTCGTTTTCCTCTCCCCAACCCCGGGGCACCCCACTCTCCACAACCTGGGCCCCACGGCCCATTATAGTGATGGCGTGGGCCGCGCACAGTGGTGTTCTTTTTCTTTTGCCTTGGGATTTGTTTATTGTGTGTTGCAGCTCTTTCTCCGAGGTTCTTGTTCCCTCTAGCACCGCCCCTGCCCGTGAGTCCCGGGCAGGCCCCCTCCTGCCCGTTCCTTGGCTATAATTCACCTCTGCACACGTGTGACGGTTTGCTTGTACCACCGCAGTAGCTCGGGTCACTGCGATACTGCCACGCGGTGCACAAACGACAAAAGTAATTGCGTTCGATGACTCACGGTTAAAGCCACGGGGATGACTGTGTGCTTGCCATGAGGCTTTTTGCTTCATGCTTTTTCAGCCGTTGGATTGTACGACTCCTTGGGATCGCCGTTTTAATTTAAAATTTGATCCTTCTCGACCGTTCGAGGTTCTTCGTTCTTTTTTTTTTTTTTTTCTCATTAAAAGAAAAAACAATATTCTATACCTTTTTTGTTTCATTGAATATTTGAATCTTCAATATGGCATTATTATTTGGCTTGCGAACCAGTAATCCGACCGGGTTTTCCCAGCCTATTTGTATGATAAAATTAAAGATACTTTAGGCCAAAATAAGAAATATATTTAACCCACTGTCACCTGACCTATTACTTAACTTACAAAAAAAATTCTTATGAGGGCTCGACAGTTCTTGCCCTAATTCGGTAGTTACAGCCAAAAACTGTATATACAACTTTAAAATTAGCTTCAAATATTAGATACAAATGCATTTACATTTCAAAAAAATTACAAATGCAGATGTAAGGTGCATTGCATCCTGCCTAGCCCTTGACAGTTTTTTTACACTGCCGACTGCATGTATGCGAAATCAAATGTTCTTTAGGTTTTTTTTTTTTTTTTTAAGTAAATTTTCAGTTAAGAATCTTACATTTATTGTTACTAAAGATAATGTAATAGAAAATTAATAAGAATCTAGTTTTCTTATTAACAATATTTCTGGTGGTATATTCCAGCCAAAAAAAAAAATCTCATTTGTGTAATTTCATTCAAATAGAATCCAAATTTTTTTTAAATTGCTTGATAAAGAAAAACTTTTATCTTCTTAACTAAAAGTCTAAAACTCTAGATTTTGAAAAAAAAAAAAAAAAAATCAATCCAAGAGATTATTGCATCCCTATATCAGTGCAACGACCACTTTCTCCCCACTTGATTTTTCGAGCTTGAACAAATGAGATTTGAAGAAAAAGAAAGAAAAAGAGAAAACAGAAAAGGGGAAGATCTAGCTCTCAATGTAAATAAATGTTGTATGAAATAAAGAAACAGAACATGGGCTTGATTTAATAGTCTGGTGGATTTGTTGGTTAGGTGAGATTTTACACCCCTAACCAAATCAAATAACTTTAGGGCTCCAGGCCAAAAAATAAAATAAAATTTAGGGCAGCTCTACAGTGACCACATGGGGTGAATTATTTTTTTTTTGTCGAACATGGGGTGAATTATGATAGTGGGAGATTGCATACTTGCATAGGTTTATGTATTCTAAGACAAAAATAAAAGAAAGTGGGAAGGCTTTTTAGCATGATTTGATTCTCATGGTCATGAGAATAATTGAGCATTGAAATGACAATCCCCTTTTTAAATCTATACTTTTCTTGGGTGGAGTCATTTGCTTATTCACAATGACGTGCTCCTGTATTTTCTATTCAAACACACTTGCTCCTTTATTATTATTATAATTTTTTTTTTTTAATTTAGAGAAATAGAATCGAATTTGGTGTAGGGGGACAAACTTTACAGCCTTCTAATTGAGCTGTTCACCAAATACGCTCTTCTATTATTCTCAGACAATTATTTATTAAATTAAATATTCTAAATTACATTTTACAACATTTAATTATAAACACACCTACTTAAAAAATTATAATGATAAATATGTCCGCATTATACAAATAAAGTCCAAATTATATTTGTTTTCGTGTTTTTTGTATCAAGCACTTGGTGAGTTTTTTTTTTTTTTAATTTGACAAATTGTCATTGTCACACGATGACAATTATGAAATTCAAATGATTACTGTCGCATAGTAGCAATTAGTAACAGTATAATATGGGTGTTTTATGCAATTCAAATAGTTATTGTCGCACAGTGGCAATTATCGGGTGCTCGGTGAACAGTACTTAGTGCTCGGTAAATGGTAGCATGTGGTCGATGAAGGTGCAGAATGCTTAACTCATTAAAATGGATCAGCCTATCACCATGTTTTTGCAGGTGTGTCGGCCGAACATGAACATTTTCATTTTTGAACTTTTTTTTTTTTTTAAAACCCCTTATTTATTTCTTGAGACAATTTTATAAACACATTAACTTCAAGAGAAAAACTTATGTACGATAGGAATATAAGTTGACTTGACATCCAAATTAATAGAAAATTTTTGAAATTGGAAATTTTTTTATATGATAAGTTATAAAAGCATAGATACTATCATGTTATTTAATTGAGATACTAAATTACTCTTATCCTTTTTGCAATGAAGTTTCTCAAAGTAAATCAAAATTCAAGAGTATAGCCACTTTTAATTTTACTATGTAGGAAACAATTTGAATTCATAGGGTCAATTGACCCTAGCCCTTGGTGGATCTGCAACTGCACTATGCCCCATCCATGGCGGTGTATCTGCATTCACTTATACTTTGAGTTATTTTCTCTCTTTTTAATTATTTTATCTGTAGGATGGAAATTCAAATTTAAAATCTATTGGAACAAAGTGGAAAAAATATTACTTTACCAATAATTAGTAATTGATTTTTTTCTTCTTTCCTTGATGACAACATCTAGACCTAATTAACTAATTGATTAATGATCTATGTTAAATTATTAACATTACAATATAATTTCTAATAAATTAAGTAGAAACTCAGTTTTTGAAAGATTTTTGACTAGAAATACAGCCAAATAAAAAATTAAGTAGAAATCTAATCTATACGAGAAAGCGAACACAGAGAAAAAATATATACTATTGAGCGTTAGGTAACTTGCAAATGCATCTCTTTTACTTGCAAATGCATATTTTTTTCTTGCAAATACATGATTTTGCTTATAGATGCAGAGTTTTTGCTCGCAGATGCATTTATTCCGAACGCTCAGTGGATAGTTTGGGCTGCAATTTAATTTTTTGATCGGCTGGAATTTGGGTTAAAAATCTTTCTTATTTTGGGTTTTTAATTAAAACACCCTATAATTTAAGCCAAGTTTAGAAATAAGAACATTCTCAACTCTCAAAAAAAAAAAAAAAGCAGAACATTTTCTATATCCTAAAATCTCATGTTCGATATTGCGACCATAATCTAAAAAGTAAACAGATTATTATCATTTAGATAGCAAAGACTCGGACCTCCTCTAGCTCTTTGCACAAGGGAAAAATAAAGACTCGGACCTTCTTGGCACTCTTTTTACTTGAATACACCTGTAGCATTTTGATATAGTTTGAACAAAAACACCAATATGTGTACTTTTCTCGGCTATTCAAAAATGAAAATATGAATTAAATATTAAATGGATTCTTTTCATTAAAAAAGTAGTAAACATTTTGTATAAGATTAAGTGTTAAGTAAATGACATACTACTAGTTGATTTTGGGCAAAAACAGAGGAATGAAACATACAAACCCATTCAAGTGTGAATATGCCAGCACTTGGTAGTGTAAAAATTTTCTGCACTAAACACTCGGATATGCTTTGTCAGCATTTATGTTATGGTTCACATGGTTTAACTCCACATTAGATTAATCCTATCAAATCTCGTTTGTATTTCATGTTATTGTGATTATGTAGCTTTGACATTTATTGTCAATTTTTTGGCATGAACAAACTTTTTTTTGTATTCCTTTTTCTATAAACAACAAACTTTAATTGGATCAACCAACATTTTCTATTAATTAGTTTTTCTTTATCAAAGAAAATGCATGGAAGAAGGGTAAAAATTCAAGATCATATGCAGGAAACAACAAAGAACTGCTTGTACTGAACACTAGGACCTAGTTTGTCGGTGTTTATGTTATGATTCACATGGTTTAGCTTCACATTAGGTTAATCATGTTAAATCTCGTTTGTATTTCATGTTATTGTGATTATGTAGCTTTGACATTTGTTGTTAATTTTTTGGCATGAACAAACTTTTGTTCATATTCGTTTTTCTATAAACAATAAACTTTAATTGGATCAACCAATATTTTTGATTAGTTGGTTTTTCTTTATCAAAGAAAACGCATGGAAAAAGTGTAAAAATTCAAAATCATGTGCATGAAACAACAAAGAACTCAAATTCTTAGCCAAATTAGTAAGAAATTAAGAATATAATATTTTGTGGAAGTATTCATATAAGTAGTTAATAGAAAAGTTATCATAATAAACAATAAATATGATAATATATGGTTTATGACCTACTAACCCTATGTTCAACTGAAAGTATCAGACACATGCAATATCACACATATGCCGTGTGATAAAAGTCAGTGCATTGTGATGAAAATTACAAAAGGAACAGAAATGGTAGTGTGAGATGAGAAAACGAGTGATGGGAAAGGTCACACTACAAATTCATCGAAATGGTAGCTAGAAAGGTCACACTACCCTTACCATTCAAATTTCTTATTAATACCATTTTAAGTAACAAGGATATATTTGATTTTTCGTATATTTTTTTGGTAAGTCAATGTTTCAAATATTTTGGTTAATAAAGAGAGTTTTCTTTATTGTAACTAGATGGATCCTACACGTGTGCACATTTGGTAGTGATTCGGAAGAAGATGAGGTGCAGGGATACAAATGATTGGGAAATGATTGGTTGATGTGAGATAATATATAGTTACTGTAAAAAGAAGGGTGCACTTTTTTTTTATTTTTAAGGAAATTATAAATTTGCCCACCTATTTTATAATTAGTTTAATTTTGATTCACGACTTTTTTTAAGTTCAATTTTAGTCTACTTATTTTATATTTAATTTAATGTTGGTTTACGATCTTTTTGAAGTTATGATTTTAAATCATTTTGGTTTTATTTTCTTTAATTATAATTGAAATATAAGTTATATTTCATCATTTTTTGTCATATAAACCAATTTAGAGTATTAGAATAAAAAAGAATTGAATTTTGAAAAATCTGAAAGAATTTTAGAAAAAATAGATAGTTTTTGATATCCTACTTTAGGGCCAATTATCTTGAGCTTTAAAACTCCAATTTGAATTATTTTTATATAGTTGTAAAGAATATATGTATAGTTTTAAAATAAGTATATGTTTGCTGAATTCGGCTAATATTTGATAGGGTAACAGGTGAGACAAATTTGAGATAATAAATCTAGACTTTTATTGAACAAGTGAAAAAATTAATGAACTAAAACAAAATTTAAAAAAAATCGTGAACTAAAATTGAACTAGATATAAAATAAGTGAATCAAATTTATAATTATCTCTTTCTTTTTTATTTAAAGAGGTTAATTGATATAATAAAATAAATAAATAAAATTTTAGTCATTATAGTTCGGTTAAGTTATAATTTCGTCTTAGTATTTAAATTATTTTATTTTTTGTCTTGTATTTTTTAAATTGTTGCAATTAAATAATAAATTGGCTTTTCTGTTTATTAAGTTGTCAAATTGTCATTAAATTGATAACAGTTTATAAATTCCATGACTATAACCACAACAGTTCATAAAGTGCATGACTCAAGAACAACGCATTTGACAATTTTATGCTTAAAAATACTAACGAGCCTTTAAATTACGAAATGTATACAGTGTATAACCAAAATCGAAAAAATTAAAAGTACACAGACAAGAGTAAAACTTTGCAAACCTGCATGAGTTAAAGTGAAATTTAGCCAATAATAAACGTACACTATTTTAATCGGTTGCCAACACGTGGCAGATGGCGCTATTTACAGTAAGAAACACTGTACAGTTTTACGGACTACTGTAATCAGAAATCAGATCCGTTTCTATATAAAGCATCACGCCCCCAAAACCGAACACGTGTGAAAATCATGAAGTCCCACGTGTGCTTCCCTTGCACCGGACATGTCTCTGGAACATGAAACCTCTCTCAGTTGTCGCGCTGTTGGATTTTTATCTTTTTTTATTGTCTAAATTTTTACTTTTCCAGATTTTAAATTTCCACTTTGATATTATTAAATTTAAATCCAGATATTTTATTAGGAAACATGTCATGTGAATTTGACAGAGGTGTTAAAAAAGAGAATATGTAATGGTATAGCAGATACCACGCACCTTATTGCGTTCGCTTTTACAATTTTCCATGTAATTTACAAATAAAAAATTCAGTTTGATTAATAATCACATTATTGTAGTTTGTAATTGGGTTTTGGGTAAATGACCACATTATTATTGTACTAGTTGAGCCATCCAAGGGATTATAATATTGAAGATTCTCGACTCTTCCAATGAAAGACAAGTATACAACATTTCTTTTTATGTTTTATTTTAACCAAATGTGCCGAGCAGATTCATCCAGGTGTTAAATGTCTTTGTCACTTTCTATTTTAATAATGCTATGAAAAAATTATTATTAATATTATAAAACATCTTTCGACATTTTTTTAAGCTAGTCAATTTAAAGGGTCTTAACTTTCATGCCAAAATAATTAAAAGAGTTTTTTAATTAAAAACTCAAAATAAGAAAGAAAATTAAGTTAAATTATAGTTGGCCCAAAATCTTAGTAAAAATTCAAAATGTTTACCAAGCACTCGTTACCTTACTGAGTGCTTGACGAGACTTGTCAAGCGTTCGACAGACTCATTTGTATGTATCTGCAACCTAAAATATGTTATTTACAACTTAAAAAAATGTATTTGTAACCTAAATATGTGCATATGCAAAGCATCCACCAGGCGCTTGGTGGGATACGCTGAGCACTCGGTAGTGTAATTTTTCAAACCCGCGCGCTTATACAGATAGATTGGGCTGAAACTTATTTTTTTAATTGGCTAAGTTGTAGTTAAAAATTGTGATGTGGAGCCTATATAGCCATTGTGGGCTTATTTTTTGCTTATCTAAGTTGACACATGTAAACAAAATATAGTGAATTCTTTTTTTTTGCCATGAAGAAAAAAAATAGAGAATTATGGGTGGTAAAAAAAAAACAAATATCATTTTCCTCCCTCCCCTTCCCTACCTGAGCAACATCACCCCCAGTGCCGTTTCTGACATTTTAGAAGCCCGTGATGAAAATTTGAAATTGGCCCTTTGTACAATATATATATAATTCTATACGCATGTTTTTCATTTCGTTCGCTTGAAAATTAAAAAGAAAATAATAATTTCATTAAACATAAGATGATATCACAGTTTATACAAATTTTGAATAAAAATCTTTATACAAGAAATAATTAAAGTTATATGGCCTTTGAACAAAAATAAATTAAAGTTGCAGCCCTTGGACTTGTCAAAAAAAGGTTCTTCAACAATCTGAGCAACTATGTGATAAATGCACAATCTAAAAAATACAATTACAATAAGATAAGGACCAAAACAGTTAATGAAAATGTCTGAAGATGGGGCTAAAAAAGAGATTAAGACTCAAAAAATGATTGAAGAGGGGAGCTGAAGGCTAAAGCCTTGAGAATCGAATGGATTAACTTCAAGTCTTCAATTTAATTGAATCAATTGATTGAGGATTGAGGAAGAGACTGAGTTAGTTTAGAATAGTTGAAAGCCTAAAAAAGAGAGAGAGAGAGAGGGAGAGAGAGAGAGATATATATATATATTTGTTTAAGAAAAAAAAACATTTCAACTTTCAACTTTTTTTTTTTTTCTAAGGCATGTGCAATGTTATGCAACTTTGGGCCAAAAACTTTAAGCCCCCCTTTTTTTTTTTTTTTTTTTTATAACAACACACTCAAGCTACTGAGTAGAAATTATATATATATTCTAATTTTAAATATTATAATATATACTATATATAAATAAAAAAAAATTTTAGGCCCCCTTGAAATTAGGCCCTAGGCGGTCGCCCTTGCTCAGGAACGGCTCTAATCACCCCAAGGCCCAAACCATCATATCACGGTAAATGGCAAAGAGAAGAAAGGAAATGGAAGGGTGTCGCGATAAATGGCATAGAGAGGAAAGGAAAGGAAAGGAAAATGGAAAGGAAGGGAAGGGAAGGGAAGGGAAGGGAAGGGAAGGGAAGGGTNACATCAATAAAAAAAGATTTATGTTTTTATACTATTTCTTATATTTATAATTAATAAAAAATAAACAAAAAATAACCTAAACCCACATTCCAAGTTCCTTTTTTTTTTCTCAATAATGCTAGTTGTCGCACATTTTTTCTCTTACATTTGTATCTCACTTGATGTGTCATTATCTTATTAGAAGAGTATTTCCTTTTTATTTTTTAGATTTTATTTTTTAATTTTTAGTGTCCAATGTATGAATGTTATGTAAGATGGTATGAAATTGTGGTATAAAAATGTGGTAAATGTAGCATTACTATTTTTTTCCCCTCTCTCCTTCCTCTTTCTTCCCTACCGTCAATCTCCTCCCTCTCCTCCTCTCCACTAGCGCCGGCACTCTGACCTCCACTGTAATAATCGGCTCTTTCAATTTGAAGCAAGTTTGTTTATATGTGCATGTAGAGGTAAAAAAGAAAGACAAAAACCAAACAAGAAGGAAGGCATATTCAGATGTGGTTTTCTCATCCCCCCAAAATATTCGGCTTCTTGAGGGGAAGATGGAGGGTTCTCTCTGCATCATCAATTCCCAAGCACACCATCTCAGAGGCTCTGGAATTTTTGGTTGATATGAAGAATTATCTAGTTATGAGGAATCGTCCATTACAAGTGTGCAAAGGATTGGATGGGTTTGTGTAGTGTAGGATCTAGTTTTAATATGAGAATTTGCTTGCATCAAATGTCGGGGCACCAGTGGACGCTCTGAGCGTCGGCGTTGATGGATTAACGGTGGAGAGGGGAGAGAGAGGGAACGAGAGGTTTATGTGGGTAGCTTCTTTTTTTTTTCATTAATGAAAAAATAAGTAAATAAATCAGCTGAAATCTTTTTTTATGATATGGGCAAGGAATAAAATTTCGGGTTTGGAGGAAATTTCGATTGAAATTTTGAAAATTTTTAAATTTCGACAGAAATTAAACTGAAACAATGGAAATTACTATCAAAATACGGAAATTTTGAATGAAACTTTACTATATATTTATTTGACATATTATCTACAATATTGATAAAAAATATTGAAGAAACCAAATTATATAGTAAGTTTCATGTAATATAAGATTAATATAATGCGCGCTGAAGGTAAATACTATGAAATAAAATTAGTATAATGAATAAATAAAATTAATATATTATTTATACTCTATAATATATACACTAAATTCTATATACTTTATAATCTATACTCTATATTATTTAAGATATCGTATAGAATATTAGGGTTTAGGTCCTTTAGGATATTTTTAATTATTTTTTATATAAAAAGGTATTAGAGTTTATTGGTTTAGGGTTTAAAAACAATTAAACGAAACTCCAACACGGCCAAACGAAATCTCAAATCATTTTTTTTTTCAATTGCCCAAAAACCTCAAATTAGGATATGATATATGATATATGATATTAGGGTTTAGGCTTTTTAGAGTATTTTAAATTATTTTTTATATTGAAATATATTAGAGTTTACAAATTTAGAGTTTAAAAACAACTAAATGAAACTCCAAAAAAACCAAATAAAAACCTAAACTATTTTATTTTCTTTACAATTGACCAATGGCCCCAAACTCTAATCTACCCTAAACCTTTTAATTTTTTTTTTCTTCTTTTTTTTTTCTTTTTTTCTTCTTCTTTTTCTTTTTTTCCTTTATTTTTTTTCTCTCTTTTCTTTCCTTCATTCCCTTTTCTTTCTTTCCCCCCGAGTCTCCAGCAAAACTTTTGCACTGTTTTTCTTCTCTCTCTCTCTCTCTCTCTCTCTCTCTCTCTCTCTCTCTCTCTCTCTCTCTCTCTCCCTGCTGTGCCGCCTGCCTCGCCCCCGGCCGCGCCCCCTGCAGCCGCCGGCGAAAACTTCGGCGAAATTTCGCCGAAATTATACCGAAAATTTATTAAAACTAGGTTTCGATTTCGCCCACTCCTCAAATCGAAAATTTCGGTGAAATTTTCGAAATTTAAACCCTTGGATATGGGTGTTCACCTAACCTGCCAAATAAGGTGATATAAAAATATAGTAAGTGTAGTATTATTGAAAAACTAAATAAGAGTTTACAATCCAATTGAAACTATTGTTAAAGTCATACAAGAGCTTTACCCACCTAACAATAAGATTTACACAATGTAAAACAAAGAAGGCAAGAGCATGTGTCATCCCATTATAATTATAAACACATATTTACAGTAAACTTCAAACAATTGAATTCAAAAATTTTGTAGCCTCCTTTAAAAGGTGTTCGTCAAGGACTAAATCTTTCTCTATCTTCTGAAATTGAACTAACTCCAAGAAAATTAAAGAAAACCCAACACCCAAGACAAACTGGATCCTGTGCAAAAATATCAATCTTTACATGTTGGGAGAAAGCAATATCACCAAAAGGGAGGGCCATAACCACTGCAATCTCTTTGTGTGATCACAAACAATCGTATTAGGACCACACACCCCCAAAACGGGATCGAAAACAACATCAAACCTGAAAAACAACTGAAAAAACACCAACAAGGAAACTGGCGAGTTCAACTTTATTGACAAAAAGTTAGAGGAAAACCCTAGACAAATCTTCTCAAATAATAAGAAAGTGGACTCGATAGAACAAAACTAAAACTAACCCTCAATCAAGAGAGGGACTCGAAACCTAAGAAACTAAGAGTGCGTTTGGTAACGTTTTACAAAACAGTTTTTCATTTTATAAATTTAAAAAATGAGAAAAATATGTTTGGTTGCCGTATTAAGAAAACGGTTTTTGAAAAATACAAAATAAAATTTATAGTTTACAGTGTTAATTCAAAAAACGACTAAATGATGTTTCAGTGAATTTAGAAAACATATAGAACACGGATACAAATAAAAAAAATTTACACCTGAAAAAAAAAAAAAAGTGATTTGTACCTCCTCCCCACCTAGCTAAACCCACCTTCAGCGGCAGCCCTACCCACCGCTGCTGCCCACCTCACCCATCTCTCTTCATATCTCCTCTATTCCTCTATTTCTTTTTCTCTCTCTCTCTCTCTCTCTCTCTCTCTCACTCTACCCATCTCTCAAAATATATACTTTGTAATCCCTCTAGAGTTTCCAATTCTCGCTTCAATAAACGGATCAAGACTCCTCGTAACATCCATGGCACGAAGCTCTCGAGCCTTAACAATCCTTATATAGAGAAAATGCATCCATTCAACTATATCATAAGTGTTTGCAGTCTTGTCTCCATGAATAATACGGCCACCAATAACTCTTTCACCTCCGAGGTAGTTGTGCCGGTCAAGATGGGTTGAGTTTTATGAAATTTCTCTCTTTTTTAATTCAGTAATGCTTCACTTACCACATTTTTATACCACAATTTCATACCATCTTATATGACATTCATACATTGGACACTAAAAATTAAAAAATAAAACCTAAAAAAGAAAAGGAAACACCCTTCCAGTAAAGTAATGACACATCATGTGTGATACAAATGTGGGAGAAAAAATGTGGGACAACTAGCATTATTGAAATGATATATTTTATGAAATTAGTTAATAATAATTTATAATTGATATCTTTTGTGAATATAATTATTTGGTTGTAATAATTGATTAATATCAAATGTGTTTTCATTATTTTTGTTTTATAAAATTGTTTTTCTATTACGCTACCAGACACCTCCTCATATTTTGAAAATATAAAATTTAATTTGTCATTTTTATTTTACAATACAATTTTAAAAAAATTATTTTATAAAACATTAGCAGACGGCTCTAAATCACTAGCTTACGTGGGCGTATCATATACTCTTTTTGTAGCTTTGTTTGATAGAGACATTATATGATTATAAATTGTTAGTAAGATGCCAAAGACTTTGTTCTTGGAATTCTTCAAGCGGAATATTAATGTGAACCGCCCGTGGATTTGTTGGAGTTGTATAAGTGGTCCGCCAAATCAAGTTGTATAATATGGGACATGGTTTCAAGTTTCAATGGTTGATTTACCGAGTATCTAATAAGTCCATTTCGCTAATATTTAATTTCTTTTGAATCCTTGGCCAAAAAAAAAATATTTCTTTGGAAGAATTATTTTCATTGTTGAATCTTCTCAAGTTGGTCGACCTTCAATCATTGATTACCAAAATTCTTAATTAAATGGACAAAACTATAAGCATTAAAGACCGAAATAAATTTATTCTTTTTGATACGATTTGGTAACAAAATTTGTATTAAAATAAATGAGGTTTAGTGGGTTATATCTATATATATATATATTTTTTTTTTAAAACTTTGATCAAATCAATAATTAATATTAATGAATAAAAGTATAAAATACCGTTACATCAAGGAATATGTCCACAACTTCATAAATTTGATTGATCACACATAAAATAGTACTTTAATTAATTAGTTGATCAGTCTTATATGAAACCAATAATTGCTAGAATAATAATATAATTTTGAGGGAATTCTCTATTTGTCCCGCATTCTAGAAATCAACCTCAATTGTTCACCAAAAAAATAAAAATTTAAAAAAAGAAAGCAGGATCAATTTAAATAGGCCAAAATGGATTCTTTTTTTTTGGTACAGAGCATTGTGCTTTGAAAGAAAATAATTGATGGTTTCAATGTAAATTTTTTTCTCAAAAAAAATCTAATCTCAAGGTTTGTTAAGCCCTAGCCTATAGTAATTAGTAAATTTTGGAAAGAAAAAAGAGAGTGAAAATGAAGGTGAAAAAATGCCCAGGCCCGAGCTCGACCATGCCAGTTTGTGCAGGGGGTAGGGTTTAGCCTTTTAGGCCTTACTCTTTTGGTTTTGGGTTGGTCCGTGGTTCGACCCAAACTTCGTCCACATTATTGAAATCAGAGAAAAACTGGGTGGGGGTGTCTCCTACTATCTCATCTTGGGAGTGGCACAACCACCCACTTAAAACTTGCCACGTGTTTAGTTTTAGTTTCAATTAACCATTATATAAGATTGTTTGGAGAAGACGGAGAAGAAAATAAAATAATAATAATTAAAGCTTAAATATGTGGCAAGTTTTAAGTGGATAGTTGTGTCACTCAACAAGGTGAGGTGACAAGCTTAGTCCCCACATAAGTTTTTCTCAATTATTTTGTTTAGAATCATTAAAATCAAATTCTAGTTTACCATATTTTGGGTTATGTTTTTTTAATTTTAAATTACTTTATAACAAACAAGGTTTTTGGTTAAACTCACATAACTTACATAAGGATGGTGTGAGGATTTAATTGATCCTAGATATAAATTTCATCTACAACAAAATAAATTTAGAGGGAGGCTATGCAAACCATCCTTTTGTGCTAAATTGACCACTCTAATAAATTTTTTTCAACTTTTTTCCTATTTTACCTTTTATTACAAAAACATGATAAAATCACCCAGATCTATTCGGTGGTCATCTACCGAAATATCCACCAATGTTCGGCAGATAAGTGTCAAATAAATACAAATATTTCGGCAGATAACTGTCAAATGCCTTTTTCATTTCCATTCGGTAGTTATCCACCGAATAATTCACCAATGTTCAACAGATAACTGTCGAATAACCATAAATATTTCGGTAGATAACTGTCGAATGACCCAACGAATAAAATTGAAATTTTTTTGTTTTAAAGGTAAAGTTGAAATTTTGAAATAGGGTGGTGTGAATAGCATTGACCATAAATTTATTGTTCTATTAAATGAAGAGGAGCCAACATGGCCCAACTTGAGGTGCATTTGGGAAGAGCCAAATGGGTCCGGCCCAGGAGCTCTAAAGTTTTAAGGCACTTGGCAGGGCCTCTCTCTCTCTCTCTCTACCTTGTGAATTGGATGGATACTCTTTTCCTTGTGACTTATTGTGTAAATCATCTATTTTTTTCGGGTTGCATTTATTTATATGTAACTTCAAAGGGTTAGTTTTATTTTAAGTATTTGATGGAATTAAATTTGATGATATTTTTATTTCTTGTTGTTGCTTTATCTCTGATCTAAATCAGATTTCAAATCAAAAGATTTAACGTATTTCAAAAAATTTGAGATTATGACATTCGAGAATAAATGTTATACTGAGATCTTTAAAATACGTGCCACTGTCACGTCAGCCATGAGAATGAACTTTTTTTTTTTATACACACATCTTCCATGTTCCAATGTATCTTGGTGCACATACCCATCCCCAATTATGTGATGGCACTTCATATGATGATCTTTCATCTTTCACGGTCAACACCTAAAGAGCACCAAAAGGCTAACAAATATTTAATGGAAACAACAACCATACACAATTACACATACCAGAAAAATTGATGTTAAGGAAATACTGAACCTAAATTTGACCATTTTATTAGAGTACTTACCTCTCTACATGACAATCAAAATTTGACTCTCATCCAAACATGAGTTACATAAATAGAAAAAACAAGTCTTTTTTTTTTTTTTTTTGAGAGAAGAAAAAAACAAGTTGTTTAGATTCGCAACAAAAGTTACATCTAATATACTTTATTTAAATTAAGATTGTGACTTGATCCAAACATGAGTTATTGTTAAATTTTAACAATCAAACTAATTAAATCCTTATTTTAGTCACTGGAGATTACCTAACTGTATGTCAATAAAGTTGGTTGACAACTATGTTTAGCTATCGAGCTTTCCAAATCAAAATTTAATTAACCAAAAAGTTAAATAAAATCTCAATTAATCAACCTTGTTATCTCCTCCCATAGCTTTATGGGTATCTTCTTGTCGTTGCATATCAACTAAAAGATAAAGTAATAATAAGCTAAGAGTGCTGCTATTTGTATACTTTTTTTATTTTATATTTTTATACACATTTTTCTCTTACACACTTCTATTTTTTTTTTAAATTTCTCTTTTAACACGCCCCTCAAATTATCCTGATACCCCCATTTTATTTAACACACCTCATCTATTCAAAAAAAAAAAAAACACACACACACACACCCAACTCCTCTCTCTCTCTCCTCTCTCCCCGCAACAAAATTAAACCATTTGGACCATTTGGTTCACCCCCAACATCACTGCTCACAAAATTAAAAGTCCTTTGGTTCACCCCCAACATCCATTCTAACACATTTTTTGTATGTTTTAGACCATTTGGAGTGTGGGTTTTTTTTTAGAGTTTAAGATTTAATTTTCAGGTGAGGAATTGTTAACGTTGCAGGTCGTTCGGCACGGCACTGCACTTTTGAAAATTTTCTTTTCATTCGGCAGTCACCAGCCGAACATGACTGAAAGTGTTCGGCACTATATTTCTGAATGGTTCTCTTGATGTTCGGCACTGTACTTCTGAACCAGTTACAAATTTTTTTTTTTTTAGTTTTTGGTTGTTTGCTTGGGCGAGAGGAGAGAAGGAAGAAGAGAGAGAGAAGGAAGAAGAGAGAGAGAGAGAGAGAGAGAGAGAGGGGTGGGGCATGGTGGTGTGGCTAGGTTGGTGCGAGCAGAAGGGCGCGCAGGTGGCTTCGACAGTGCTGCACGCGGTGGCTGGAAGGTACCGTGGAGGAAGGTGCTGATTGCTGCACGCAGTGGTGCTATAAGCATAAGGGGAGAGAAGCCAGAGAGAGAGAGAGAGAGCCAGAAAGGGTGGTTGTTGGGGGTCGTCTCCGACGAGACGGGGTTGGGCTGGGCTGGGGTGGTCGCAGATAGAGACTGAAATGGGGATTGTTAATGTGCTGGGCAAGGCACAGTTAATTAATTAGGAGGGAAGAAACAGAGGAGATAAGATGGGTGTGTTGGGGTGGATTTTAAGGTCTTTTCATAATAGAATAAGTTTGTAAAATCACTAATTAAGTGATGAAGGGTGTGCAAAAAGAAAAAAAAGGGCCTGCAAATAGCAGCACTCTAAGCTAATCAACATATCATTTCTCTTTTCTTCTCCTCTTACTTTTTTATCCCTTGATTGCATATACCTCTAGAAAATATTCACTGGCAAAAACAATTGTAATCAATGAGATCCAGAAATGGTGGACAGTGGACAGGTAGGAGAGATTGCGCACCAAAATACAGAGGAAAAAAATGGGTAGATAAATTAAACAAACCCAAGTATCTTTTAAGCATGATTTGCCATGTTGTATTCTTGTATTGAGTTGCCAACCAATTTGAAAAGCAACTCTTCTAGGAATGGGTATACATCATGGATCTAGAATCTGTTTATATAGATGTTGATAACTACCTAAAAAAAAGGAGAAAAAGAGACATAAATTACAATCTTATCAATTATTGAACAGTACGTTTAAGCAACACACAAGTATATGCATATAACATTCTTTAATATGGCTAAAAAAACCTTCTATAATAATATGTGAAATACTTAAACTAATCCAAATCATAAATTTTACAAATATAATTAGGAGATGTTTGATGGTCAAA
Organism: Dryas drummondii; assembly: GCA_003254865.1. Lineage (NCBI taxonomy): Eukaryota > Viridiplantae > Streptophyta > Magnoliopsida > Rosales > Rosaceae > Dryas > Dryas drummondii. The sequence continues at coordinate 4,430,316 of QANW01001771.1, forward strand.
TTTAATTACTGGTCTCTTTATCTTTGATAATCTGAAAGAGGGGGATTCAAACTTGAAATCTCTCCACAAGAAATACTACTAGACTAATAGCTAGTTGATTAATATTTTTTATTTTTTTTAAAGAAATAATATTATATTAATCAAGAAGAAACATTACATAAAGGGGGTGAATCCGTGATAATATATTTTTGACATAAGTTTTTAATGGGGGCCTATTTCAACGATTCGAACCATTTAATTTTTAGGTCTCCATTAAAGGATCATTCTTGTAAAAAATTAGATAAATCGAAAATTATTTGTATATAAAGATTAAATGATTAACAAAATAAATACTTGAAATGTTGTTCATTTAATCTTTGTAGGTAAATAGTTTCCGATTTACTTAATTTTTTATAAAAATAATTCTTTAATAAAAACTTAAAACATAGACAATTTGAATCATTGAAATTTTATATAAAAAATACCTCTTTAAAAACTTGTGTATAAAATAAATACCTTGTTAGAGAGCCCCTCGAAGCAAAGTAGGAGGCTCTGCAAAACGAGCTGGTCTATGGGCCACCCCATCGGCCTGACGGGGAACATGAGGGGAAAAATCTTGGTTCCCATGTAGCACCACCTGGATAATGAGCAAAGAATGAGCTGTATTTTTATTTAAATAAATAAATGTGTGTATTTTTATTTAATTTTCTTTTTGTTTGACTGGTTGAGTTGTCCAAAAACTCATGCTATGATTAGTGCTGTAAGGATTGTGACCCTTGCTAAATTTTTATTATTATTATTTTTTTGGGCAAATGTGACCCTTGCTAAATACACAGTAGAAAACTACAACTACTGTCTACTGAGAATCTAAATTGGCCCAATAAGTGGATGAATGAATTTAAGAGCCTTCACAGGGCTATTGACTACATCTTCACCTACTAAAATTAATGGATAAATGGGTGTGCCTGTCAGAATCATCTGATCAAAGCCCAAACTTTAAAGTTGCAGAATGCAGAGTCCTTTAGACTCAATATGGGGTCCCCCCACATAGTTGCATACTTGCATACTTGCATGGCAGATAGATATTTGTAAAGAATTAGATGCTTCAACCCACCAGTGGACCTTACAAACAAGTGGGTCAGAATAGTCAGATAGTCAGGGCCATTGCTTGAAGCAAGCAGCTAGCCCATTGAATATTGGATCTGTTTAATTTGCCCACTGGCCCATTAATTTAAAACTGTTTTTACCTTTTGGTACTAGTTTTTTGTTTAGGTGTCTAATGCTGTCAATACCTTTTGCTGATCAGGGAGGATGCGAATTTTTTTAAGTAGAGTTTGGCTTGGTGATTTGCAATCTAACTTAATCCATGCATTTGAAAAGTTCAGTTATGCTCTAACTAAAGTTGCAATAATACAACATTCTTCATCTTTTTCTTATATGAGGAATCTTAATTAGGTTTAGAATTGATGTCTTGATGATATGCGTCCGTTTCAAATAAGTCTTAGAATATCTGATATAATACGTCTAGTGATAATAATAAACATTAAATATGATTCAATCCTATTATTTTTAGAGAAAATTAGACTTAGATACTTTAGAAAAATAGTTTTTAAACAGAGATCGGGCGTGTTTTAAAATTTTAAAAAATATTTTTAATTCATAATAGTTTATAAAAAAATCATTTTAATTCATAACTTTCTAGCTAAAATAGAGCTTACATTACACATACACCATATGCCATTTCCCGTGCACTGGCATGCCATGAATAGGTAAAAGCACAATAACCCTAGAATTAATATTTCATGTATCTGTTTTGTTTCCATTAAAAATAAAATATTTAGTAAATGTACCTGTTTCAATATATAATGTGTTAGGAAGTTGTCCTTGTGATTTCACACTCAATTGCATATCCTGCATGGTGCCTATAAGTAAAATGTCATCAATCGATCAGCTAGTTGTTTCATTATTATGTTTGGATGACAAAATAATATTTTGATTTAATCGGCAGACATATGTATATAAATACTATAATCACTAATTATTATTTTAATTTTTAGTTGCGAATTGATGTGGCAGTTTGTCATTTATTTATGTTTGAACCTTATTTTAGACTTCATTTATTCATGAGTGAGAAACTAATCAACATATCAATATATCATATGTCACACTAATTGATATTGATATTGATATTGACATTGAGATAATATTAAAATTACTTCTATCTATAATAAGCGTCACATTCTTTAATATGATGAATGAAATCATATCCACAATTTAACAATGCAACAATTCATATCGATCACATGATCGAGTATTTGGTCAAATTGAAGATAGTGATCCCTGTTTTCTTTGTTCTACTACTTTTGGTGGATAAGCTTTGGACTTTGGAGGTAAAGAAATACTAGTTTCTGGATAGGCGTGTGAGCTGATTCATTAATGTCTCCCCAGTCCTCAGTATGACACGTTTGGGTGGAAAAGGGTTTTAATTAATTATCAGAAAAGAAGAATGAAACTTTATTAATAAGCACTTTAGAAAGCTAAGCTAGATCAAGTGCAACGAACCTTGTTTGTCTCCTAATTAAAACAGGACAGCTCTAAGTTTAACAACTCGATCTTGGCTACTTTATCACATAAGCTATGCTATTTTGATGACTTGCAACACCTTCACAATCCCTTGATTCATGTAGCAATGTTGGACAGACTAGTGTGATGCCCACGTGATCACAATCTGCAAGGTAGTTAGCTAGCCCCAATTAGGAGTTACTCAAGGATCCCTCAGCTAAAGAAGCTTTCCTGAACGAATTTCTTAAATAATTTTTGTAAGGCTGGTTTCATATTGTATTCAATGCTATAAACTGTCTTTTTTTTTAGGTGTCTATTTAAATATTATTTATATCAAAATTTAGATAAATAAAAAATTATTAAAATATATCATTTTAATCGAATAAATAAATAAACATCATATTTTCGACAAATATTCTAAATGATGACCATTTATTAAACGGTTAAATAATTTTTAATTTATCTAATTTTTGTAAAGATGATTTTTAAATTGAGACATAAATAATAATTGGTTCTGATTATTAAAATACAATGTAATGTGGGCTCTAAAAACTAATTTTTCAAATAAATTTATTTAAGAGATCTCTAAATTAAGTGTAGCTCCCCACTTATGAGTGCACTCGAAAATTTGCTTCAATTGTGAACAAATTTTTTTTTAAAAAAATATTTGCTTCAATTAGGAGGCTGCTTTTTACAAGAAAGCAGCACAGCCATCATGATTAACGTTTTATGGAAGTAGAGAATTTCTTTTACCAAGTTCAAACAATCTGTGTATATAGGCTGTATATAGGATGGTAGACGTGGAGTGCACCTTATATATGCTCACAGAATTAAGTTTTATGATCAGAGCATTCTTCTCAAAATATGTTTGAGACACAGTTGTAATTTAAAGAATCTTATGAGCTCAAATTATAAATATGAAAAAAGTATTTTTCCCAAGTAACTCATCCCTCATAAATTCTCTTTCAATCCAGTCGATCCCTTGAGGGCTTGACCCACATTTTCCTTTTGCAAAACCTAACTAAACCTATTTAAATGACCTAAGATTCGAAACCCATAACCTAAATAAACAAACTCCCTTAACACTTGAGTATTTAAAGTAATTAGTGGGGGTAATGGGTTATGACTACGATATGTCCACGATTTGATTATCTCCTATTTATGTGTAATACACACTAATTGAAATATCTTTCAAGTCACTTCAATCAAACACTTTTGGTTAATCAATTATCATTGGTTCTAAGACATATTTCCAATACCATCCTTATAGGAACCTAGCTCGATCGATGTCCGTACACAAAATCGCTTCTCGAAGGCTCTTAGCCACTATAGTGTGGTTGTCCGTACGCCGATCGTCGTCCAAATCTCCTATCTTAAACTCAAACCCTAGGATGTCATCCCCATTGCCATCGTCTCACAGCTTTTGTCGTACTAATACCTCTATCTCGAAGCGCAACCTGCTCTGGCGCAAGTAAGAAGGGAAGGAAGCTAATCATCGTCTTCATTCTCGCTAGCATCGGTCGCTAGACGCCGGACAACCGAGGATCGACAGAAACAAAGGGATCAGTGAGGGAGGGAGGGAGAGAGAGAGAGAGAGAGAGAGAGAGAGAGAGAGAGAGAGAGAGAGAGAGAGAGAGAGAGAGAGAGAGAGAGAGAGAGAGAGAGAGAGAGAGAGNGAGAGAGAGTGAGAGAGAGAGAGAGAGAGAGAGAGAACCCTGATTCAAACAAAAAATAAAATTATTTTAATAAATGTATACAAGGAAATAAAAGAAAAGTGCAAAACCAATATTTTGTAATTTAAAAAGTCAACATGCACTCAATTGATGTTGACTTAGGGGGTTTAGCAAAAATCTAACTAAACTAAAGGGTTATGAATTAATTAGGATTTAGGCAGGACGCTATGAATTAATTGGACTAGGATTAAGGGGTTTATAAATATTAACTAATCGTTTTTTTATATATGTTTGAGTGTTGTTATTTAATGCTAAAACATAAAGAATAATTTTTAATTTTGTGTTACTCGGTTCATATAGAAAATTAAAGTAAAAAATCCATTGGTGAAAGGATTATGGAGCCAATTGGAAACTCAATTCCTATAACGATAACACTAATTATTTTACTTGCAAAATTAAATGAATATTTTATTTTCTTATATTCCTTCCTTTTTTCACGTCTCTTTTGAGCTCATCTTAATTTTTTTTTTATTCCCATTCAAAAAAAAATTATTAATATCTTTTTATTTGAAATTTTGACAATTTACTACTTTATCTTGATAATTTTAATACTCTTTACTAAATATAATTATTAGATCATTGATTACTTTCTCCATCTCACATTCATATGTACGATTTATCCTCATACTTTATTAATATATTCAATCAAGCTTTTGACTTAAGTGATATGGGATAAAGATTTCTGAAAAAAAAAAAAAAGAAAAAAAAAAAAGAGATAGAAATTAGTAAGTATGAGGATATATCGGAAGATCAAATCTCATTGTAAATAAAACAAAAACATTATGTTAGTTTTTGCAATATACTCAATCTTCATTTCTTTCTCACATACAAATTTTAAGGTTTTGTTTTTTAAAATCCAGTTCACAAATAAGGTTGACAACTTAATCTACTTGTTACAGAAAATCTCAGCCCGGTTCACTTTAATGAAATGTGTGTGACACGAAACGCACTGAACGCTTGGTGAACAGTACCGAGTGCTTGAAAATATTCATCAAACGCTCAGTACTATTCACTGAGTGCTCAACAATTGCCACTGTACGACAGTAAATATTTGAAACTGCATAAAAATGATACTTGTTGATATCATTTATGCATTTTCTTACATAAACATGTCAAAAACTAATGAAACCAATATAAAACACACAATTCATGCTTCTGAAGTCACATCAACTCGTGTTATAGCATAAAAGTGACTGTTATTAATTTTCATTGTCGGATAGTGGCAACTTGCCCAGTATTTAAAAAAAAAAAAAAACCCACCAAGTGCTTGGCACAAAAAACATCGAAAGAGTTATAACGTGAGTTTTATTTGTACAAAGTGGACATATTTATCATTACAACCTTTTAAGTGAGTTTGTTTATCATTAAGAACCGTAAAATAAACTGAAAAGTAATTTACTTAAAATTTTGTAACATGTAAGTTATTTTAAATTCTCTAAATCTAAGAACGATAGATCTCAACACGATTTTTTACTATGGCTTGAATTTAGCTAATACGAAGTTACTAGATCAAAAACTATTTTGACCAAAATGTTAATGAGCACTACAATAAACAAAACGATTAAAGGACACATTAGTTGTGCATAGGCCTCACCAAAAAGCTCGAAGCCCACCCGAAGCTTGCCAGGCCCATTAGGCCCGAAGCCCAATTTGGCCCGAAATTTGGGCCGGCTCGGCCTGACCCGAAAGTCTCTTGGGTTGGGCTTGGGCCATCCCTTTGAAGCCCATGGGCAGCCTGAAACCCGGCCCTTTTAGGCTCGCCTAAAGTCTGACACAAAGCCCAGTTTGGAAATCATAATATAATTAATAGGTTTTCATTTGTTTACTCTAATAAATTATTAATATGCTTATTAAGTTATTATATAATATTATAATGTTAGTAAATAGTAATAGTGTAAACTATGTAATACCATAAATAATAAAGTAATAAACTTTTAAAATTATATACAACATTACAATTATGATAAAACATAAATGTATATGTGTATATACAACTTTTATAATACAACTATAATTAAAGTTATTTAACTACAATCGTCAATTTATTAATTCAACGATCTGAACCGTTCATTTTCTATTTTCATAGTCAAATATCATCCTTACAAAAATCGGCTAAATCAGAATTCATCTACTCATTCGATTATCATTAGAAAAACCATAATCGTTCATTAATTCGGCTACCGTTACGTCACTTTTACATATCCGATTAAGCTGATTTTTTGCAAAAATTCTCTTTGAGTGGGGAACTAAAACTTGAACGATTTGGATCATTGAAAACACAATCGATATGTGAGCTTTTACATATAAATACACTTGAAGAGTAAAATTCTAATAACTTTCCCGTTGAAACCATATTGTTTCCATAATTATGAAGACCACAACGTGATTTTAACAATCTGACCTGTTCATTTTCTATGTTAATAATAAAAAATCATCCGTACAAAAAATCGGCTAAATCGAAATTCATCTACCCATTTGATCATCATTAGAAAAACCACGATCGTTCATTAATTCGATCACCATTATGTCACTGTTACATCTCCGATTGAGCTAATTTTTTGCAAAAATTATCTTTGAGTGAGGAACTAAAATTTGAAAGGTTCGTATCGTTGACAACACAATTGCATCGTTTGTTTATAAAAATATGTAATAAATTATATAATAAAATATATGTACATTTATGTTTTATTATAGTTGTAATATTGTATATAATTTTAAAAGATTATTATTTATGGTATTACACTATTACTAACATAATAGTATTATATAATAACTTAATAAGTATTAAAATATATTGAAGTAAACAAACGAAATAGCTATTAAATATGTTATGATTCACAAACCTAACAAATAAACTAGTCAGCTCAATTGGTTGAGAGTTAAAGCTTGTTATGTGAGGTTTCATGTTCAATTCACAATATAGCCAAAATCCTATATTTTTTGAAGATATATATCTGTCTAAACAGGACTTGGGCTTATGTATTAAAGCCCAGGCTCAGCCCGGTTCGAAAGCTCTATTGGGCTTCTATAATTCAAGTCCGAGCCCGGCTCGAACCCGAAAAATTTGATGCTCACCAACTGTTATTGATATTGAAATCTTGATAAAGTCTTTTTTTTTTTTTTTTAATAAATGTCAACGTAGATTTTGATCCTATTAAAGATATAAAAATAAATAAATTAGCTTAAGATGCATGACAAGAATCCAACTTAATTTAGTATACCTATTATTAAAATGAAACAATAAGGTGACATTTGTAACCACTAATTGACTTAGCTAAATATAGTTGCAAGTTTTGTCGTTTAACATTTGTAACCTCTAAGTCACTTGGTGAAATGCAGTTGCCAGCTGGTAGCTTTTTCATTTACGTTTTTACCTTTTATTTTCAGTTTTCGATACTTAGCTTATTTAGTTTAGTTTTAGTTCATTTTTTTTAAATAGTTTTGTTCGTTTTGAATTTGTTTCCTCTCAAATTCTCTTAGTTTTTTTGGTATATAAAACTTATATTTGTCTAAAGTGTTGTGAAAATATGTCGCAGTTTCTGTTTGTAATTTAAGTTTGGCGCTCGCTGAAGTTATTTTGGGTGGGTTGAGCTTTGTGTTAGTTTCAGTTTTTTATTTTGGTTTTTCTCGGCCCGCAATTGAAAAAGATGATCCAGTAGGGACACACTTGGTATTTTTTATATTTGTTGTGTTGTGTTTTGTCATTTCGCCGGCGCTCCTATCTTGCGTCTTATAGAAGGTTACTTGCAAATTAAATTTATGTGTTAGGGTAATTTTGATTAAGTTTTTAGTTTGTCAATACTTTGAAATTAATGCACTCTAAAAAGAAAAAGAAAAATCCAATTTTAACTTTACTAAAGAACTCATTGGGGGTATGAATATGAATTGCATCATTTAAAATGACTTTCTTTTGTTTTTTCCTTATGTTCTTTCATAAGCATTACTATTTGATTTGTTGGAGAGGAAAGGTAGAAGGTGTCAAACTCCATCATGTAATGTTAAAAAAATTCAGAAAAAAAAGTAATTTTTTTTATAATACAAGTTAAATAATTATTTAATCCTAACCCACCAATTTCATGTTGAAGTTGAGACTGTTGAGTTATATTATCATATCATGAAATTAAATTGTCATCCCTAGCTAGCTATAAAATATTCGCATATACCTATATGTATCATTGCACCTCTATGGCAATGGAGCCAAATCCAATTAAAGGCATAGAGCCAAATCCAATTAAAGTTAATAGGAGACCACCATTTGAATTTTCAAGTGGTTTATCAGAAAAGGCAAGCACCACTATAATGAGAGGAAGTATTCCAATTCATTTCAACTTGAGCATCCTTTATATATATATATATATATATATATATGGTGGATTATGTGGTGCCCATTCTCAGCAAATTGCTGGAACCTTTCAATCTTTTGTTAAATTAGTTTATGGTAGAGGCATGTTAAGCACAAATGTAGGATTTTTAGAAATTTGGTTAGCATCTTTATAAAAAAATATTGAAAGTAACGATAACACTACCTATTTTTAGTATAGAATGCGTGTTTTTTTAGTGAGTTTAGAATGAGTGGGGTTTTTTTTTTTTGTGTAATCACACTTACCTTTCTAAATATTTCAAATTTCTTTATATTTTATGTTTACGAATTTTAAAATTTTAAATTCTTAAATTTCTATTTTATATAAAATTTAAATAAAGGACAATATGCTGGGGTGCCCTAATTTTGTGCCTTAAAAATGTGCCATAATTACCATGTCTATCAAAACACTTAATATTATTGCCACATCATATTTGGCAAAAGCTATTTTCCCCTTTACTTTATAATATTATAAAATATTGTTTAATTATTATTAATTAGAATAATAATAAAAAGTAATATTTTACTTATGACACTCAAAAACTGTTGTGGATGATAATTTTAGTTCACTCACAACAGTTTTGGTATTTGGTAAAAAAATAAAACTGTAGTGCCTCACTATTTTAGGTCATAATATAAAGTTTAGTTGCCCAATATATCCTTAATTTTATATTGATTATTAATTATGGTATTTTATTTGTATCATTAAAATTATAATATACCTACAAAAATAATATGCATACTTATTTAATTATTTTGTTTTTAGCAATTTTAATGTTAATATAAATTTGTACACAAAAAATACACAAGTTGTGGTTTGATTTATTGTCTTATTCACAATCTCACCTTAACATAAAAGTTCTTGGGCACATTACAAAATTACAATTTATGGGTTGATTTAACCCTGTTCCCTCCTCTCAATCTTTTCCTATTTGATCTAGGAATATGCATGAGGTTGTATATGGGTTCCAATTTGGTTGGTGAATAGAGTTTAGAGTTTATGGAAGAAAGAAAATATAGAGAAAGAAATTTGGTGAAAAAAGTGTTTATTAATAAGGGTATTTTAGGGACATTAGGGGTTGAAAAAAGATGATTATTATTTCTTAAAACTTTAAAGGGGGTGTAATAAAAAATGGAATATGGGGATGGAAATAGTAGCACTCTTTGTATTAATCTCACACATGCAACGCTCAAAACACCATGGCAATGCCCAGGCCATGGAAATGCTAACATGGCATGAAAAGAAAAAGAATAAAAAGAACAAAAAATAGAAGAGGCCAATGGATGCGGAAAACTATAATATTTCATTTATGTTAAATTTAGTTAAATAAAATAAAATTGGGATCATATATATTTTTTTATATAAATGTCGTTGATTCGAACTTGAGATTCATTATTTTTTCATGCACCCACCCAACCTCACTTGAGCTACAAGGAGAAGTTAACATAAAATTTCTATCTCTAGCTCACCCTACTCATGCCAATAGAAGAAAAGCTCAAATGTAAAATTAAATATATAATTATTTTTTCTTTTCTCATAGCTGAGCATATAGAGGACTAAATCAAGATTGAAGCTTTAAAAAAAAAAAATGTAATTGAAAAATCGACAACAAGAAATGAAACAGTACAAGACCTACCACTCGAACGCTACAAGACATGCCTGCTTGCTTGATGACATGTATACCAAACCTAATTTCAAATTTGAACGCCAGATTTTGTCCTTTTGGTCAGCTATTGAGTGAAAGAAACTTGAGCACAATGTGACTGCAACTCACATTGTGGTATTGTGCAAAGACAACACCAACCCCAACGTAAACAAAAATTTCTGTTTACTACATTTTGAGTGAAATGTAGCAAAGTGGGAGAAAGAAAAAAAAAAAAAAAAAAAAACCAAATCAAACGAAAATGTTACAAAACGAGCTTTTCAGATACTGCATTCAACATTACCATTCATTTTATGAAAACAATAATTGGAAGAAAAAATAAATGAAAGACACAAAATGGGCAAGAATTTATGTTAAATAAAAGAATTTATATATGAATTAAATTTCACAGAAGAAAAAAAAAAAAAAACCAATGCCAACCACCCATGTGGCCATGTACATTACCTCTAGGCAATTCAATCCAAGAGAGGGGGGGACCAAAAAGAAACCATAAAAAACTTGATGGGCTATCAGAATATTTTCCCAAAAGGACAAAGAAAAAAATGATTTTATTATACCCAATATTATTTGGTTTGTTTGCTCTTCTTTTCTTTTCAGTTGAAATTTTTTTTTTTCAAATACCGTAGTAGCTCTCATGCAGCGTTGCCTCTTCCTGGGCCTGGGCCTCTGGCATTGGGCTTGGGCTCACTAAGAAAGAAAGACTTGCACACTCGAATTTCTCAGAGAGAGGCACAGCGGGCAGGCCTGAACCACTTGGTCACACTCTGTACAGAGGCATAAGTGCCGACACGGCAACAAAACCACCGAGGCGACTCGTTTCCGACACGCTTTGCAACTCGGACCCGACGCGGTGACTCGTTCCGGGTCAATGTACCCCGACTCGGCGTCTTCCGCCTGGCCCTCTACACCCGCGGCGCATGCTTGTCCGTCCTCCCCTCTTCTGCTATCCTGCGCCGCGACGAACCCGCCGCTCATCATTGCCTGGTGCAGTTGGGCTTGTAGAGACGCGGCGGTGGCCTCTTGGGCCCGGGCCTTGGCCTGCCAAACCTGGGCCTCCACGCTGAGTTGGGCCGCGCGTGCTTCCAACTCGGCATTCCTGCGCTTGGCCTTTTCGAAGTCCGCCTCTTTCTCCCTCAGCCTGCGCGCAATCGCTTCTTCCGCTGCGCCTAGGAGCGCACGGTAGTGCCTCTGCCTTTTCTCTGCTAATGTGCGCTGCAGCTGTTCCCCCTAGAAAAATACAAAAACCACACGAAGAGAGAAATTTAATAATTTCTTCCGCAATGAAATTGAAAAATTCGAAAAACCCATTTGAGAAAAGTGAAGATTGTTACCTGGGCTTGAAGGAATTGGTCTAATTCGTCTCGCTGGTGTTTGATTTGGGTAGCAAAGTCCTCTGTTAATACAGAGAACAAAGGTGAAGAGTGAAAAGGATGTTGCTGTTGTTGTTGTTGTTGCTGCTGTTGTTGATTGTGATGCTGTTGTAATTGTTGTTGTTGTTGTTGTTGTTGGTCTCCGAAGGATAAGCGGAGGCCGGTGGAGACGACATTGGGATGGTGGTTGTGGAGCTGAGAGAGGTCGATGAGCTGAGGAGGAGGTTGGGACTGTTGCAAAGAGAAGGGAATCATTGTTGGTGTGATTTCAGTGGCAGCTGAAGTTTCTCTTCCTCTTTTGCGCAGATTGGTAGTACTAGTATTGCCTGTGGTGATCAAACAGAGTTACAAAGCCAATTCAAAAAAAAAAAAAAAAAAAAAACCAAGACAATCTTTATTCATTGAATTGGTTTTAATGGCCCAAAAACTGAATTGGGTAATCAACAAGTTGAAGAAAAATAAATGAATTTAAAGTTAATTGATTGGTTAATCACCTCCTACTCCTCCTCCATTGTTGAATAGCATATGGGATTGATCAAGAAATCCTCCTGGTTGGGCTTGCAATGAGTAATCATGCCCTTCTTGTGCGTTTCTGCAGAATCAATAAAAACCAAAGAAAGGATTAGATAAGATAGAAATGGATTGAAATATGGCTGGTGAAAAATATAGAGAAAATTAGTGAAGAAGAAGAGAGATTGCAAACCTGTTTAGAAAGAGGATGTTGGATGGGTATTGAGCTTGAACCGCCATTGTAGATTATAGATTGATGATGATGATATAGAAGAGAAGAGAAGAGAAGGTTGTGATATATAAATGAATGTATATGTATGAATAGGAGGGAAGAGAGAGAGAGAGAGAGAGAGAGAGAGAGAGAGAGAGAGAGAGAGAGAGGGGGTATGTATTGGAAATTGGTAAGAGCAAATGATGGCAGAGGAAGTTAATTAATAAGGGGAATGGAGAGCAATGTGAAGAACAATAAACGCTACCACATAACAAGCATGAAAGATGCCTATCTACCAAGCCAAAGGCGGACTATTCAATGAGTACTAGCCAAGAAGAATTTAATTAAAAACCCAAAAATTGAATAACAAAAAAACAGAGAGATAGAGATGTATGCTTTTCAGAGAAAGAAAGAGAAGGAATCAGAGAGAGAAAAAGGAAAGGAAATGAATTATGGGTATTGAGAGGGCACCACCACCACCTTCTTGAGCATCATCAGCACCATTCTTGCTTCTTCTCATTTACTTGGCACTTTGTTTTCACCTACTTTTCCTTCTTTCTTTCTCTTCTTCTCTTTGTTGGTTGGCCTTCCTTGTTTGCTATGCCCTCTATCTAGCTTTGTTAATATAGATAGTGAGAGAAAGAGAGAGAAAGTAGAGAGAGAGAGAGAGAGAATAGGGGGAGAGGGAGCTTGGGAAGAGATAGATGCGATTGAAGCGAATCAGTCCAAGAGAGAGACACCCTTATATTCTGCTCTTTCTTTCTTTCTTTCTTTGATCTCTCCTCTTTTAATTGCCTTGCTTTGCTTTGCTTCTCTTCTTCTTCGCGTGAGTTTGTCTTTTCTTGAGAAGGAGTCTCGTGCTTGTTATTTCCAACACCAACACATCCCATTCACAAATTAAATATACCACAATTTAAAAAAAAACAAACAATTACCCATTTAAAATTTCACAAAAGGGTTTTAATTTTTTCACCTTAAAAAAAAAATAAAAAAATTTGTTTTATAAATAACAATAATAATAAAGAAGAGAGAGAAAATGTGAAGGTGCTGGTGAACGAGTGATGTAGATCGATGTAGTTGTTGTTGTTGTTGAGCGTGCAGGTCTCTCTGCCGCTACCGCTGCCGCTGGAATTGTTTTTATATGGCCCATGCATCTCTCGCCAGCTTTGCCTACCTCTCTCTTTATATATATATTATTATTTTTTTCTTCCACGAATAAATCCAATGCAAAAATTATTCATTAATTTATTTTCTTTTTCGGGTTTCAATATATTCTATTTATTTGATTTTAATTTGGTTGAATTGGTTTTTAGTAAATCTTCATGCCCAAGAAAAAAGAAAATTAATTAGAAATTAATAATTTTACTTGGCTGTGAAGATTCAAACCCTCAACAGCTATGTTTGCTCTTGCTTGGCTTCCTTATCTTAGAAAATGGAGAAAACATCACACCATTATAACTCCGACCAAATTGCATGGTTGTTGGGTTTTCTATCTTTTTTACCTTTTACAAAACTTTCTTATTAATTAGCGTTTGATGAAGATTTTGATTCATGTATTTGACTATATATGCATGCCAAATGACTAATATGGCCCTTTTAACCTTTCATTAAGGGCGAAGTCAAAGAAAAAAATTAGGAAATCCCAAAATATACTGTTTTGATTGCTGTAATGACTATCTTTAATTGATTGATCTATTCACTGTTATCTTTGATTTTTTTTAGAAGAAATGCTTGAGATGTAGATTAATTTCATGATATTGACTATATATATGCCAAATGACTAACATGGCCTTACCTTTAATTAAGGACTAAGTAAAAGAAAAAAAAGGTTAGGAAATCCCAAAATTAGACTTTTTGATTGGTTGTAATGATTATCTTTAATTGATTGATTGATTTTTTCTTTTCTTTTCTTGATTCATGGTCATCTTTAATTGGTTTATTGATAAGAAATGTTTAAATAACCCTCATAGTTTACTCCGATAAATTATCAAGAAATTGATATTATATATATATATATATTGTTATGATCAAGATAGGGATCCTTTAAAATCCAATCTTTCTTTAGGTAATGGATGGAATTAGCACTTTCATATATATATATATATATATCATAGTCGTCATCAAAACCCAAACCCTTTCTTGCTATTTGCAAGATCCAAATTATGTGGAAAATCATCACATATCATTACAAATTAAATGCCAAAAATCACTCCTATATCTATGTTTAGATTAGCTGTATATAACTATAACATTGAGTGTCGACCAAGTTGCATGCATTTCAATATTCTAATTCTTAAAATTTGAGCACCCAAATTTTGCAAGGCACGTTAAATACATGAAAATTTGGTATGCGGTAACATTCTAATAAGGACTTAAATTGAGGATTTAATTTTTCGCTGCCATCTGATAAAAACGAAAATTAAGGACTTGCAAATTAAATTAAATTTCAAACCATCAAATTAGATATGCACAGGCATTCATTACATTGCTTCATATTCTCATTATCGTGTTGCTTTATACTACTTTTCTTTTAAAGATTGGTAATGAAATAGGAGGAAGATAACCTCAGATTAATTGTAAACCCCAAACTTCCTCCCTTGGAAATATTAAGTATTAAGTATTTGAGTCAAAATTAAAATAACTTTTGAAAAGTTAAGAAAGATTATTATCAGTTAAAAATAAAAGCATATATATGTAAAAAAAAAAAAAAAAAAGGTCCTAATATTTATTTAAAAATATTTTAATGATCATTTTCCCATTGAATATTTTATTTAAAAATCATTTCCCATGCATTGCATGGATCATCAACTAGTTTAAATAATAATAACAGAAATGGTTGCACAAGTTCTCAGAAAAATTAAAAAAATTATACTAAGGAAATCAAATAAATGCTTGTATTGGTCATTGGAGTACTAGACCTCTATTGACATGCACTTCCCTCCTATATATGGTGATTTATTCCAAATTCTTTTTATTCTAAGTAATAACTGTATATGCTTCGAGAATAAATTTTTATTAATCCTAACTCATTTTCTCATCATCTATCACTACTCGAGTTAATTCTAAACATTTATAACGAATAAGTTTTGAGTAGACTACATAAAGTTTTTCGCTCATTTAAATTTAATAAATTTAAGGAATAAGGAATAAAAGAATTCAATTTTACAAGATTACTTCTCAATTCATGGCTATTATTGTTTTTTCTTTTTAGTTTTTCATATTATACTTTTATCTTTTTTTCCTTAGTAGCTTATTAAGGAATTTATGAGAAGAAACAACTAATGGAGGAGAGAAAAGTTTTACTTTTTTTACCAGTACTTAGGAAAGAGAGTATTTTTCTAGTAATCATCAAGGGTGTTTATTTGGTAATGCAGAGTAGGCATGAAAAATTTTCTATTCCCCAACCAGTACTTAGGAAGAGAGTATTTTTGGCAAATAATTAAAAAATTGTAAAGAAAATGGAGTGAATGTGAATCTCACAAGAAAAGTTTAAGTTGGTATTGGTAATCTTCCCCAAAACCAAGAAAGAGGTATAAAGAAAGAGGGAAGCCACCAAAAAAGAGAGAAAGGGTAGTAGGAAGCTGAGAGGTAATGTGAATTGTGAAAGAGAGTGCTTGGATTTGGAATGGCATCACACAATTTGTCTTTGCTTTGGCCCCACTAAAGGTCCGGCTAAGACAGCTCTCTCCTCTCCTCCCCTCTCTCGTATTTATAGTGTAATGATCAAAATTATTCATTTTATAAATCTCATTTAAAGATTATTTTTTAAAAAATTAACAAAATCAAAAATTGTTTAATTATGTTATCATTATAAAAAAAAACATACGAATTTGGTAACAATTATATTTACTGTATGTTTATTCAATTACAATTATATATATAACTAAACGATTTCATATTTATGGTGTTGATTGATTACATCTTTCGTAAAATAAAAATTACCAAAACATGTTTACGTGAATGAATGCAATCATTATAAGAGATACAAACAATAAATATAATACTTGTAACATATATTACTTATCTTTTTTTTAATAGAAACATAGTTTTAAGGGAATCAGTTTGTCCGTTTTACTTGGTTAGCTAATGCGTAAGCATAACCTAACCTACCGTTTTACTCGGTTTGCAAATGCATAAAGCACAATTAAAGCTGTACAATAGTCAGTGGCCAAAACAAAAAAAAAAAAAGCTGTACAATAGTCAAGTATATTATATTAAATTCCTAACACCATTGTCGATTTTGAAATGATTTAATTTACCCAGAAAAATTATTTAAGATAATTAATTAATCACCAATAAAAAGTACAAAGGCAGGATTCACATGGGTGTTTGGAGATTTCTAAAGTCCCATGATTTTATCACTGATTTGGTGGAATTATGTGAAAAGAATTAGGTTTAAGAATTCAAGATCGGATCAACACTCAACATGTTGAATTGAATTGATTGACCTTATCCCTGGTTTCAATAGCAGGTGGGTAAAGCGAAGCTTGAATAATTAATTTAATGTGCCTGTCATTTGTACTACTATGTGACAATACCTTTAGCTCTACTCTGCTTTTGCACAACCATGTATGCTATAAATTAATTAGCAGAGTTATTTAAACTTACATTTCATGAAATTTATCATCTTTTCACATACAGTTTTAAGATTTTAAAAATTACACATACACTATTAGATGTTTCAAAACTATTGCACATAAGTCCCTATAAAAAAAAACAATAAATAAACAAAGAAAAAAATATTTCATATTTGTATCAAGGTTAGAGGTTGGACATTACATCTTGAGTAATCTTATTAGGCCATTACACCCCTTTAGCATGTCTTTTTGCATATATTCTCATCATTTTTTTTTATTATAAGGGTTATGTGCAACAGTTTTAAAACTTCAAGAAGTGTATACATAATTTTTAAAATTTTAGAGAGTATGTGAAAAAACGATAAATTTCAAATAATATAAATATAAATAACTTTTAATTAGCATGTCCTCCAAAAAAATATATAAAAGAAAATTGCAGGTTAAAATAAATCAATAAGTCCAAATATAAAGAAATAAAGGATCGATATATCATACTCATTGAGCACTTTATCAAATTTTATTTACAAATTAATGTGATTCTTTTTAATCATTTAAATTTGGTTTTTTTTAGAATCCTATTTATTTTCAACAAGTAAATCATCGTAGAATACTCAAATGGATTTGTATGTTTTAGTGTTTTAATCCTAAATATCATGTATTACAAATCGAAAAGTTATATATAATTGCATGAATGTAATGTCACACACACCTAAAAAACTATTATGAATCTTTTTCTTTTTTCTCCCTAAAAAATAATTAAAAAGAAAAAAAGATAACAAGCATATAATCCGAATAAGTGAACAAATTTAGTTTAGCCTTACATTGTTGTACTCCAATATACATATATCAGAACCCATGCATGATTAGTTAGCAATGGTGTGAACATAATTCATCGAGTCAATACACGACAGGGAAAGTCAACCTTGTGTTGTTTTACCTTTTTGAAATACTGTGGACACTTTGAATGCTGAGCTAAGTTTCTTATGTGTCCACCAAGCTTGAATACATATGCTTTTAACATTGTCTAATGCAAGCAATTGAATTGAACTTGTACTTTGGGCAAAGGGCATGAAACAAAGTCTTGAAATTTTTAGAATGTGCTGGAGACTCCATCGATTGTCTTCTAGCTACTTAGTTAGCTAGCTATTCAGCTTGGACCAAACGACATTTCAGACACCACAAACAATAACATTATAACTTAGGCTTAATTACAATTTAGGCATAAATTCAATTTAGACACATAACTATATATGCTATTTTAACGAGGTCTACAAACTTTAAAATATTTCAAATATACACCCGATCTATTATTTAAATTGAAAAATAGATTTCCGTTCATTGATTCGTTAAAAGATCAGTTAAATGCCAGCTTGGCTTTTACTGATTGGGATTACTTGACGACGTGGCGCTATCTCAGTAAACATTTCTCCTCAAATGAGCGACACGGTGACACATGTCCACCTAACTCTTGACACGGGCCCACAAACTCATAATCTCTTTCTCGCTCGTCGAACACAAGTGAGATATTTATATTTGAATTTAGAAGAAAACGTAATATTTTTTGAAGACTAAATAGTCATGAGAGCGTTCGACGAGTGGGAAAGAAGTGATGGGTGTATAGACCTGTGTCAAGTGGACATGTGTCGCTCATTTGACGGGAAATATATGTTGGGTTGGTGTCATGTCGTCAATTAATCCCCGTCAGCAAAAACCAAGCTGATATTTAACTGATCTCTCAAAATCGATGGACGGAAGTCCATTTTTCAATTTAGATAATAAATCGGGTGTATATTTGAAATATTTTAAAGTTCGTAGACCCCGTTGAAATGACATATAATTATGTGTCTAAATTAAATTTATGCCTACAATTTAATATCTTAATTTTTTTACATTTTTCAAATTTATACCTCAAGTTCAAAAACTTACAAATACATACCTCAACTTTCATTTTGTTTCAAATTAGTACCTCTGTTAAATTTTATATCAATCAATCGTTATCTTTGATGACGTGGTAGAAATATTTTTGTCTTTTCACCTGACAAAAATAAAAGTTTCTTCCTTCCCACACCCACCCGAGCAACCCTCACAGCCCCACCCCAAACCACCATCTATCTCTCCCCTCGACTCCCCCCCTCTCTCTCCAACTATCTCTTCTGCAGCTCGCCACTAAAACTTCACAAAAACTCCCCCTAAAATACAATTCAACTAGGAAAATGTCTTCTGGGGCCTAATCGAGCGAAGATAGACAAAATCCACCACTAACTTGACGCCACAAGTGGCAGCGTCGACGGTGGCAAAGGTGGGAACACCTGGAAACACATAAATTTCAATAATTTCAGTCCCAATTCAACTCATAAGCAACAATTGATTACCAAATGACCAAATGCGTGTGAGGGGAGCCCAACCCAGCCATCGTGATGAAGCTCGCGGTGGTCGTGGGTTCCCTAAACTGGTTTTCAAATTTCATAAGAATTGGCCCAAAACAAATATACCAATAGCAAGAACATGAAGAGAGAATCAAGTTTGATACCTAGGTCGACCTAATTAGCCGTCGAAATTGGCTGGAAAAGTCGCATGAGCCACCATGGCTTCTTGACGTCGATTGTCCGTGCTCGATGGTCTGATGAATGATCCAAGACCCCTTTTGCTCATAATAATGAGGGGAAACTGATTGGGGTGGTGTCCAGTCTCAATAATCCTGGGAAAAGGGGTCAACGATGATGGGGGTCGATCGGACTCGGGCTGGGCTTTCCGTTACAATACTGCTTTTCTAGGTGTTATGCTTACAAAGGGAGGAAGAAGGGAGATATACGAGATTGGTGGTGGTGGTTTGGCACAGGCTGCAGAGGAGAAAGTTGCAGAGATAGTGAGGGAGTTAGAGAGAGAGAGAGAGAAATGGTAGTTTGGGGGGTTGCGTGGGTGGATGGGTGGGTGAGGAAAGGAAGATTTTTGTTTTTGACAAAAAAATAAAAGATTTTTTGTTTAAATGATTTAAAGTTTTTTAAATATTAAAATAATTTTTTACATGTAGTAATTTAGGTGGCTAATTAGAGTCTAAGTGAATAAAACTATGGTGAAAAATGAAAATATATCTACTACGTCATCAAAAATACAGGCCGATCGACAGAAATCTATAGTTTTTCTTCTCTTTTTCTTATCTTCCAAACATTTGCATTTATTTAGCAATCGTATATATTAGTTGTAAACTAATTTATGTCTTACATGTTATTCAAATTTCGTGGCTACTGTGATGAAGATGGAGGCTTTACAAATCGAAAAAAAAAAAGGAAAGAAAATGAAGTTGCATACATAATAATAACGAAGGAAGACGAAGGTTCATTGATAAAAAGGAAAAAACATTAAACATTGATAAAAAATTTAGAGATTGGGGGTTGACAATTAATGAGGGTAGGGGTCGTCATTTCATAATTTGGATGAGGGCAATATTGATAGTTGGAAGTGCTTTCCCACACAACAACTTTGATAAAATCCCCCTTATTATGAATTGAAGTGCTTATTTTCAACTCCAAAAACTATTTTTCCCAAACCCTGTTTTGAAAATAATTAAGTTGGTTTTACTTTTTTTTTACCAAACAGCTCATTGTTAAAAGTGGTCAAAATAAGCTGCTTTTTCCCACCACATGCAATATCAAACTAGGCCTTAAAAGTTGATCATTAACTAAATATGTGATCTAAATTTATAATCTAACTATCAAACTACTTGACAGTAGAGTATTAATATATATATACAGGCTCCTTCTATTGAGGTATACCTCAACTTATTTATATTGATGTATAATCTTGTTGAGACCCACACCAGTCGTTTTGTGGCGATCCGAACCGTTCGCAAAGATCATCTTCATTGATAGATTATCTTTGCAAAAAATTAGTCAAATCGAAAATCATTTGCCTATTTAACTTTGACAAAACAAATGAACGGTTTCATCGAAAATATTTGGTTCGTTCATTTATTTGATTAAAGTTAGATAGGCAAATGATTTCTGATTTGGCTAATTTTTTGCAAAGATGATCTATCAATGTAGATGTAAAAAATGAATGGTTCGATCGCCACAAAATGACTCGTGTGGGCCCCAATAAGATCATATCTCAATATAAATAAGTTGAGATATACCTCAATAGAAGGAGCCTGTATATATATATATATATTAATACTCATATACATCAATAGAAGGAGCCTGTATGTATATATATATACATACAGGGAGGTTCTATTGTAGGATCTTTTAAATAAAATTATTTGTAAGATATCTCGTGGGGCCCACTCTCATATATTTTCGACAATTCGAACCGTCTTTTTTATAGACCTCTATTCATAGATCATCTTTACAAAAAAATTAGTGAAATCAGAAATCATTTGCTTATCTAACTTTGATCAAATAAATAGACGAACAAATTTTTGTTGATAAAACTGTTCATTTATTTGATTAAAATTATATAGGAAAATAATTTCCGATTGAACTAGTTTTTTGAAAGGATAATCTATAAATAGAAGTCTAAGAAATAGACGGTTTAGATTGTTGAAAAACTATATGGAAGTGGGCCCTATAAGGAATCCTACATTTAGTGTTAAATGTAGAATCCTACATATATATATATATACACAAGAATGCTCTAAAGGTAACTAGTTAGTAAGTTAATATAAAACTAACTACTATGTTTGGCCCACTGCACAATGAAATCTCAAAATCCGAAACGTCTATTTTTTAGATCATACTTCAAATATCATTTATATAAAAATCTCAAAAATCGAAACTCATTTAGCTATTTAATTATAATAACAACTACTTATATATTTTTATTGAAAATAGTGATCGTTTATTTATTTGATCACAATTAGATGAGTAAATGATTTCTGATTTAGTTGATATTTTTCAATGATAATATTTGAAGTAAGGTCTAAAAAATAGACAGTTCAGATTATAAAATTAGTTATGTACGTGGTAGACCAAAAAATATAATTAATTTCATATTAACTTACTAACTAATTAATTATATATATATCTCAATATAAATTTCGCATTCTACACATCTTCCACCACTCCTCTACAGTAGTCTACCCACTATCGCACTTTAGTATCACACCAAAAACAGTACTACCCATCCCTAATCACAACCCACAAACGTACCGCAAAATCTTGTTTATTGGGAAAAAAATGTTTCATTATTATATACTTATTAAAGTTTCAGCCTACAACACATGCATATGTTCATCTGTTGTCTGATGCAAGAACCATCCTTTTATTTATTAATAATTATTTTTCACTAATACAATTCAAATGAAAAATTATAAATTTAGTTGGAAATAGTGGAACCAAATATGGAACTTGTGCTTCCAGCCATTCTATATTTTATTCCATCTTTCACAAACATAAAAGTGAGCTAACAAAACACGTAATGGAGGAACTAGTAGTGATGGACACTTGTTAAAGGACAACTTAGTGTGCAATTACCTAAATCAAACCAAGCATCAGTACTCAGCTCGATCGATTATTACCACACTAGTTTCCCATTTTGTATTTAGTGGACAAGCACATAGTCCATTGTAGTTTCCTTCCTTCTTTGTTTGTTTAGATTAGGGAAGACAAGAAATTAAGGAGTGGATTTGGTGATTGATGGCATACTTATATATATTAAAATCAAGATGATATGTATGCCTTCTTTATTATATGGAAATTAAAGGAATAGTACTCTTCCATTAATTTAACTTTTTCTCTTGTGGCTTTCTCACAATATTAGTATATATTACTTAAATTTTTCTAATTCTCATAGCTCACTTACTATTTTGAATATGGATGGTATGTTTTGCCTTTTTGTTAATTTGTTGTCAATATTCATAGTTTTTGTATTTGATCTGAAGCAAAATTTATTTTAAGGTAATATTTTCAATTCATAATATTTATGTACAAAGACATTATTTTGTCTGATAAATCTGCACCATTGATTAAAGTTGAATTGAAAAAATTAAAAGCAGATCTATGATGATGGTAAATCTTATAATGCTAGCTTCTGCAAATCGATTATTGTATCATTGCTGATTGAACAAGTAGAATAAAGTTTTTCAATCCAACCAATACTTTTCTTTCCTTTGCACAATTATTTGTGCAAATGGAAGGTGCTGTATATCTATTCCATATGTATTTTTGCTCCACTTTCCATGCTTGTGTTTTCTTTTCTTTCATGGCATGTAGTACAAGCACATGGCAAGTGCCGTCCATGAATGCTACCCAACAATCAATATAACAAAAGACGTACATTTCGATATTTTCTATACAATTTTTCACTTTATATTTTGTATTTTTTTTTTCTCAAACTACATATTTCAAACATTATAAAAAGAATAAAAGAATTTCAATGTGTACGAATAATAATTTAAAGGGTGAAGATAGAATGCATGAAGAGGTGGAAAAGAAATATTTATGATAATGTCAGTGGGAGAGGTTCGGTGGTGCTATTATAATTTATGAGGGTACTACTGTATATACTAGTACTACTTTGGAGTAGAGCCACTGTTCCT
This sequence comes from Dryas drummondii, assembly GCA_003254865.1. Taxonomy (NCBI): domain Eukaryota; kingdom Viridiplantae; phylum Streptophyta; class Magnoliopsida; order Rosales; family Rosaceae; genus Dryas; species Dryas drummondii. Next base: position 4,453,817 of record QANW01001771.1, read on the forward strand.
GGTGATGATATATAATTAATGGGTGCAGTCACAAGAAAGCAGCAGAGGAATTGAATTAGGAAAGCAAAAATTAAAACGCTTAAGGAGGTGTCATGGAATGGAAGGTGATGGAGTGGAGTGGTGGTGGTGGTGGGGGGTCTGTTTTGCATTTGCTGCAGAAAGAGAATCAAATCTCTCACTTCAACACTGCCAAACCCAACCTCCTTCCTTATTGATTGTGGGCACAACTTAAGAGCCATCCACAGGGCCCATGGTCCCATGCAAAGAATTCTGCTTCTTCTTTTTTTCCCTCCTTTTTTCTAATAGTTAATAAGTGCATGTCTTGTGTGTGATATTTCCACATTCATTTCAAGTGTGAATGGGTTGATTTTATTCATATCTTTTGTTTCTTTCATCATTACTAGGAAATTCAAAATTGACCTTCATGAAAAGTTCAGAAGCTTCTCTATTTGTTTTTATAAAATGAAGTTTATAATATGAAGGTTTCTATGTCTAAGGAAACAAAAAACAAAAAAATGAATATTTCTATATAAACAATAAACTAGACAAAATGGGAAAAAATAGATAATAAAATTAGACGAGATCGCACATCTTTTATTAAGGTTTTAAATAATTTGAATCACAATCAGCTAACTCTGATTCAACTAGTATTCTTTTCTTAGTATTGAAATATGATAAGTAAAGTTATACCAAAAGATCTAGCTAGGGTCGTTTCACCCCCGTTTGGAGTCCAAAACTTCGAAGCTAACCCTAAACTCTAAGTTAAATAAAGACAGATCTATATTTTACAGTACACTACTCCATCAAGTAAGAAGAATCAAAAATAAAATGAGCACATTATTGATCTACAACGGGGCCGATGGATCGGCATTGCAGTGCAACGCCTCCATGTTTAAAAATGTGGACTTATTTATCAACAATAAAGTTTGTGCCGAACCTTTTTAACATAACAAAATCTAGGTAGGTTAATAACACAATGAAAAGTTTAAAACTAACATAAGCAAGTGAGCCAGAGGTTGAGATATGTTTCAACAACAGAGAGAAACTTACTTGCAACAGTAATATGACTGATTTAGTATTTCAATTCAATTACATAATAATACATATGCTTTTATACTTTCTTACATATTAATTTCTCCAATTTCAATATGCTCATATCTTTGATATAGTTCAGTTTTTCTCTTCAACACTAAGAAAAGAAATACCAGTTGACTAAGAGTTAGTTAATAGTGATTCAAATTATTTAAAATCTTAATTAAAAATGTGTGATCTCTTCTAATTTTACTACATATTTTTTCCCATTTTTTCTAGTTTATTGCTTAGATGGGTTAGTTTAACTCTAAAATTTTGAGTTTGGAGTTACAATCTAACATAAATCTGATGAATGAAAATATTGGTACGTTCTTCACAAAATTATGGGGTACATTCTTTTATGTTGTAGAATACTACCATACATATATATTTCTTGAGTACAGTCTCCATTTTTTTTTTTAATTTGTTTCTTTTTTAGGATTGTGCATATCGATCTTTTTTTTTAATTTTTAATTTCTTAATTTTTCCTCTGATATGAAATTTAGCTTGTAGTTACCATTTCAATTTGACATTGCATTCAAATTTTAAAAACAATTGTAAGAGTAACTAAAATTGAGGAATAGTGATTGTTTTTTTGTTTTTTGATTGAGGAACATTAGTATTTGGGTTATAATAGTCTAGTGGCATTCTATGTAGTTAATGTATAAAATAGTGAGAATTTAACGTCTTTACGTAGAACCTAATTTTAAGGAGGGGAGTTCGGTCAAAATTAGGGCTGCCCTTTGGTTTGGTTTTTACCGAACCGACCGACTACCGACCGAATTTTTTTGTTTTGGTATACCGATTTTCACAATTCGAAAATCGGAAATCCAAAACCGAAAATATCCGAAAAAAGTTTGTTTGGTTTTGGTAAAAACCGAGAAAAGTTGGTAAACCGACCGATTACCGAAAATTATTAGCGAAAAAAACCGAATCGATTATTACCGAAAAAACTAAAATATATATCGAAAAAACTGAAACAATTACCGAAATTTAGTTATATATGCTTATATAATACTATTATGTTAGTGGTACGATAAATATTAAACTACTAATATCTTAAACAATTATAAAAAAATATAATTGTATAATGTTATCATATTAATATTATCAAAAGTGTGAGTTAAGATATAGAGTCATTCTCTAATAAAGTAAATGTTATTATTTTTAAGAAAATAAAAATCTCATCTTTAGGTAAGTAATGCATATATATGTATATATATATACACTCATATTTATCGGTATATATACATACTAAAGTAATAGGATATGTGCTAATACATATTATTAAACTAATTATACTAGTATATATTATTATTAGGATAAAATACTAGTACTATACTAAACTACCAATACTACTCGTGCAAATATATATTCGTCAAACATTATATTTTATGCATCATAGTTGATTAAATTTTAATTTATATTGGTATATAATAATTAGTATTATTATAATTAAACTGAAAATGAACCGAAGATATACCGAAGTAAATCGAAAATGAACCGAAAATATCCGATACCAAAATTACCGAAATCGAACCGAAAACTGAAATTTACCAAAAATTACCGAACCAAAAATTACCGAAACCGAAAAATACCGAAATCGGAAAATACCGAATTTTTTTATTTTGGTTTGGTAAGCCCCAATATCGATCCGAACCGACCGATGGCAGCCCTAGTCAAAATTCATAAACAGACAAATGTTAGATCTAAAATATGGATGATTGGGTATCCGACCCAAAAAAACAAAACCAGTACAATAATGAATGTGGAGAAATTTTGGTTAAGATGAAAAAGTCATAAATACAGAAGATGAGTGGTCCCATAATCCAACGGATCATAGCAAAGGTATCATAATAGTAAAATGGTACTGAATCCATCACATCATGCAGAGTGCTGTAATACTACAGAGTACTACTCAACTGTTGTTATGAATTGTCATGAGTTTTGTGTAGTATAGAAGTAATAGAACTCACACAGCCTCAGAGTCACAGATTTCACTGATTTCCATATAAATGAAAGGCCTACCAATCGAAGGCACTCTCTGTTTTGCTACCTAATCTGACACACATCCCTAATTAAGGGTGCATGGGACCAACCTTTACAAATTATGGTTCTCTCTTTTACTAGTACGTACCAACATTATTATTTAGATTTCTGACAAAAATTTTTTTTATTATTTTGATTGGATTGGCCCCCCTTTTAAATTATATAAAACCCCAAAAACGTCTACTCCATACTCAAGTTCCCCATTTTGGTCCAGGGGCATAAATATTGTTTTTCATCCTTGTGGTATAAATTTATATAAGCCTTACGGGAAGGACTATGTTCTTTTCTGTAATTTGGCAACGAGGAATTAAGTATCCTTTTGTTTTTTCTTTTCAATCTTTAATTTTTTAGTTTGGTATTATTAACCAAAAGACAAAGACTAGTATCGTGAGAGTCAGGTTAATATGAGAAATTAAATATGAAAGATAAATGAGAGATATCATATACATATAAATATAAAATTTTAAATGTACGATTGTAAAAAATAATACATAATTGAAGTAAATCCAACTTTTAGATGTATTGTTCATCATTTATCTCTCATATTAGCTGAATTGAATACGGTGATATGTATGATTTGCAGATAATTTTTTATATTAGAGATTTATGTTAAGACTTTAGTGTTCATGATGATTTTTCTCATTATCCAAAAAATAAGATAACATTTTTCAAAATATGTGGAAGAATTATGGGATTAAATCTAGCTATATTATTCTCCCTCCATTGGAGGATTTGTGCATGTAGAATGTTACAAATTAGGAAATTAAGAGATGAGATTGCTAATTAGTTACCATTTTAATTTTAGCCTAGCTACTTACTATCTTGATATAGCCTAATTAATTACCAAGAAAATTGATTTATAAGTTGGCCTCCTCATATGATTAGTATAGTTTAATTCTTCCTTTTCATGAAAGAAACATGCTATTCTAACCCCCACTTTTATAGAGCATCAAATGCTTTATCACATATGTGTAGTTGATAACAAGTCACATGATGAATAATTGAATATGGACCATTTATATCATGATAAAAAAAAATTATATATAGGAAAAACATATAAATTGTGGTGTAGTACCCTCGACCTAATTTTCCATTTGAATGATTCTTCAAGTAATTAGGGTATTCACATTAATTTATAGGATTCAGAAAGACTAATATTTCATGCACATGAGATGGTCTCTCTAGTACCATATATATACATCTTCAGTACTATTATTGATGTGACTATGCGAGTGGATGGATCTCAAGTGGGTACGTTTGAAAGGCTTTATTTTTGAGGGCCACAAGGTTAATTAAGTCGATCCCATGCATATATATTTGTATGCTTGATTCGTGGATCTTCTGCTAGCTCCACTTAATGAGTTGGGTGATGTGCTGCTTAATTGCTATATATATAAAGAAGAGGCACATATGTCGGCAGTCCTCTCTCTCTCTCTCTCTCTCTCTCTCTCTCTCTCTCTCTCTCTCTCTCTCTCTCTCTCTCTCTCTCTCTCTCTCTCTCTCTCTCTCTCTCTCNCTCTCTCTCTCTCTTAATTCCACCACATAAAAAAGATGGCCTTCTTCCACCCAAAAGAAAAAACGATGGTCTTCACCTGCAATATTAAGAAGGGAGTTTAATATTGTAGGTGAATACGGTGAGATTGGATATATATATATATATATGAAAAAGGGAGTTCAATAAACTTTAAGAACCTCCATCCAATCAATTAATAAATACTTATATATATATATATATTAATGACTTAATCCCCCAAATTAATTGCTCTACATTTTTTCTTCCATTTGTGTTTATTTTGAATACAATCCCCGTTCATTGAATTTCTCGCTCTGTAATGAGCAGGTAATTAGGTGATCGAAAAATTCTCTGTTTTTAGTGAGCGAGTAATCATTTCTGTGTATATATATATATAATTGTAGAAGTTGGAGTATCTAATCTAAAATTAATTGGTAATGGGTGAAAATGTTTAAGATATTGTATATATATTGTGTAAGACAAGTCTTTACATTCCCATGCAGGATATACTCCCAACATGTACCTTCATGTGTCATGTGTGGTGTCACTTGAATCATACATATATATGGACATTTTATATTTTAATTGGATGACGTGAGAGCATGTGAAAGTGTTAGGTCAATATGTGATTAAAAAATATTGTAACCTTAACACCGTAACACCGTACTTTATGTGGTATAACCAATTTACATGTAATAATATATATAAATGAATGTTATTAATACTATACCCTAAAAGTGAAAACTTATCTTTTACTTATATTATAATACATGGATTGGTAACATCATATAATTGTGTTACAATTATACATACATAATAATTTATCTGATACATAAATCGTTTAATCTGATACCTGTAATTCTGTAAAAGTTAGAGCATTCAATACAACACCAATAACAATACACGTGGAGAGACCCAAAACGTACATTATATATTATAGGGACAAAACTTCACATGTCGATGCAAAATATACTCCCAACACCAATTATGAAAATCTAGACTCTTTGGCATGCGCTCACCCGCATGCCAGTTGCCTTTTTCTATTTTCCAATTTTGGGGTTGAAGAAACGTATCTGGAGATGAATTTGCTTCTCTAGTTTAAATTGGAACTTAACTTGGTGGAAGAAAATGTGGTGTATTGGTGTTAAACTGCACAACAGAACGTGTGTTCTTTTTCCTTCAATTTCCTAACAGTTTGTTTATTTTACCATTTTATTATCTACTAATAAAATTTCTGTATGTTGACATTTTAATTAAGCATGTAAATTTTTTGGTATTCAACAATTAAAACAATCAATAATGCTAGTTGTTTTACATTTTTTTCTTCCCACATTTGTATCCCACATGATGTGTCATTATTTTACTGGAAGGGTATTTCCTTTATCTTTTTTAGGTTTTATTTTTTAATTTTTAGTGTCCAATGTATAAATGTCATGTAACATGGTATGAAATTGTGGTATAAAAATGTGGTAAGTGTAGCATTACTGCAATTAAAAGGATAGTAGAATTATCCATAATACACTCAAGTTCAATCCCCACTCTTCCCAACTCAAAAAAAAAAAAAAAACCCATTAATCTTCTATATGTTCGGTCTGAGCAAACATAAACTAAATTAAAAATCATTTAGTCATATAACTATTATCAAATAAATAAACTATTTATATAGCAGTTATGGCATGTTTGATACATCGTATTAAATTTTGGATATGAGTAAATAGTTTATGTCAGTTGTTTGGTGTCAATTTGTATTATTTAATTACCTGACTATATAAACTGGACTGAACTTTTAATACTTTCATTACCTGACTAACTAATACAACTCACACACATAGGATTAGATAATACACGCTTAATTATAAAAAATTGAGAAAAAAAAACATGCTGAAAACCAACATACGCTATTTTCATCTTTTTCTCCCTGGGGTTATTCTCTGCTATCTTCTGCACAAGTTATTATTTTCACTCTTCACCAGATATCCATCTCTCTTTATCATACTCTCTCCAATATGCTTTTTCTCTCTTCATTTTCGTTTTCTTTATATATTTCCTCTTTTATACATGATGTATGATTATTTCTTTTTATTCTTTATTTTAGATTTATTCAATAGATCTTTTTATTACATTTTTTTGGGAATTAGGTTATGATTTTTTCTTCAAAGTTTTGCTTGGGCAGTGTTTTTCTTCAATTTTTACTAAGTTATCAGAAAAAAAAAAGTCTGATCTGCTATCCGACGGAGCACCAAGCACAGTAAAACTTAGTCAGACTGTTTATTTAGAACAGTATCAAACGCCTAATAATATTCTGAATAAACAGTCAGTACTCTCCGGAACAAATTAATACTATCCGATAGAAATTAGTCGGTACGATCCGACATACCAAACGAGCCCTTAGATTCATCATATTTTTATTTGATAGTAGTTACATTACCAAATAATTTTAGATTTGGTTGATTTTTGCAAAAATAATTTTAAATAGTAATCTAAAATATAAACTGTTTCGATTATAAGCAGTATTCTAAAAATCCCTCTAGGTGGCCACCTAGGCGCTAGGCATTGGCCAGCGGCCCTGATTAATACCTAGGCGTTTTTTAATTATTTTTAAACACAAAATACTAATAATAAGTAATAATTTCTCATAATACTCATCTCAATAAGTAATAATTTCTCTCTTGTATGAATAAGTAACATTGATTATAAGACTACACTGCATAATGAAAATAATAAGAGCAAAAATCGAAAGTGAAAATAGAAAAAGAAAGATAACTAGCATTCTTTTTTTTGTTATTATTCAAAAAATACATTTGTGAGATACACATTGAGAGGTACGTAACCCTTCCTTCGTGGTCCTTTTGTTGTGGCTAGGATTTGAACATTTCTCTTTTAATTTTTTTTTTTTTACCTGGAACATTTCTTAATTTGTTCTTCGACCTTGCTTAATTAAAAACTATGCTTACAGAAGCAAAATAAGGGGAAAAGAAGAATACAAAAAGAAGAAAAAATGGACGAATACATAGAAGATTGATAATCTTCAACCTACTCTTGCTTGATGTGACATATGACACAAGACATTATAAGAACACGACAATTTCTCAAAATCTGCAAATTAAGTCATAATGTCATATGCAATGTTCTCTTCGATTACAAAATGAAACTAATCCACAAATGATAATTATATTTTAAAAATTGATCACATACATAGTTTGAATTTGATATTCATTGTCGGCCAACGCCCAGGCCTTAATTAATAATTAAATTATGTATGAGCAGCTAGAAGTTATATATCAATATGACAAACAAAAAAAAATTTTCAATCTGAATTTATTTTTCCATGCTTTTAAATGGTTTTGTTGACCAAGCTAGCAATGTATGTTGTGTACGTGATGCAAACAAAAATTCTCCGGCCCCCCGGCCCCGATGCAATAAAAGGAGTATGAGAATACCACTTGTCCATGTCTCTAGCTCTACGTTCGATCGTTTAATTTAATAAATATATATATGCATATTTGTTTTTATAATTAATTAATTAATTATATTTCAATTTAAGTTTAATTTCAATTTTTATCTATTTATAAAATTTGATGGTATTATTTTATAATTCAATATTGTTGTAGCTAGTAAAATGTGTTTCAATTAATGTTTTTCTAATTTATATTATATTATATATTTATGTTCATATGATATCGTTTTAATATAGGCCTTGAGCAACACGTATAAAGAAAGCGATTTGGTAATAATATAATGGTTGATGATGAGCTAACAAGACTACGATACAAAACCAACTCTATATATAAGGTCATGGGTATTGATGGGTTTTGGCTACCTTTTCATTGCAACCACTAGCAAGCACGAGGCAAGACCTTATGACCCATGAATCCCCTCTTTGAATTAGCCTTGTCCACACTAAGAAGCAAATTATATATGAATGCCAACACTAATCACCATATTAATTAATATATAAACACCAAATTAAAACTTAATGGGGACCATGAGAGATGGGTAGGCAAGGGTTGATGATCATGAAGGGAATATATGTATATATAAGGTCATGGGTTGGCATTGTTTGGATTAATGGCCAGTGTTTAATTGCCACTATATATATATATGTGGTGCATGCTACTTCTATTGAGGTATATCTCAATTTATTTATGTTAAGGTATACTTTATTGGAGCTCACACGAACCGTTTTGTATCGATCCAGATCGTTCAATTTTTACATCTCCATTGATAAATCATTTTTGTAAAAAATTAGCCAAATCGAAAATCATTTGTCTATCTAACTTTGATCAAATAAATAGACGAACCAAATATTTTCAATGAAACCGTTCATTTGTTTGATCAAAGTTAGATAAGCAAATGATTTCCGATTTGGCTAATTTTTTGTAAGGATGATCTATCAATGAAGATGATCTTTTCAAACGGTTCAGATCGACACAAAACGACTCGTGTAAACCCAAACAAGGTCATACCTCAACTTAAATAAATTGAGATATATCTCAATAAAATCAATAAAATGAGCCTATTATAATATACCTTACTATATACCCCAATATAATATACCTTATTATATGCAAACAAGAGAAGCCTCACTTTCCAATTCAAAGGTGCCAATGGAATATAATTGCTTCAACTAGCTTGCTTCCCCTTTTTAGCTCTTTATATGCCCTAGCCTATTCTCTAATAAGGGGGAGCCAGAGAGATGTGTTGTCCCTTTCAAGCACTAATGTCTTATATATTGACACAGCTATTTTGGATTCTTCAACCCAATAACCAAACAAAATATCCAACTTTTTTTTCTTTTTAAAAATTTACGTACATGACACTTTTCTCTACATCATCTATTAAAATTCAGAGTGAAACGTGAAAATATAGAATTTGTTAATTTTGTTCAGAAATGCCCATGAACTCTTAACTAAAGTGGCATTAAAGTAGGATAGAGAAATAGTAGTAGATCTTAAGTTAAAAGTAAATCATGTCATATGTCGAAGAAAAACGAATTAGAATTAATTATTCTTTTCATTTATATCAATAATTTGTTTGCAAATTGTGAAAATTAGTTAAATGTCATTATACCGCATGCAATAGCTTAAAGACAACATGTAATTTATTGATTGAAAAACAAGCTAGAGAAGAAAAAGAAAAGCATTAATAATATTAAATGCAACATCTTTATTCAAGATTTGTCAATGGCCAGCAAATATATATTTCTTTTTCTTATATATACTTCTTTTATGTGTACAAGAAATTAAATGTCATCTCATTATCCAGTATATAGTATATGCACAATTTTCTCATGCTTAAAACTCAAGTGGATATCTAAATTAAACTTCAAAGAAACATAAAGCTAATTATCTATTTTCTTAACTAATTTTCTTACATGAAATAAAGTGAGACCCACAGACCGGCCAGTTCTATATGCATTATAGCTTTTACTGTACGTGAGAGACTCAAAAAAGAAGAAAGAGAAAAGGGGGAAATTGTTAGGTTTTAAAATATTTTCAACTTTAAATAATATTTGATGAACGTACACCAACCTGTCAAATTAGTTCTAGTAAGATTTCAATTTTAATTGAATGGCTCTTCCAATCAGAAAACTTAGTCAAACTTAACAACAGGCTAGGAGAATGCGAACTTTATCTTATAGTATATAATGTTCAGAATATCTCCGTTTTTAACTAAGTAATTAATTTAAGTTTTAATTTGGTAGAAAAACTTGCTTATTATGAACGTATATTTATTGTGTTTTTTTTTTCTTATCACGCATTTTTTTCAACCCATAAAAGTTTTTCATTCAATAATTCTGGACATAAATATATATTTATTGTGTTTATTTTTGTTATCAAGTATTCACCATTTCAACCCATGAATGTTTTTCATTCAACGATCCAGGGCATAAAAGTGTCATGGAAATATGGAATATGAGCACCTTTGAATCTTTGATGGTAATTAGAAACAATAATGCATGGCCAAGATATGAAGAGACGTGGGAAGATGGGTATTGTTTGTAATTGTAAATAAAACTCCACTCTCTCTCTCTCTCTCTCTCTCTCTCTCTCTCTCTCTCTCTCTCTCACGCACACAGAGAGGGGTCAGTCACACACACTTTTCACTCTTGCTCTAGGAAAACGCAACGCATTAATAACGTTCGCGCGTCAGACACACAAATGCACTAACAAAGAACCAAGAAACATGCCCCCCCCTCCCCCCCCCC
>QANW01001771.1:4464717-4515388 GCA_003254865.1 Dryas drummondii
TTCCTCCCCCTCTCTCTCTCTCTCTCTCTCTCTCTCTCTCTCTCTCTCTCTCTCTCTCATGCATGATTCTCACAGCTAGCTTTTCTTGTTTAGAATCCAACAAAGCTTTGCAAACAAACAATAATAATCACTCAAAAACTGGTACCTACTAAACAACACCATCTTGACATTTTTTTTTCCTTTGGGAAGTTGCATGTGAAAGTACTATAACATATTTGCAATGTTCAATTCACACTCTGACACGGACACTCACTACACACAATACCAATAGATTTCTAGCCTGCCGTTGGATGGAATCATTAACCAAATGGGTCATCTTTATTTTCTCTCTTGTTTGTACGTTTTCCTTGATTCTTGTTTTCCCAAGGTTAATTTTTGGCTTGATTATTGGACTACCTTTATATTCAAATTGTTGATCATGTCTTTATCAAAATGGGGTCACACCAAAATGTTTGGTTTAACCCATTTCTCAAAGCCAAATTCCTTTTAATAGTGCTGTTCCATTTAACAAATTTTGTTCACAAGTAATGTGACAATGTTTTATTTATTTAAATATAGATTTACTTTCATTCAAAATAAATATAAACCTAGCTACTTTGAATCTCATTATGCTGATACATTAAATTGGTGAACAAATTACCGACTCCAACAATATTATTGTCTTTTTTTAGCTATATTATTGTTCCTTTGAGGCATAGATGTGATGTGATGAGATTTAAACATGTACAACCACCTTGATTTCTCAAATTCATGAGACTATGCAATGTGGAGCTCTTTTATTTGAATTCAAAAACCTTTTGTTCAAATTTCTTCCAGTTCTGTCATGTCAAAGAGAATGGTCAGAAGTAGTGACTCAGAACCAATTTCCATATTTCCAAAATTCAAACCAAGCTCCGATCTTCCTTAGACCAAAAAAAACCAAGCTCTTCCATATCATTTTACTAGCTATATATTGATCGAGTCCCAAATGTGACTACCTAATTAATCAAATTGTCCCAAGCTATTGACCAAAACTAGATAAATATATTAAAATAAATTGTCCCAAGCTAAGGAATGGTTGAAACTTATTTATACATCTTTCTAAAATGTTCTAGTATATCGAGGAAGGATTATCAATACTCAATAAAACTCATATACCTCATTAAAGGGAAGACATGACATCATGCTTCCTAGAACCAAAGAATTGAACGGTAAAGTTTGAAATTGTGTCTTAATTCCAATACTTTCTTTTGCCCTTTTTTCTTGAAGAAGAATTATGCGGTGGTTCATTTATAGAAACATATTCATCGAAATATCATAGGATCTTAATCAAAGATAGAGAGAGGGGGGCAAGAGAGGGGAATAAATTCCATAAAAAACTAACAATGCAAAGGGGAGCTTTCAGTGGATCCACAGTCATATTCTTCATTTACTGTGAAACAGATTTTAATATATATACACTAGGACCGGAAGAATAAATTGAAGTTCTTATATCATGTTAAAGTTGAAACATTTGATTTGAAATCAAATAACAATAAATAAAGAGACTCAAAATATTATATATAATTATGTAAAGCTTGAAATATATGGCTCAATATACATAATATTATCGATCCCTATCCAAATTGTAAATCTTTTTTTTTTTTTGAGTGCTATGTTATTGTGATATATAGGAAGAGAATGTAACTTTAACTTTTATCTTATACACCGCCCTGGCTATGAGTGGAGAAACTTCAAACTAAGGACAGATTCATTGAGATTTTAAATAAACTAAAGGGGAATTAGCCAAGAATATTATAAGCTTTTAGGGATAGAGGGATGTTTGTTTTATATGTTTGATCCTTTTCTATTCATTCGTGGCCTTGTAAGGAAGTTATAGCCTTATAGCCTATAGATCATATATATCCATGATTATATGAGATGGGAAGGCCAATTGGGTCAATTTTTATATTCTAAAATATTGCATATATCTTCCCACTTCCCAAACCTCTCAACCAACACATAATTGAGAAAAGGGGTGACAAAAGAAAGTCTCTCCCTTAGCACAAACCCACCACCCCACCCATCTATCTCAAAGCATATGGTACTGTCAGTGTTTTCTTTCCTTTGCCTCCACGTTGCCTTTGATGCTTCTTGACCCTCTATTTTCATGCTATCATTGATATCATGCTCTGAGAGAGTCTCACTTATTTGGCACATATCCCCACATTACCTCACCTACTTAATTTATAAGTTAAATTTTTTTGAGGAAGGTGAGAACTTGATCGATCAGATAGATATCATGGAGATGACAATTAAGCTTAGCTTTACTAGAATCTATCTTTTTCCTATCATATATGGAGATGACCGACCATCTGTCTAGCCTTGTAGTTATATAAGTGCTTGCAGCTTAACACAAGGTCATAGCTAGCTAGGTTACAAGACCGGTACTTCTTCTAGAAGAAAAAAAAAAAAGGTATTAATTTAAAAAAATTTCTCTCTCTCTCACCATCCTAAACCTTGATACTGAATTTTGCACTTCGCTAAAAGGTAATTTACGTATTTCTATCAAAATGAACATATGAAAAGATAACAAACATGCATGAAATATACAGCCGATCGAGACCAACTTTTGTTCATACTAGAATTAATAGAGAAGCAGACAATTAATGAGGAAAACTATCTTCTCAAAGTTGAAAGTTGAAACGACCAAACAGCTTTTTACCCTGTTGTAAGCAGGTGTTTTTTTAAAAAAGAAAAAAGAAAATCAAACAGCTTAGCTTTCGAAACAGCTTTAATTTTCCATTTACAGATAAAAAAAAGATTAATAACGAGTGAATTTAATATTCAAAGTATGATTAATTAAGTAAAAGCAGGTGTCATTAATTAAATTTTGTTTTGTCAAATTATTAATTATTAAACCTGATCAAATTAAAATTGCAAACAAAACAATGTGGACGATTAGATCTAGCCCTCCATAACTCCATAATATGACTAGAGAAACTTTATTGCAACATGATATGACTGATTTTATATTTCAATCTAATGAGTTTCTTTTCATATTTAGTACCTAAAGTTTGACCATTGTCTTAATGTGTTACCTAAACTTTTATTTATCCCAATTAAGTATCTAAACTTTTATTTTATTTCTAATAGGTATCAAGATGAATTTCTGTTAAAATTGTCAATAAAAGTTAGGGGCAATATAGTCACTTCAAAAAATTTATATTTTAATGATAATTTTTTATTTTTTTTGTTTGATGTGTTTCTTGTTTAATAATTTTTTTTAAAATAATTTCAAACATGTAAATAAAATAATTAAAATATATTTTGACCATATTGCCTCTAATTTTTGTTGACAATTTTAACAGAAATTCATGTCGGTACCTATTAGACACAAAATAAAAGTTTAGGTACTCAATTGGGACAAATAAAAGTTTAAGTACCACATTAAGACAAGAGTCAAAATTTAGATACTAAATATGAAATAAACCCCAATCTAATAAAATGACACTTATATATATTTTTACATTTTATCATATATTTAATATTTTTTTTAATTTTAAAATAAAAAATATTTCTTAAAATGATAAATCAGTCTTTATCCTATTATAAGTAAGTTTTTCTTAATTATTATAGCATGAATTTCGAAAGGTCACAATCAAAATCTTTGTTAATGAAGTAGATTTCTAACATTTGGACTCTAGCTGCTTATTGTGGCGGCTATTATGGCACGTATTAAAGTAGACCAAAAGTAATTTGGGCACCTAATTTCAAATCAATAGCTAGAAAAAAGAAAAAAAAAACATTTTTTTTTTTTTTTCATTTGGGTACATATTATATATAGGCAAATAGGCTTAAATATATGGTTCACTCATTAATTGTATGTCCAGCGGCTCCAGCCCATTAGCCCAGCTAGCTTTCCCTTGTCTATCCAATCTCAATCTCTCAACCCTTGTGTCCTCATCTGTCCGTCCAAAGTCCAAGCATGCATGATCATCCTCCACTCATTAATTCGGTTCCTTTGCACACACAATCGTTCTATAGTCCTTAACACCTTTGTCCAAACATATTAATCCTTGTGTATATTACAAATTAATCCAAAGTTGTCTTATATGGTTTATGGTTTAATTTTAAAACTCAAAGATACAGATTAATTCTTAAATTTGTAATATATATAAGATTATATTATACTAAAAGATAACCGATGTTAATACAAAACGAAGAATCAAATATATTATATTTACTCTCCGATGTGATCACGTGGCAGTAAAGTGTTAATGTGGCAAATTGGCAAAGATATGGAAGAGCACAAATAATGTTTTACTTTGTTATTCACATTACAATCGAATCACAATAGTCATTGAAAAAAAAAAGTAAAAAAGAATTACAATTGTCTCTCTTCCCTTTTTATTTTTTACTTTTATGATAGGTAAACTAGACTTATTGTCTATTGTAGGCTTTAGATATAATAGTAAGCTTATGGCACAAGGTATTGAATTTTAAATCGAAAAAAACAAAAACACGTACATATTTCGAATTAATTGGATGGGTTTGGTGTTTACCACTTTGCACGACTTTATAGCTAGATAGGGAAATGGGAGGCTTGGTCATGTTGGGGATGAGGTAGAGATTGCCCCCGATTCTTTATCTTTGCATTTTTTGTCTTATATACCCTAATTTAAATTAGACAATATACTGGTTTTGCAAAAGTTAAGCTCATCAAATCTCTATATCCCTAACAGTTGTTATGATTATAATAACCTCACCAAAGAGAGCCCCACTAGCAAACCTGGAAATCATCTATATTAATTATTGTTACGTGCTTTTTTTTTTCCCTAATAATTCACTAACTATTAAAATGCACCATAATCCCACATCGATTAAAACATTAACAATTTATAAATCTTAAGTTGGGTTTGGATTTTTTTGCTTGGATTTGTCTGCTCAGATGCCTAGCTTGCAGGACACGGTTGTTCAGCAACACCCCATATTATGTGGTACCACTCTACCAAGTCACCTGCTTCTCTTGACCCATTAATCCAATCCGGCCCATACAAATAGCAGTACCATTCAGTGAAGCATCAATCAATTACACATTGCTTAAACTCAAGTGAGGAATTAATATGTGTGCTTAATGGCTTGGGACCATGTGAGGCAGGCACCAATCTTGAACATTATTATTATGAAAATGAACCATTTAGTCCATATAATTTAGAAATTTGTAATTAAGTCCTTACAATTTTATTTTTTTCAATTAGACTCCAGTAGTCAAGTTTTGTTTACAATTAAGGCCAAATTAGAGAATTCGTCAATTAGTTAGCTAAAAATGTCACGATCGAACAACATGTGTGGAATGTTTGTGGAATAATAAGGTAGAAACCTGATTGGGAAATGAAACATAACTACGTACAGAGACCTAATTGAAAAAAAATTGTCTAACTAATTGACAAATTCTTAAATTAGTCCTAGCTTTCATTGTAATTTGTAACTAATAATTTCTCCAACTATATATAGAGACTTGATTGACAAATTAAAATCACAGGGATTTAAATGAAAATAACCAAACTATGATAATTAAATTGGTCATTCTCCCATATTATTATTGTTCATTAAGAATTAGGATAATCACCTCCTCTAGTTTGTCTAACTATATAAGTATATATATAACCCAAATGTGTCATTGTTTGGGTCAATTTCATGCTAAAGAAACAACTAATGGTATTGTCATATTATCTGTCCATGGCAATAAAATGACTGATGAGTGTATATGGAAACATTTGGCATGGTAGCCAACATGGTCCAAAACATAACACATATTGGTTCTTGTACACAGCTGCCTAATTTTTTTTTTTTGTTCTCCTTACATTCATGCCCATACAATAAAAAATGATTTTATTTAAAATAATGTGTTTTTTACCGGTCCAAGAGATTAGCCTGATGTGCGAAAATTGACGCAGAACACTTTCGGTTACACAAAAAAAAAAAAAAAAACAAAGACCCAAACTACCGGACCATTATATTCAGTAATTTTTCTTATATAATATTCTTCTATGTAATTATCCTTTCAGAAAGATTATTAGAAAAAACTCTATCCATTTTCATAAGGGTACAGTAATAATTCAACTAATCTTGATTTGGACATCTTGATTTATGACTCAACCCAACATGAATACATGATGTAGAGTTGGCCAAGTTAAGCATATATCTCCAAGTGACTTTAAGTTTAGCACATTTAAAATAATGTCCAAGCCCATGTGCTGCTGAGTGACTTGTCAAGCAAACATGACCATAGTGAAAGGCATTTTTTTGCACAGTTTAAACCATAAACCAGTGGCACTGGAATGGCATCAATCAAAGCAAAGCTCTCTATATAGAAACAGTACAAGTAGGCAGCAATTATAGAGAAACCATGATTCTTGGCTGCACATATACACATGAAGAGGACTTTATAAAAGTGGAATATAGATACCAATTACAGGGAAAGATGCTTCCTTCCTGGCCTGGGCTTTGGTGATAGTCATTCAAAAATTAATATATATAATATTGTTATATATATTTCTTTTTAAATGGCTTGGAAATCAGCATTAACAGGTGCATGAGATTCTCATCTGGGTTTTAATTTTTTAATCTTTATCGCCGGCCAACATAATTATGGTTCCTCACCCTGTGGCCTAAATTAAACAAATCAATTTGATTTGAAGCAGAAAGGGTTCCAGATGGAAAGCATGTGTGAATGAGGGTTTGAGGGAGAGTACTGATCAATAGTTAATGGAAATGATTTTGCTTGTTATACAAAAAATCAATGTCTTAAATAAGTGACTTATTGAAGGGATATTGTCTAGTAAAGTTTGACTATTCAGAGAGGAAAATCATATATTTTGGATTACAAATTACAAATAATTAAACATTTAAAAGTTGGATTGCTTTGATAATCAATAGAAATATTTCTCTACTTTGTAGAGGCACGAGTACAACCATTTAAAAACTTGAAAGATTTGTGCTTTTTATTGTCAAGATCCCCTTTGGCATCATCTCAACTCCATTTTATTCTTTTAATAACATATTCCTTTTCTGTGTTTTCTTTTTCAGGTGGCTAATAATTTAGTGTATAGTGAACCTAGATCAATGAGAAAGAATCATGATTAAGATGAACAGGTTGAGGGCACTGGTCATGATAATGGGGTTGATAAAAATGCAAACTCTTGAAAAGGTGAGGTTGAGATGAGTAGAGCCATTGAAATTGAAAGCATTGACAGCCTTGTTTCAAGGGAAGATGGGCTAGAAAGTTTGATATCCACCAAGAAAGTAGTTGTGGGTTGAGAAGTATATGAAGAAGAATAAAGCAAGAAAAGCACTAAGCATTGAGAAACCTACAAAACTAATGGTTTCAACAAAGCTTTATGTGAAAAATTCAGAAGATGGGATTTCTTTGTCATAATGGTATGTGCCTTTAGAACCCATATGGGATTCTTTTCATGAGGGCACCAACAAGCCAACCGAGCTAATAAGACTTTGATTAAAAGACAGAACAATGAGATAAGGATCTGTAATTTTGCTGTGCTAATTTGACTTGGTTAACATTATGAGTTCGACTTCTTGGCTTAAACTTTTTATAATATTTTAAATTCTTTCTTTTAGTAAATTACTTGTTTGAGTTTTACATGAGTAAAAATTAAATTTATTCTATTATCAAATAAGAAATAAGCTATGGTGACTTTATATATGAGAAAGATGCAAAAGTTATTCCATGTGTTTGGCACAATCGCCAAGAACTCACAAAACATCATTTGGGTCTATTTTTGTATGGTTAGCTTCATCTTCTTATATGGCACAATGTGTCACAATTTAAAAATTAAGAACTTGTCTTAAGGAGCAGACAAAAGATCATAGATAGTTTCAGGGCTCAAATTAAAGATGTTGAATTAGATGATTGTACCTTTATATCTTTGTAACCATGTTGAACCACATAAAGTTTGTGTCTTTTATGTGTGTGGTTTATTTTGTGACTGAACTCACTTTGGAAGCACCCTTCCTCTAATTCTACTGTTTGATTGGCAATCAATCGAGATGAAAATCCTACATTTTTGGTACTGCTTTACTAAATAATAATCCTATTTTTGTGGCAAGTGAATTAAGCACAAGCAATCAAAGGGCTTTCAAGAGGCATCCAAACAAACCCAAAATTGAGACTTGAGATAAAAACTCAATATTGTATGGAATGGGTTTTTAAGAGATGACATGATATCATTTGAAAACCACGGATTCCTAATTGGGGTTTCTTGAAAGGTTGAGAATGCAAGAGATCACAAGAAAATGATAAAATATTTGGATGGCCTGCATTGAATTCTCTCCTTATGGATATAATTGACCCACTATCTTAGCCCAAAGACATTGCCCTAAGCAGATTTTCTTTTACTACATTTTAAATTGTTTGGGTGGAACCTCTTAGTTGGCCATTGAAAGTCAGACTTATAAAAGTCAAAACCTAAGAAGCCATTTGGGCATGGACCACACATTTTCTCTCAAGAATAACAGGGGTTCTTTTTCCTTTTTTTTTTTTTTTTTTTTTTTTTTTTTTTTTT
Organism: Dryas drummondii; assembly: GCA_003254865.1. NCBI lineage: Eukaryota > Viridiplantae > Streptophyta > Magnoliopsida > Rosales > Rosaceae > Dryas > Dryas drummondii. Next base: position 4,473,261 of record QANW01001771.1, read on the forward strand.
TTTTAAAAATTAATTTTATGGGTTTGAGAATGAGTACACACAATGACACAACTAATCCTGACTGTATTCTCTTTGTTTTTAAGGAAATACAGATTTGGGGGAATTGGTGAATAACCAATGTCACACAATTTTCTTTTGGCAAAGGGAGGCTATTCCAACCACCCTCTATTGCTGAATAGACCATCCTAATATATTTTGGACAAATTTTTCTTATTTTATTCTTTCTTGCAAAAAATTATAGAATCACTCAGACTCATTCGGTAACATGCCACCAAAATATATTAAGGAATTCGGCAGCTTACAACCGAATATAATGTTCAGTAGAATACTACCAAATGTCTTTTTCATTTCCATTCGATGCTTACTTATCGAAAATTCCGCCAATGTTTGACAGTTAAGTGTTGAATAACCACAAATATTTCGACAAACAAGTGTCGAATGACCTGACAAAGAAAATTATAATTTTTTTATTTTAAGGATAATTAAGGCTAAATGGAGCAATGGAGCAGGCAGATCCAAAGGATCGCAACAGTAAGCTTATGTAATTATTTAATTGTTTTTATCAGAAAAAGATTAAGTATTTAAAGAAAACTGTTTTTCCTACACCCAATATTTTATAAAACAATTTTTATGTTCTATGACTTTACTGGTTGCCTGGCATATCATGCATACCATTTGTACCCATCTTGTCAAAGCATGCTACCAGTAGCAAGCCTAACTCTTTAAAAGAATTATATAATGTAAGAATAGAAGAAGAATCATTAGTTATACATGAAATTTGCATTGAAGAATTAGGTCATTGGCTTGATGCAGTTTACATTGCTCATGAATTTTGCCCTATGTTACATTAAAAAGAAAAATAAGGTACTTATTGGATTCAAATTGAAAATGTAAATTGAAGCAACTGCCATATAGACATCACTGATTTATGCACCAGAAGAAACAGGAACTCAAGGATGAAAATACATTAAGCTATGGCACCTCTCTCAAACCTATGATCCTCTGAATTGGCTAAAAGTCCATATCCTACTGCAAAATCTTACCTCTAAATCTTTAATCACAATTCTCCTATCTGCTCAAGGGAAGAGAAGTGTGCATCAATGCTGTTGAGAGTTTCTTGATCAATTTCAGTAGTACTAATCAATTTAGGAAATGAATAATTTGATTCTTTTCTGGGTTCCAAATCCTTCTTTGTAGTCTGTTCCTGCATTGTCTCAGTGCCTTCGGATTCCGATCTACTAATCGATTTATGTTCATTGAAGAGCTGAGATTTCGCCTCCAAACAAGACTTCAGATCCTCCACATTTCGGGCTTTGTTCAGCTTATCAATGAGATCACTCAAAGCTGAAGCCCTTTCGGCCCGCCATTTTTCTCCATGTTTGGGCCCCTTATCCAATTCGTTTTGCTCACTTGGTTCATTATCCCCTTCATCTAACTCACGTTTTTTAAGTTTCCTTAATCCCTCATCAACAATTTGCTGTATCCTCTTTCTGAAGTTATTGGTTCTCATAGGATTTGATCTCAACTTCAACTTCAACCCTGAGACCATATCCCCAATGTCATCTTCTGTAGTAGTAGTAGTAGTATTAAGGTCTGATATGGATGAAGCATCCCCTATGGACTCTTCCGAAACAATAGATTTCACAGAAAACACTTCCTCTAATAGGTTGATATTCTGCATGTAACGATCAAAAGCTTCATTTTCCACTTCGATGCTTCTGTCTTTGTATTCCTTTAACTTGGCAAATCTCCATTCATTAATAGCCACAGCATCCTGAAATTAATTCCTATATTAGGACAAGTTATTCTCACTTTACAGCAGTAGAACATCCATGGGACTAGCCTAGGGGATGAGGGGGGAGTGGGGAAAAAGGTTAGGGCCAGGATAGGTAATGAGTTCGACTCTATCCAATGTACCAAAAAGACAGTATAAGAACAGATAGATAGTGCCGAGGGCATGCACCTTTCTGGTCAATGGCTTCTTTGAACGAAGTGGAATATGCACATTATTGAATTGGGCAAAATTGTTCGAAAGTTGCCGGAGTGATGCAACTCTAAGTGAATTCCTGAAACACAGCCAACAATTTAAGATATCTACCATCACAAACCAAAAATGAAAAAGGAGCTTGCTTTAAAGACCCTGAAAAATTAACTGAGTAAAGTGCCAAGTGCAGCCAAGTCAAACATGCCAATAAAAAGTAGAAGCATGGGAAGTTCAGAAAGCAAAAATTGAAAAGGTGTGGGAGATAAAAACCATCACTGTGGGACTATAGAACAAGCTAAAAACCCAAGGAAATATTGAGCTACTTGCCTTCCATAGGAAACTTTTGACTCATTAAAATCAGCAAGTTCTGAAAATTAGACTTTAAACTTGGCTGAGGTGCTACCGATTTTAAACTTTGAGAAATCAGACCCTATTATATAAACAATACAATAGCAACAGGGTTTTCTAGGGAAAACAATTAATAAATGGAATTTTTGAGACAGTAAAAGTGTAGATTTTAATTATCAGAAATATAACTAGACATTAAATGGGGGACTGATGTTCAGAACTCACCCTGATGATGATGCCTCAGTTGACCGATGGTCAAATAGAGGAGAGCTTGGGGCTGGTGCCTTGTCGGGAAAAGTTGCATTTGCTTTCAGGACTGCAGTGTTCACACAGTTGGTACAGAGAAGCCAAAAACAATGTCATCTCAAGAAAACAGAATAAACATTTAAAAGATAATAAAAAAGTCTGCTCAAACTAGGGCTGTGAAAAATCCACCCAAACTGACCGAAACTGACATGTGTTGGTCTATTGTTAGGTGATTCCCAATGTTGATCATTAGGAAGTAAACTAACAATATCGGAAATGCCATTTTCTTTCACAACCACGTATTATTAAAAATTTAACATTGAGATCTTTAAGAGAAGTTATGATGTTTTATCATTGTTTACAAAATGAACATGATTGAACCAAAATATATTTGTTACTATTGTGCATCAAACATAGCAGATAACCCACAGGAAATCATGTAAGCAAGTGCTAAATCAAGTCCACATCGTACCCTTATCAAGACACATTGCTGACTCTTGTGTAGTGTAAATGAGCCATTGATGGTTCTCACACCCACAAGCTAATGCACACTTAAGTGTAATCATAGACGTGTCACCTAAGGGACCAAGTACGGTCAAAATTTTCCATAATCTTGTCCACCGACGGCACAGTTACCCCATTCATACCTATTAGCATACTGTTACCCACTAACATGGCAAACCAAACCATTACCGCATTGGCTCCAACATACTTTCACATTAACTAGAAGCTGCATAACACTTGAGATATGGATCTTCATACAAATCTTGCCTCCCAGAGAAGATCTTAGTTCTAGCAAATGTTGTGTTGCCAACACTGTCCATGATTCTTCTTGTATCCAAGAGACACTAAGCTCCCCTCATTATTACCAACATTGCCACAGCTAGCTTACTTGGTGCTCTACATAAGCGATACCATGGGTGGTAAAATAGCTTAAGACCATGCATCTCTACAGTTACCTATTAGCCCTTTTCCTTGAAGGAAGCATTATCTATAGTTGAGTCAATATTCAGAAAATAATATTAGAACTATGTAAATAGTTAATTTCCAATATTTCCTCATTATCACTCACACAACAATTGCTCCATTTTTTCTAGATGGCCTGCAGTCTTTGACACAGCCATCAGCCCATTTTCATGCCTGAAGGTGAAAGCCATGACATTTAACCACCTAAGCTAGCTGCCATTAATGGCCTTCCCTCAAAAATCTGCAGTTGCTATCATTACTCTTCTTCACATGAGATTTAATCCCATCCACACCAGAGTCTCTACACCAGATTTCTTAAGCATCTGACAACACTACCAAATATAAAAAGAACAGACAGAAACCAAATATGCGAAGAAACTTACAAATGAAGAGCTAGATTTAATTCTAAAGCATTATTGTCACTGAATGCATATCACGAATAGCATTAAAAACAAAGCCAATGTAATTGTACAAGAATTTATGTGGCAATGAATGAGCTTTCCAAACTAGAAAAAGAAACCTAGGTTACTTGGGAATATGCTTGGACTCTGTGTTAATGTTGCAAACCATCTAGACAAAAGCAAGCAATATAAGACTTTTTTTCAGGAGAAACTCAAATTTTATTAGGACGAGCAAAGATATACATACAAACACTGGACCAGAAGTCCACCTATACATATCTGATATGCTACAAAAACATTACAAAGAAACAACACAGACTATCCTAACTGAAATGCCAATTTGTCCAACACATCACCAAAATGATTTTTTCATTATTTCACACTAAAGCTTCATATAGACTTCATACATGCTCCCCCAAAAATAGCTAAAACCAATAAAATTATCCATTTTTGAAAATACCTACACACTTGAAAATAGAAAGATTTCGACAAAGTATGCATGCTTGAATTTAACATACCATGAATAGGACATGGATTTTGAGCTTTTGAGCAGCAACTCTTGCATGACTCATATGGACACCTGCACATTCAATTCAGCTCATTAAAGTGATTACAGAAGCTAGATTAAAACAAAAAATATTTTCAATGCAAGTGCAAAACTACAGGCGCAGTGTGTATGAAGTAAAGATAAAACTTCTGAATCTTCAACAATATCAAGATAATGAATCAACCAACTAATTATCTCGTAATGATGCGTGAAGGAGAAGGATCATAACTGAAATTAACAAGGAAAACAATTAGGGTGAGCCTCAGTAAGAGCTGTGAACGGCACCCTCGAACAGTTATTTGATTCTTTCTTCTTTTTTCTTTTATTCTTCTTTTTTAGATGGTAATGAAGACAGATTATCTTAAGTTTTGCAAAGTGCATTTCTAGGGTCAAAGGGAGTTTGAATAAAGTTCAGGAGTGGCTGAAAGTAGGAAATTTAAAAATGAGAAAGAAGAATTAAGAATGAAGAAACCTTAAAGTCTCATTAAGGCCATTCTAGGAGTCTCACCAGAAACTTTCAAACTTCAAGAAATTTCATTAATCAAAAGTTGGGTAATTCGCTCTATAAAGACTTGCTTATATCAAATTTTTTTTTTTTTTTTTTTTTTTCAAATAGGAGACTTGCTTATATTAATGTCAAATCCTAAAACAGTATGAAGAAGCTAAATCTGTAATTTATACAGGAAAGAAGTCTTCCTAAAAATTAAAGGCGGCTCAAACTAATCCCAAATAAGAACGAACCAACTAGAATTCTAATGCAAAGAACTACCAACAACATAAAGCAACCTAAAACTTTAAACTACAATGACACCCCAAGACTTAGAACATTTAGATTCATCTTTATCTAAGGACATTAAAACTGAAAATAAAGTTCATGCCGATTAAGTTGATCCTACTACAGAGCCCAACAAAGACATAAATGTTTCATTTTAGGCTTTTTTGGCTAATGACCAAGAATGCCAAATAAAGAGGATTACAAGACTGTGATAGACTGCAAGGAATTTAAAATATGAATGCTAGCTGCCTTCTCCATTTGCCTTCTCTTTTTTAACTGCCATGCGTCATTTGATTGCACATAAAACTGAATTATTAATGAGCTAAATTTCAAATCTCACTTTTCCACATTTGCCCAAAATTAATGATTTCATAGCTCATCAACATTAATTATTTCACTCTTACAAAAAAAATAAAAGTAGTTCATCTTCCTCCCTCTCCGTCCACACCACTCCTTTTGTCTCCTTGTATCATTGAAATCCATGCCCACATTTTTTAGCTGCAACTTGGATTCAACTTGGGTTCAATAGGGGTGACAATGCCCTGCTCGTTCTGAATAGTCAACTGCTACAATTTGAGCTTTTCCCTATCCTTTTAACTCCTCAAAGCTCCCTCCTTTATCTTCTTCCCAAACGCAGTCGGGAAACATTGTACGTTGTCAACATTGTCGCCCATGGAAGTCAAATTATCAAAACCAAAGTGAAGCCCAATGGTGCCAAGGTCAGGCCTATCATCATTTTGATGCTTGGAATTGTTGTCCATCTCCATCTCCTGGTTGGGCATGACAATTCCGGTGGAAACGAAATTGAGGGGCTTGGTGAGGTCGACTAACTCGAAATTTGTATGTATAACATCGTCTTTGGTCTGTAGTAGTGTGGACGGGAGGGAGGAAGACGAAGTTTTATTTTTTATTTTTTTAGTTTTAATGTAAGAGTGAAATAATTAATGTTGATGAGTGAGTTGTGAAATTATTAATTATGGGAAAATGTGGAAAAGAAAAAATTGAAATTTTAGCTCATTAATACTTTTTTTTTTTTTAGAAGAAACGAGAAATTTTATTAAAAATACAAAGATTAAAAAAAAACTTAGGGCCGTTTGGCACATGGCAGCTACAAAAGAGGGGAGAAGGAGAACTTAGTATGTAACAAAACTTCTACTGCATCAGCTATAGTATGATCTCACCACCAACTTCCAAAATTATTATTATTTTTTTTAGTACTATCAAGGGATTCTAAATAACAAGAAGAAGCATTCTATCTAGAATTTTTATTTTTAATACCCAGAAATCCCCCAAACACGCTTCACGGAACCGGGCTCGAAATCGGGGCCTCTTGCCAAACCCTACAATCTTTAGGAGGCAGGCAACTCTAGCAAATAGCTAGGTAGGTACCTTGAGAGGATTTGATCCCCAGACCACATGGGAGCAAACCATGGGCCTGACCATTCCAACCAAACCCTCGTTGGTATTCTATCTAGAATTTTCATGCCACTTTCACTGCTCATGACAGTTTACTTCAACTACCTAGTTTTCACACCCATAAATGAATGTTGATCATTTTAGAATAAGGGATCATTCTCACAATTATTGGCTTCATCAATGTCAAGCCTTTACTAATTTCAAACACGTCATAATTGAACCAGAAAATGTTTTGAACTCCACCAAGTTACCTTCTACTCACAAAAATAGCATTGCAACAAATTCTACCAAGATCTTCTCTTTCCAAACTAGAGAAGAGTCGTGGGCTCTTCCAATTCTTCTTGCGAAGATGCCATTGCTAAAAATTGGATTCTCGATAGGGCCTTCACTGGTATCAAATGCTTAACTTAGTTTTCACAACAGACAAGGGGACATGATTGGTTGCAGTTGTGCCATATTCGAGAAACTTGTGCAATATGCACAAAACCAAATTGAAAATCCCAAAATGGATCTCCTTCCCAATCCATCTCTTACAAGAGTAATAAGTTTTTTTCATTTACCACTATCCCCAAAAGTTTAAGCTGTTAAAATGTGGATGATCTATCGTTCTATATTCTAACACTCCCCTAACACCAATTGGAAGGTTGCAGTTGCATTACTTGCTCCTAAGTGCATGAACAACGTCAATTTTCAGCCCAAGGAATTCAATTACTTCAAATTAATCACTAAAACCGCAAAACAACAAGCACAAACAAGGCAATTAGGGCTCCAAATCTAAGTTGTGCAGAACAAAATAGGAAATAAAACCAAAAAAAGAATTACCTGGAGCGAGCGACATTGCCGCACACTTTACACTTTGGCTTGTTGAGACCGCGAAGGGTCTTGGGCGGCGTGTCCGTACGGTGCAACACCGTGTGGAGGGGCGGCGGCGCAGGTTTGGCGGCGGAGGCGGTGGCAGTGGTGTTGGCATGAGATGCGTCGGAGGTGTTGTTGCTTAGGGCTGGTGAGGGCGAAGGGGCTGCTGCTGCCATAAGAGCGCCAAAATTGATTTTTGGTTTTTTATTTTGAATTGGGAATTATTACGAGTCAGGAGGAGAGAGAGATTTGAATTAGAGAGTGATTTGTTGGCATTTTAGTTTTTTTCGTAACATTTTTAGTTTAAAGGGTTTGGTTCAGGCACCGGAGACACAGCGGAGTTGTGTAATTGTTAAGGGATCGGCGTGCGTTTCAATTTTAATAGGGGGGTTGCTCACTGGTCAGCGGAGTCAGAATGGGCCAGGTTGGGCTTTTTTTGTTTTTAAGGGAAGTTTAGTGGTCCTTAGATCTGGACCAATACCAAAGTATGATAGTTTCCTAGCATTTTTAGCAGGGTAGTAATTTGAACATGATACGAAAAACACGACTTGAAACAGCATTTGAAATTGGCAGGTTTAGATTGACCAAAAAAGATTGATCAGGAATATAAATATGATATGACATGCTAACACAAATGATAAATAGATTCACTTAGTATCAGACATGATTAAAATCAAGGAAACTTCTATTTAGATTCTTTAATTTTATAATTTATTGACTACAGTCTTATGACTTTTAAAATTCTAACTAAAATACAATAATACTGTAACAATTTCATGTTACTTAATATCAGTCTATTAGTTTTTATTTTTTTTACACATACCAAACGTCGAGTGTTTGGAGATTATTTTCAATTGTTCGGCGGTACATTTTTATTTTTGACTATAAACTTGTTTAACTAGTATGATATAAAAAAACTTTAATGACAACACTAAGAGCCTATTTGGTTCGCATATATGGGGCTTGGAAATTGGTATGAAATCTCATTCTCATCATGTTTGATAACCACACTCATGGGAATGTATTACCTTTTACGTAGGTATGAGATGCCCATGAACAGGGACGGATCCAGGAATTTTATCTCGGGGGGTCATAGTGTAAAATCCAACAAGAGACGGCAGGTCGCAGACAAGTGGGGGTTGGCCGACGGCAACTTGCAAGTAGATGGGACTGGATAAGGGGTTAGAGTTTGAGAAAATGTGAATTAGGGATAAATGGTGAACACCTATTAAGCCAAGGCTCATGTTTATTTCTTTACTCAATTTTTTTTCAACTTTATACTTTACTTTCAAAAAGTTGCATTAAAGTATCCTAACTACGAATCTGTGTCAATAAAGTACCTCCGTTAGTCTGGCCGTAAAAAAAACCTTATCTTATAACACGACAATGAGGTAGCACCCACAAACCCCACCACTTACTTTTTAAAAATAGCCACTTAAAAAGAAAAACAATAAAAAAAAACATATAAAACTTTTTAAAATGATGTAAAATACAAAAAACAAACAAAAATGAACAAAAAAATTGGAAAGATCTCCACATGCTGGTGCATCCCACCCCACCCATTTTCTTTTTCTTTCTCCTCTTTTTTTTTTTTTTTTTTTTTTTTTTTTTTTTACTTCTTCTTTTTAGACTGCAACTCCACCATCACCAACTAAAAAAACAGGGAGAACGTCAAATAGCATAAGAAGATAAGAGGAGTTAGGCGGCGGCTAGGCTAGGCTTGGTACGTGGGCTTAAGGGTCACGGCGGCTAGGCTTGGGGGGTCACAGAGGTTGGGCTTGGGGGTTACAGTGACTGGGCTTGGGGTTTCGTCGGGGAAGGGTTGCCAGTGTTGGGGGGTCAGGCAACCCCCTATCGTTGAACGTGGATCCATCCCTGCCCATGAAGGGAAAATTTAAAACCCGGGGGCTCTTTTTGGGTTCACTATTCTCATAACCTGAGAAAGCATATATTGTGGGTACTTGTTACTAAATCACCCTTCTAAAGATTAAAAAATATTTTTTTGAACATAATAAATGAGGAAATTATTGAAAAACAAGTTTTGATTCATATTACCAAACCAACCAAACATAGGAATGGTAATAATTTTCCCAGCATTTTCAAACACTTAAAATGAGAATTACGCATTCCCATCCCCCTGAAATTAACATGGGTTTGACATTCCCAAATAACCCATTCCACAAACCAAATAGGGCCTAATAGTTGAAAAAAAAAAAAAAAGACAGAGCTAGGGTAATTTCATCCATTCAAATGCTCAACTTCAAGGAATGGATGGAATTATTGTGCCATTTTATTCAACTGTTTAGTAAAGACAAAACTAACAGCTCCAACAAAATTAAGGAGTCAATTACAAAGTTTTATAGTTCAAAGACCAAAATGAGAAATCAACCAAAAGTTAGAGGCATTAATATATTTCACCCCTATTTAAATGAATTGGATTATAACTAACTGACTAGTATTTGACATAAACACAAAATAATATGATACGAAGAGAGCTCTTGTGGTACATACATTTGGTGTCTAGAAATGGAATAAGTGGATAGGTTAATTTACTAGAAGAAATGGAATACGTGGATAGGTTAATTCACTAGATTCAATGTATATTGAATGAAGAAATAGAGGCTAACTAATTAATTTTGTCCAAATTTGAACGAAGAAGATGGATTAGTAATGGGACCTGGATCCTCTGCCTTGCTTCCCTGCAAGGCTGATACCCGGTTCAATCTGAGCCTTTGAAAGACATAGTGTCAAGGGCTCATATTTGAGCATGGTACCTGCCTTGCAGGGAAGCAAGGCAGGGGATCCAGTTCCTTAGTAATGGGTTGATATCCCATCATTTTGTGGGGATTGGAATTGCTAAGTCTCGCCAATGACTAATCCATCTCCTTCTTTCAACATGAACAAAAGTTAGAAGTTAGCGTCTATCTCTTCCTTCAATAACTTTTAATTTAATAAGTTAACATATCCATTCTAATTCTAGACATTAAACATGATAATTTCTATCATTCAATTGTGGAAAATTATACCTTACCTGAATGGTATACTCTTACAAGTTTTCAAAAATCAAAACTAGATGCATCACATACAATGTTCTGTGAGAATTTTTCTAATACAAATTGCTATACCCCTGATTTTGAGTGGCAAGGCTCCTGAAAAAAAAATATATTATTTTTATTTTGGAGGATATGAAGAGTGGCAAGGCTCTAGTATGGCAGATGGCCATACTGGTCATGTCCAATCATTTCACCACCCCTTGCCACTTTATTCAAGCATGTAATCTAGGTTAGTGTTTTTTTTTTTTTTTTTTTTTCACTTTACAAAACAAAGGGGCATGTTTGCTGGATCATGCATTTATATGACAAGTGCTTTAAAATTAATTAGTTAGCAAGCTAATACGAAGCTAACTATGCTTTTAGAACCACCATATAATTAATCTCATAATCTGAACCGTCAATTATTTAGGTCATACTTAAAATATCATCATTGTAAAAAATCAACTAAATTGTAAATCATTTGGTTATCTAATTGAGATCAAATAAATATACAATTAGTATTTTTGATAAAATTATATAAATAGTTGTTGTTATAATCAAATGATTAAATGATTTCCAATTTTGGAGATTTTTTATAAGGACAATCTTTGAAGTAAGGTTTAAAAAATAGATAGTTCAGATTTTGAGATTACATTGTGCGCTGAGCCCAATAGGGTGATTAACTTTGTATGAAATTACTAATCAATTAATTTTAGAGCATTTTTGTTGTATTATATATATAGACCTATAAATTCACACCTGATGTCTTTCTATAAATAGTAAATTAGTAATGGTATCAACGCATATGGAACATATGGTCATGTTCACGCTCTATTTGGGTGGAATAAAAATAAAATAGGAATCCTATTTCGGAGAGATGGCCAAATAATTGGAGAAATTATTCTGTATAACCGTTATATTGACACGTAGTATAACTAGTCTATTTGTTATAATATGAGTGGATGTTATTAATATTATACCCTATTAATATAAACACATCGTCTAATAATACCCTTACACGTTGGATTGGTTATACCACGTGACGGTATATTGGTTATACCCTATAATTTTTCAAATAATTGATGGCCCCGATCTTGAAAACCGGTATAGTTCGTCTTTGACTTCAACGATACAAGATACAAGATTTAATAATTTAATAATAATAATGTGTTTTTTTTGGCCAACAATGTTGAATTAATGGACTTAAGTATTTTCTTATTGCGATGTCTGTGACTGAAGCATTAAGTACACTAGCTTGTGATGGCTGGCTATTACAGCCTATACCATAATAATTAACCTTTTCTCTGACCCCCCAATTAACCAAAAATAATAATAATTAACCTTTTGAGCTGAGCTTCAGTTTGAAATTGTCAAACAATTTTAATATGATCACGACTAAGATGGGCACTATAACCAAGGCTAATGGAGAGACTTATCAGAGTCCACTCCATTTGTTATTTTGCTTGATTTCGATCATAGTTTTATAGTATAAATTCAAGGGTGTGAACAAAAAGTAATTGATTGAATATTATCTTTAAAAATGCATGGGTGAGGTAAATATATAGGTGAGATTAACAAAGCAAGTGAAAAATATACGGTAGAAAATTTAGGAATTGACTACTTTACTTGGACATGGGAGCTGCGTGCAAGGACTGTCGATCGTCATGTAATAAATTATTACTAAATACTGTTAAAGATGCAAAGTTAATATTTTTTAGATTAACTTAAGCGGTGAGGATGAGTGAAATGATATATTAAGATCATGCTAGGATTCCTTCAATATAACTAAAAGAAAGATGCAAAGTCAATGCAAAGCCCCACCCCCGCCCAAAGAAGAGAAACACCCTTTTATATGGTCATCCCAAATTTCAACTAAAATTTAAAATGAAAAACGTTATTCATGACATTCCTTAAAAGCCGGGCCTGTTTGGTATTCTATTCAAAAATTTATTTTTTAAAAAATAAAAAGATAAGTTTTAATTAAGAAAATGTGTTTGGTAGATTATTTAAAAAAAAAATTCAAAAATATGCCCTTTTTTTAAAGAGCAAATAGTACTCAATTTTACATATTATTTCAACTTAGTACCGCAATTTTGAAAACTTACAAAAAAATACCTCAACTTTCATTTTGTGTCAAAATAGTACCTCTGTTAGTTTTTCTGTTAAAATAAATCGTTATATGCTGACGTGGCAGGGGTATTTTCGTCTTTTTCTCTAAATTAAAAAATAATAATATTTTGAAAAAATTTTGAATAAAAAAATTTCTTAAAATAATTAAATAAAAAAATTTCATTAAAAAAAAAAAACAACTTTTCCCCAACCATCCCCCTTCCCTTCCCTGCCTCCCACCCAGCCCTTCCTTTNAAAGCCGTTGACGACTCCATGGGCGAGCCTGAGGTCTCCTTCAACGAAGTCGATGATAAAACCAGCGCTGACTATTACTTCGACTCCTACTCTTACTTCGATACCTTTCTTTCTTTCCACTCATTTTGTTTCTGGTTTTGTTTTCACTCTCTGTTTCGATGCTGTGTAAACTGAGCAAAAGAGAAGAAAAAGAGAGGGGGGATGGGCGCGGGGCATTGCTGGGCAAAGGTTTTTTATTTTTTATTTTTTAATGAAATTTTTTTATTTAATTATTTTTAAAAAAAATTATTTCTAAATTTAAAGAAAATGATGAAAATACCCCTGTCACGTTAGCAGATAACGGTTTATTTGACATAAAAACTAACGGAGATACTATTTTGACACAAAATGAAAATTGAGGTATTTTTTTACAAGTTTTCAAAGTTGGGGTACTAAGTTGAAACAACATGTAAAGTTGAGGTACTAAATTATAATTTGCTCTTTTTTAAATGATAAAACATCGTTTTTTTTTTCACACTTCCTTTTTTCTTAGTTGTCATCATTTTTTAAATTTAAAAATTATTTTCAAATTTCATACCAGACAAGTTTTCAAATTTTAAAAATTGATTTTGAAAACTCACATTTTAAAAAAAATCTTAATTTTTGAAAAAAAAAAAAATTGAATAAGATACCAAACGGGCCCTCAGTTTATGCTTATTTCTTATTTTTATTATTTTAATATAAGTTTATGAATTCAATTGTTAAACCTACTCTTGTCTTATATTATTTTTTTTTATAACACCTATGACCCCCCGAAATTTTCGTGCTATTTATTTTGAGCTATCTCAATTTTCTAGTATTTGGAGGTTATTAGAATTTTCCTCTAGTTTATTTTGGTGAAAATTAAAATTTATTCCTATGAATTTCGAGGAATTGTCACAATTTTTTGAGGTCAAATGGGTCAAGGTGGGAACAAGGTTGGAAAGTATTTGTTGATACAAATTCCAAAAAAATTAGTTCTCTAAAACTGTTGATTTTATAGGTTTTTATTAAAAAATTATCCTTGTAAAAAATTAAATAAATCATAAACTATTAAGCTATGTAAATTTGATCAAATAAATAGACGAATAAAATATTTTCGATAAACACTTAAAATGATGACTGTTTAATCAAACATGTAAATTATTTCTAATTTAACTAATATTTTGTAAAGAAGGTCCTTTAATAGAGATCTAAATTTAAATGGTTTCGATTATCAAAATATAATATGAAGTGAACTTCAGAACAGTTTCATTATTAAATAAAAATGAGAATTACAACGTGATTGGTTGATAAAAAAGAATAACTCTTTTTACGAACTTGTTAAAATAGCAGTACAGCTGCATGCATATACGTTGAATTAATGTTTTTCATGAAGCATATGTTATATGCGTGATTGACCGACAGATTTGGTTCCATGGAGTGATCATCGAATTTGCTTTGATTCCTATCTCACGCTACTTTTTTTCCTCTTCGAGGTAGTTCCACCTGCATGTGGGCCCTAATCACACTCACTAGCTGCGAAGAGTAGATGAAGACAATTGCTGCAAAAGAACAAACGAACACACCACTACTCTTTACGATCATTGCCATCTAGTACGGACTACAACTTGTGTGTGGACAATTACACTCCAGTCCTGACACGCAGCGCTGGGTCCCACTGTGCCGACGTGGCGGTCGGACTGTTCACACACGTCAGAGATGACGTTTTGTGGTTGACGCATGCAAGTATGCAACCATTCATTCATTATTCACATTTCACACTCCCACCACTTGGTGATGACTGATGAGTCGGCGACCGCGTAGCACCCACCTTATCCGGAGAGCGGACGGTCCACAACTGGCGTGAAAAGGACGTTGTAAAATCCAATCATGAGGAGGAGGATTGGACCCAACAGATTTTCTAGAATGCTTATACCTCACATGGCTCTTCACAGCCTGCAGAATCATCACTAGATCGGCCCTCGCGATCTTCGCCTTCCTCAAGCACAAGTATTTCACCGTCGGCACAAAGCTCACAATCGCAGCAGCCTGGTTGTTCCAATCCACTCATTTGGCACGTAGAGTCCGAAAAAATTTTTACGGTTCTTTTACGAGGAGAAATTATTTTTTGTAACTGACATATCGTCACGTAGTGTAATCAATTTAAGATATCATAATACGAGTGAATGTTATTAATATTATATCTTATTAGTATAAATATATCGTTTAATAATATTTTTACACGTTGAATTAGCTATACAATGTGACAGGGTATTAGATATGTTTAATATTAAGTATATAAAGTGACAAAAAGATAGAGAAAGAGAAAGTGGCAAAGATATAAAAAAAGAGTGACAAAATGAATAAAGCAAAAAATAATGCTCTTTTACCATTTGAAATGTCTCTCAATCAATCACATAAAATATTCAAGTTTATGTGTCTTCCAATTTTTTATACTTCTTGACTTATTCTTTATATATTACAATGAATGAACATTTCTAAACCTAAGTCTTCTTTAATTTTGGAGTGCTTTTGGAGTGCTTCTATAAGAAGAGTTTTCACTAAAAATACTTTTGTTAAAAAAATATAAAATTTTTTATAAAAAAATTCAAGTGTTTTTTATAAATATATTTAGAAGCGTTTCTTAAGGATCTAAATGCTTTTATAATCTAAAAATGTTTTTAACTTTTTTTGTCAAATACAAGTTAAAAACACTTTTGAATAGTCAAAAATACTTTTAGACCTTTTAAAACTACTATCAAACAAAGCTTAGTCGTTAATGATCTTGTACTAGTAAACAATTATTTATACATAGCTCAAAATCCCTAAAATCAGAAGCGTAGATTGCCTTTGATCATAATTAATTGTCATTAATTATCTAATGCAAACCATACTATATATGTTAAAAAAGAGTTAGTATAAAGTAATATTATAATTTAGGCTTATTTACACAATTGTTTTTTGTAACATACATTTTTCTCACTTTGTTCTCTGAAACTTAAATATTCTCAAACTGTTACATGAACTTCAAACAGTTGTTACAAAAGACCTTATGCCGTCAACTCTGTCAATTTTTTCGTTAAAATAGCTGACGTGACACCTATATGACATGAGTAAGACTATTTTTTAATTATGCAAGATACACGTGGACAAACAAAATAATAAAAAATAATTTTTAAACTAAAAAATAATAAGACTCATGTTAATTTATTTTTTTTGTCTACATGTATCTTACATAATTAAAAAATAGTCTCGCTCATGTCATATAGGTGTCACGTCAGCTATTTTAACTGAAAAATTGACAGAGTTGACGGTATAAAATCTTTTACAATAACTATGTGAAATTTATATGACAAACTAAAAAAATTTAAATTTTAAAGAACAAAATAAAAAAAATATATCCTACCGATAACGATGATGGCATGAATAAACGTATAATCTCATATTCCTTTTTTTCTTAGCCTATAAGAGAGTAGCAGCCTCATGGCCCACCTGAAAAGATAGGAGAAAGAGGAAACCCAAGTCGCAGATAATACAAATATTGTCCAAGTGCCGGACAGCCTACCATATCCAAATGATATGGTGGGGGAAATACCTGAAAAATGAAAACCAAATGAAAACATACGTATATCTGATTATTAAAATACTATGTATAATTGAGTACATACTCTGTTTTTGTGTGAATGTCATTCGAAACAAAAATTAAAAATATCAGATATTTTACAGCCATTTATTTATTTTATATGAAGAATATGCATGTCTTTGGGTAAACTACATATTTAGTCTATGCATGTCTTTTAACTCAAAATCACATTCGGTCATTTTGATTTAAATTTATAATTTTGGCATTATGTTTCATATTATTTACAATTTAAAGATATTCTACACCAAACATAATTTTTTTTCTTCAAATTAAAGCTAATAACTTATTTAACTTGCGAGTTCAACTAAAAAATGACTAAAATTCATAAATGTAACTTCGAATTTGATACTTTGGTGGCAAAAATAATTTTTTTTTTGACACTTTACCCCCCAAATCAATTCCATTAAACACCTTACCCCAAAACTGGACAACAAATTATCCATTAGTTATGCACACATGTTGGCACCACTTGGCTTTCTGCTTGATGTCATTTTTTATTTTTTTTATTTTTAGCTTCAGTTGATTAACACGAAAATATCGTAATTTAGAGGATTACGTGTGCAAAACTAACAAAGAAATTGATTTTATAATGATTTTGGTGTAAACTATTTAATGAATTTAAATTTAGGAAAAAGTGTCAAAAATTATAGCGTGAGGAAAAAATATCAAACAAGATATAAATTATGGTGGTATCTAGAATTAGCCAAAAAATAATCCCTTCAATTTAAATTAAAAAGCTAAAAAAATAAAAAATGGGAAAAAACCATCCAAACCCATCCCCACCATGAGTATCCCAACACTCCTCGGCCACATCATCGACAACCATACTCAGTAGCTCGTCTCCCTCCTTTTCCTCTCTCTCTCTCTCTCTCTCTCTCTCTCTCTCTCTCTCTCTCTCTCCCTCTCAAGTTGCAATGGCGCAACCAGAGCAAAGAGGACTGGCGACTTTGTCCGTTTCTGTATTAAAAGACTACTTGACCAAGTGATATTCCTCTCAACAATCTTAAAAGAGATCCTAAATTTGAATTTTTCCTCATAAAAAAAGGAAAAATATTTTAAGAATGACTTAAACTTTTGAGTTGAATCAATGTGCCTTAACTTTAATTTTAAAATCAATTTGCCCATTTTATTAGTTTAATTACATTTTTTGTCAAAAAAAAGTTATGTGCGTGAAGTAATTTAACTTTTATAGACTTGTATTACAAGTGAAATGACGAATTTACCTTAAAAAAGTTATCATGTGTGCATGATAATTTTTGGACAAAATTTATAATCGAGTTGACAGAAGTGGTAAATTGGCATCTAAATTCTAAAGTAAAATTGAGGGGACAAATTAGTATAACTCATTATTCATATCTTGAATTGACACATGAGTCAACATTTAATTTATTTTTCAAATTTTATCCAAAAAAAAAAAAGCAATTGTTACATAAAGATTCCTAAATTCGCCCCAAAATATCACCGCTGAAAACAAAACAAAAATATTAACGAAAAGAGAAATTAAGTAAAAGCGAATTCACAACTACACAAGCCGTCGACGTTTTGAAAAATCAGACGCAACCAACTCAACCATACCAAACCGAACCAAATAAAACCAACCCACATACATAGCATTTACCACCTTCCTTTCTCTCCTCCTCTGACTCTCTCCTTCTCTCTCCCCCTCTGTAAAATCACTGTTTCTTCTCTTCAGTTGCCAACCATGGCGGAATCGGTGGAGCTTCCGAGTCGCCTTGGTATCCTTCCTTTCAGAAACAAAGTCCTCCTACCCGGCGCCATCATTCGTATTCGGTGCACTTCACCCAGCAGGTTCCTTTTAAACATAAAAACCTCCTCTTTCTTTGATTGCTTTTTTTTTTTTTCCTTAAAAATTATCATTTTTTTGTTTGGCTGCTGAGAAAATTCTGTGTGTACTGGAATGCTGTTTGAACTTAGCTGAGCCTTATAGCTATCTATGCAACTGTTCTGCTTGTTTGGAAATTCTGTTCCTTCAATTTTCGTAGAAACAAAATGGAGGAGCATCTTTTCCGGTTCTTTGTTGTCGAAAAAAAGTGTCGTCTGGTTTTTGGCCTTTGGTGGTGATTTTCCACTTGATTTCTGTGACCCAATGTTGCATATTTTGTTGGAGCGGAAACTCGAGCTATTTTGTTTTTCAATCCTGTTAACAATAAAGGATTTCAATTTCAAATGTGTACTTTCTTTTTTCTTGGGAATATGTTTGTAAACAGAATTTTGTGTTATGTTTTTCAGGTAATTAATCATTATGTTTGTGTGGAATTGTGAATTTGTGAGTGCTTGATTATGGAATTGATGAAAATGATAATTCTAATAAATGTAGTGTCAAATTGGTGGAGCAAGAGTTATGGCAGCGCGAAGAGAAGGGATTAATTGGCATTCTTCCCGTTCGAGATGCTGCCGAGACAGCAACAGTGGCCCCTGTGTTGTCTCAAGGTGATTTCTGCTTATTTGCTATTTTCATTCAGATGAGTGGGTGTCTATATTTAATGGCACTTCTGAGAGGGAATTTTCTTGGAATTTCTTTAATTTTAGGTGTGGGAAGTGATTCTGGGGAACAAAGCTCAAGAGTTCAAGTTGGTACATCTGATTCTCACAGGCTAGATGGAAAAAATCAGCAGGAAGTTATTCATTGGCATAACAGGTATATTTGAATCAAAATTCTGTTTTATTGTGTATTGGAAAATGTTTGGCTTTTATGGTGCTATTACTTCATACTACAGATATCAGGGTGGTCTATCTAATTGTGTCTTGTGTTCTAATTTTCTATATTTCAATCAGTTTAACTGCCCTTTAACACTTATATGGGCCATCATAAGGTTTCTGGTTCATCCCACATTAGACTGGCATTCTGTTCATTTTATTTCCTGTTTTTCTGTGAATAACTCCATCCTCTTGTTCATATATTTTTATTTGGTGTTTTTGCACTCTGTTGTAACCTAATTATGTTGATAATATTTGATATTTATACTCGTAGGGGAGTTGCTGCGCGTGCGTTACATCTCTCAAGAGGTGTCGAGAAGCCAAGTGGGAGGGTTACATATGTAGTCGTCCTTGAAGGTTTGTGCAGGTTCAGCGTCCAGGAACTTAGCACAAGAGGAACATATTATACCGCACGGATATCTCCTCTTGAAATAACAAAGACTGGTATGTTGTCAATTTAGTATGTGGATTTATTTTTAGTAGAAGATTTTAGGGTTTATCGGTTCATTTACTAATTATGGTTTGAAACATCCTGCATTTGCTTGTTTCTTTGATTTTCAATTTTCTTTTTTGTTTCAATACAAGAAATTTTGTTCAGACTTCAGGTGTTAATGTGTTTGTTCAATGTAACCCCCAACACATATATTACATTTGATTATGAGTGTAGTCCTGGTTCATTAGTTGAATATCAATCTGCTTTCCATGACTAGATGTGCTTTTGATAGTTTAATCTCTCTCTCTCTCTCTCTCTCTCTCTCTCACACACACACACACACACACCACACACTGAGGTTGTTTCTGTGAATCTGACCGGTTTATGTATGTCCCATAACTGACCTGTCACATTATTTAAGGCTCTCACATAAAATTAGGAAATCTAATTCTGAAGTCACGTGTTCTTAGGAAGAAGATGGTTAGGTATTATATTATTGGTTTTTTCTGTTTTGGTGTGTGTCTTTGCTTCCCTCTAAACAATTGACAATTTTTTTTAATGTGACATACTTACATTATGAAGACTTCCTTGATGCTTTAACTGTCTACCAGAATGTGCTGGAGTTTATTTTAGATGTTATTGTCTCTATTGTGCTGTATATTTGTGCCCATCAAAACTACACGATATTTAGATTGATGAGTTTTATGCCCTTATCTACATATATGTTGAATTGCTCTCATCCTTCTTATCTTAATTAGAAATGGAGCAAGTGGAGCAAGATCCAGAATTTATAACATTGTCTCGCCAGTTCAAAGCAACTGCTACGGAGCTGATTTCTGTTCTTGAGCAGGTAATACCTGATATTAGCACCTTTCTGCACTTATTTGAAAACCTTCTAGAGAATAAAGTCACAGACACCATCAGTCTTGCTTTATTTCTTTTTATTTTGTTTTCTGGTGTTATCTGAATATTTAGTTTGCAAGTTGGCTCAGGGGTATTAGACTTGATTTCTTCAAAAGTATAGGTCAATCGTCTAGTAAGAGGCATCAATAGTGAAATACAAACGCTGTAGAGACACAAATATGTATGTATGTATTCTCTATCTAACATATATATGTAAGCTCCTTTTGAAGCTGTGAGGCTGAGTGCCATTAGTCAAACAAATATCCTTGGTGTTTCAAATGGTTTTTGTTGTGCTTCATGGTAAATATTTCTAGAGAATGTCGTTTGCTTGAAATTCCATGATGTGGTTGAAGAGCATCCACTAAGCTTCTTTATTTATGAATTCTACCCAGAATCTGCTATTATTAGATATGTATAATAATATATATATTTTTGTTAGTATAACTCTGCGGGTAAAACTTTTTCGAGCCTTTTATTACTTGAAAAGTGTTGTGTTATTTTAGATTTATGTTGTTATTCATATTTTTAAATCAACTCTCATTTTCATTTGTGCATGCAGAAACAAAAAACTGGAGGAAGAACAAAAGTTCT
Source organism: Dryas drummondii (assembly GCA_003254865.1). NCBI lineage: Eukaryota > Viridiplantae > Streptophyta > Magnoliopsida > Rosales > Rosaceae > Dryas > Dryas drummondii. Next base: position 4,494,483 of record QANW01001771.1, read on the forward strand.
TCTAGAGACCGTTCCGGTTCATAAATTGGCTGATATATTTGTTGCTAGCTTTGAGATAAGTTTTGAGGAGCAACTGTGTATGCTGGATTCCGTTGATCTGAAAGTAAGACTTTCAAAAGCTACCGAGTTAGTTGACAGGCATTTGCAGGTAACTGCTGATTCACTGGTGCCAGTGTTTTGCACATTTACATCCAATCATCATGATACTTCTCCTATTTCTTAAGGAGTCATGTTGGTTTTACCTTGTGACAGTCCATACATGTAGCAGAGAAGATTACACAAAAAGTTGAGGGTCAATTATCAAAATCACAAAAAGAATTTCTTTTGCGGCAGCAGGTATGCACTTTCATATCAGTTTTTGATTTTCTGAGGAAGTGAAAATTAGGGTAAAAAAGCTTTTTAATGATAATTTTCCTTTTTTATTCAGTTCATCTTCTTTTGTCTTCCTACATTAAAGTGTGATCACAAGTATTGTGCTTTATATTTTTATTATTAAAATTTATTTTTGGGATGGATTTAGTAGCATTTTTAGGATTTTTGTTCTTTTTGAAGTGCTATGGCAACTTTTCAAGTGGAAAAAATAAGAAATTTAGTTACACTTTTACTGAACTAGTCCATTTTCTCTTAATGGAAGTAATAACTATTAAATGGTTTTAATTAAAATTGCTGATTACAGAACGAAAGTGAATGCTAATTTTATGGCGGAGAGTGGTGATTTATTCAGATTTTCTCAAGCAATATGAAAACTTTCATAAATTAAAAACCATGTTGCCCTCACATTTTTCTACTTTTTCAGTTTGATGAGGGATGGAATCCAAAGGACTGTTGGCTTTCTATATTATTGTACATTAGCGCCTAAACCCTAATCGTTGTTCCACTTCCTTTCTTGCTTAATGAAACACATTCCAGATGAGAGCTATAAAAGAGGAGCTTGGCGACAATGATGATGATGAAGATGATGTAGCTGCCCTGGAAAGAAAGATGCAAAGTTCAGGAATGCCTTCTAATATCTGGAAGCATGCACAGAGGGAGTTAAGGTATAATTTGATTAGAAGACAGGAATAAAAGGTTACTACGTTTCAGTGCGGCAAGTGAAGTAGTTTTTTCTTCTTCTTTTTCTTATCATTAAATAAATAAATTTTCATATGATGGTTATTAAAGCTTTGATTTAATCTCATTCTTAATAAATTCTGGCCTTTTCTTTTTCCATGCCGAGTAAGATATGGTTATGGTTCTTCAAAACAAAGAATTCTCTGAAATTCAGTTCTTTTGAGAAAAAGGGAACGATGAAACACTTATTAGTGCCCAACATTGCATTATGTTGACATTTCATGGTAAAGTTGTTCTGAATATATTGTTCTTAAAATTTTTGTAAGAACAGAAGATAACAACCAGTGCATATTATTGCATTTTAAAATCTGAAGCCACATTGAATTATGCAGCTTTACAAACAAAAACAAAAAATTGAGGATTCCTGACTCTTGGGTGTCATTAGTAATAAGATTAAAAATTTGGACTTTGCTAAGTTGGGGCCAGATACAGTTGTATAGAAAAGAGGGGTTACCATCATGATCTCTTCTGTAGATTTCTGACTTTCGGTAGGTTGATGCTGGTGATACTTTAGACAATCTGCTGCCAATAAATTTACTTCCTTATACACTGCTTTGACCATATTCAACATGCATTTTCCAGACCTGCTGTTGATTGATGAACTGTAGTTGATGGTAATTTCTAATTATGTCCATTGTTGATTGTATTGTCTGTAATGTTTCTTTTCTGCAAAACGGTGATGATAAAAATAAGTATAAAAAGAAAAATAAGACTAAAATAATGACTTAATCATTCTTTCTCTGAGTGTTCCGTTGTGAAATTTTGCATTGTGAACTAAGCTTTCACTGGAAAAGGATCATAGTAGACTGTGAATATCAAAGAAAATTCATTAATTCCTGTGCCTTGATGATGAGCAAACAGCTATATATTTTTGTTAAGTTTCTGATTTTAGTAAATGTTTAAATCTTATCCTACTTGCCTTTGTTGCTTTGTTTAAGTGCACAATAATTGTACTTCAAGTTCTAAAATTTAGTGGGAACTCTCATATCATTTATATAGTTTATTTTCTCCTCATGCCTCAGGAGGCTTAAAAAGATGCAACCCCAGCAACCTGGATATAATAGTTCACGTGTTTACCTGGAGCTTCTTGCTGATCTTCCCTGGCAGAAGGCCAGTGAAGAATATGAATTGGATTTAAGGGCTGCTAAAGAACGTCTAGACAGTGATCACTATGGTTTAGTCAAGGTCAAGCAGCGAATTATTGAATATTTGGCTGTTCGCAAGGTGACTATTTATGTAGTTCTTGTTGCCCTGACTATTTTAATGTTTTGCATTTAGAAGTTGATGCTCATATGTTGGTTACTTTGCATTGCAGCTCAAACCAGATGCCAGAGGCCCTGTGTTGTGCTTTGTTGGCCCACCAGGTGTTGGGAAAACATCTTTGGCATCATCTATTGCTGCTGCTTTGGGCAGAAAGTTTATACGCATATCCCTTGGTGGTGTGAAGGATGAGGCTGATATTCGAGGGCATAGAAGGACATACATTGGAAGCATGCCAGGGAGACTCATTGATGGATTAAAGGTATATATATATACATATATATATATTTTTTTTGATAAAACATTTTTGTGGACTTCTGGTATGATGTCCATATGCTTGCTATGAGGTGGTAATGGGTTCAATGGTCTCAGTCATAATGAAATGTTACGTTCTCAGGGAATCAAACTAACCAAAAAAAAGAGAAGACAAAATAGAGTACTTTGTAATTGATAAGTGATAATTTTTGAAAATTGGATCTATCACTGCCTTAGACAAAAAAATTTCTAGATTGAAAGAAGCCTCATTTTTCTTTTTACTCTCTCTCTCTCTCTCTCTCCCCCTCTTCTTCCTCTCCCTTCCTTCTCTTCTTCTCTTTTTTTTTTTTTTTTTTTTTTTTTTTTTTTCTCCCTATAATGGGTCTTTTGAGGACTTTTGGATGCTTTTATTTGGGTTACTGGACACACACAACAACAAAAACAACCCATCCATACCCTCACCTAACTGAAAAATGAAATTGATGTAGCAGGCTAATATTTTTCTTAATTATTTTGTATTTCAGAGAGTAGCTGTTTGCAATCCAGTCATGCTTCTAGATGAAATTGACAAGACAGGTTCTGACGTGCGTGGTGATCCAGCTTCAGCTCTACTGGAGGTTCTTGACCCCGAACAAAATAAAACATTCAATGATCAGTATCCTGTTCTCTTGCTATACCCTATCTCAGTCTAATTTTTTATTGAAGTAATCTGAAGTATACTGTCAATATAGCCCGTGACATGATGGTTTAGCTTAATATCACATGACTTCTGAATTTTTAATGGCATAAATTATGTGAAATAACTCTAATCAAGTTTTTTTCTTCCTGGATCCTTCCAATTACCAGTCTTATGTATTGCCTTCATTTGGGGGGATTGAGTATATTCAAGTGATTCCTTAATTAAAGGCCTATAGCTATTTGAATGTTCCATTTGACCTTTCAAAGGTGATTTTTGTTGCAACTGCAAATAGGGTGCAGCCTATTCCCCCAGCACTCTTGGACAGGATGGAAGTTATCGAGCTGCCTGGATACACACCTGAAGAAAAACTGAAGATAGCTATGCGCCATTTAATTCCAAGAGTTCTTGATCAGCATGGTTTGAGTTCTGAGTTTCTTCAAATCCCGGAGGTACTAAGTTAATTCCATAGTGTGCAAATCAAGTAGTAATGGTGTTAAAATTGTGGTATTTCCAATCATGTCTTCTTTAGATCTAAAAAAGGCACCATCTTTCTAGCTTTAAATATCACATTTTTCTGCCATAGCCTTTTAATGACTGCCTAATTCAAGGCCAAAGTATTTACGAATATATCATAAATGTCTCTCTACTGTGGTAGGCCATGGTGAAACTTGTCATTCAGGGGTACACTAGAGAAGCTGGTGTTCGGAACCTGGAGAGAAACTTGGCTGCTTTGGCTCGTGCAGCAGCTGTCAAAGTTGCAGAGCAAGAACAAGCTGTATCTCTGAGCAAAGATGTGCACTCGCTTGCGTCACCACTACTGGAAAACAGACTTGCTGATGGAGCTGAAGTAGAAATGGAGGTTATTCCAATGGGTGTGAATAATCATGAGATATCGAGCACTTTCAAGATTGCTTCGCCATTGATTGTGGATGAGGATATGCTCGAAAAAGTATTAGGGGTAATTATTCTTGGTTTTTTTATTATTTATTTTTAATAATTAGGTTAGGTTGCTTCATAATTGCAATAAGCATAGTGTTTGCTTAAAATTTAGAATTCAGAGTAATTAGACTTTGTCTTTGGATATGCTACAATCTGGGAAATGTGCCATTTGACAAGTCCCCAAGTTCCATTTTTATGGTGTGTCAGGTCCATGTTTCTTCAGCTTATTTTTTATAAAGTCCTTTGTAATGAAGAATGTCAACTTCAGGGATCTTATTTTGATGATCATATGCAAATGGATGCATAGGAGACTTTAGTACCATGCTTCTTGAAACTTGTTTTTCACAATTTGTTATAGTCTTTCTTACCATTTTAAATAGGCACAACTGCTTAAGCTCCTAATGTGTGAGGTGGTCCAGATTCCAGAAACTAGGAATAATTTTTATAATCAATGTATTTTGGTTTTCTCATGTATTAAGTTTGCTGGTCGGCTTATCAAATTGCTTAAGAGATTCTGAAGTTGTCTGTTTGTGTTGTAATGCAGCCTCCAAGGTTTGATGACAGTGAAGCTGCAGAACGGGTTGCAACACCTGGTGTATCTGTTGGGCTTGTTTGGACTGCTTTTGGTGGAGAGGTCCAATTTGTAGAGGTTACAGCAATGGTGGGAAAGGGTGAATTACATCTTACTGGTCAACTAGGAGATGTTATCAAAGAATCAGCCCAAATAGCATTGACATGGGTAATTTTTTTCTTCGAAATTATCTTTATTTATTCGAAGTACCAATTCCTGCCACTGTTTCATGAGTCAAACATTTCTGATGGTGCCTTGATGATCACACTTTCAAATTGGTTTTGATTGCTTATTCATGCATGTTGGGATATACCCAAACTGATATTTAAAACAACTAAAACAGGCAATCTTAATATGTACATGTATATAAGAAAAAATTCATGTGTGAACGTCCGTACGTGCACACTTGAAGCCACCGATATATATATATATACGTACATGTATTACAGCAGCAACTTACTGCATTTTTTTTGTTGGCTTGGTATCAACTGTCAAATGATCTTAAGACAATAAGTACAGAGACATTTTTGTTCAGATTTTTATATCCTTTTAACATTTATATTTTCAAAATTTTGCCTATTTACTGACAGAGACATTTATGTTGAGATCCTAGTTAGATGTACTTATGTTTCTGGGATTGGACAGTAGAGAAATGTGTTGTAATGTGGATTGCTTGAAGTTAGGCATTAGCCCATGTGCTCTAATTCTCTGATTGCAAAATATACTGATGGAACATGATGTTCAAAATTTCTGCTCATGGAGAAGTTAGCTTATGATTATTGATAATGATGACTGTACTTGTCTCTTTAGGTAAGAGCCAGGGCAATAGATCTTAAGTTAGCAGCAGCTGTGGAAACCAATCTTCTGGAGGGTCGGGATGTTCATATACATTTTCCTGCTGGAGCTGTACCTAAGGATGGGCCCTCAGCAGGTGTGACTCTGGTAACTGCACTGGTTTCATTGTTCAGTCAGAGAAGAGTAAGAGCAGATACCGCAATGACTGGAGAAATGACATTGAGGGGTCTTGTACTACCTGTTGGTGGTATCAAGGATAAGGTATGCTCACTCACTTCCTAGTCTTCTTATAAGAAGTATATAGCTGTGACTTTGTACACAAGTATGTCTGGTAAATTTAAAATGGCTTTCGTTGTAAACGTGGTAGTGCAATGCACCGCATGCTCACATATTATTTTTGCTGTCATTCTGCTAGCAGATCTGTAGAGCCACATGGGTGATTGTATGGTCATTTGATATTTAATGTTGTACACCATTTACAGAATGGATTTGAGAAATTTTACCGTATTACAAGAAACTTGTTTATCCCAAAAGACTTGAACCTTTTTTTTTTTTGTCTATTATAACTTTTGAAGGAACCTTCAGGTCTTGTGAAATATTGTAGCAAATGTGTGTAAAATTCTGGTACATATCAGTAAATGACCCAGGGTTTTTCTTGGATTAATTACCTGAATCTACATTACTGCAGGTATTGGCGGCCCACCGTTGTGGTATTAAAAGAGTCATTCTTCCAGAGAAAAATCTGAAGGACTTAATTGAAGTACCATCAGTTGTGCTTGCCAATCTTGAGGTAATTTTTTATTTTATTTTATTTGGAGCAAGGTGTCTCTCAATAAATAAGTGTGTGTATGACATAAAATGAATTGAGGCCAGATGGTTAAGTTTGCCGTCTCCATAGTTTGTCAGGTGTTTTGATTGCATTGTCAGTTGTAGTTACCCTGATAGGTTTTCACCGTATGAGATGTTATTGTGTTCACGACGTAATTTTCCGTTTTGTAAAAACCTGTGGTAACAGATTATACTAGCAAAGCGAATGGAAGATGTGTTAGAGCAGGCATTCGAAGGTGGATGCCCTTGGAGACAGCATTCAAAGTTATAACAGGGGCCTTGAGGGATGAATTTTCTTACGCATTCTCTGGTGATTGAATTGACTTTGCCGGTTGTCACTTGCTCATGGCATGCAGCTCCTTATTTGTTCAGCAACAGACTGAAGAAATTGTCAATCACTTCTACCAATCATGGCCCTGGAATAAGAGGAAATCAGCTGGTCATCAAATCTTAATCATTCACTTCCTTTTGAGAATTTGGTTGGAAATTCTGGGTTGTATTACATTGTTCTCACAAGGCTGCATTTACCGAGGATGGCCAACTGCTGTATTTTCTTTTGTCCCTCTGCTTCTCTTCTATTTGTCATTTTTTTTTTTAAATCCCTTGTAATTATAAATTAATTCCCTGTTCTGTATAAATATTATTGTTTATTTAAGAAAAATAATTCATGCCATTTCTTTGGTCCCTTTACAAGTGAGATTGACCAAATATGACATCCAGGATTGGATTGTTACCGAGAATTATACTCGAGTGGATCAGACAAGGAGGGGGGGGGGGATGGTTTGGATATTAAAATGACCAAATTTCTGTTTTGGTCTTTGTAGTTTGGGTTAGGTTTTGCTTTGGTGCATGTAGTTTCAATTGTTTTAATTTTGGTCCTGTATTTTACCAATCGTTTGCAGTTCAATGACATATTAGTATTTTCGTTTATTAAATTGTCAAATTCGATGTATTTTTGTCATATACTTTATAATTGACGAAAATATTAACATGTCTTTACATTAGAATAATTTGTAAAATATAAGACTAAAATCAGAACAATTGAAATTACTTAGACGAAAGTAGAACCTAGGCTAAACTAGAGACCAAAAATGAAATTTAACCTATTAAAATTTGAGACACACCCTCATCTATGTTGATGATGCCATCACCGGCCAATATATGTTACAATAAAGTTTTTCTTGTTAAAAAAGAGACTGAGAAAACAAAACTTGAAAAATCAAAGAGGCAAACAAGAGGAAGACAAGTAGACAACTAGGTCTCATACCATATAAATCTTTTTTTACATATTTACATGTAAAGAAATCGGGACCGATGATCCCAATTGATTTTCCCACTTTCCCTTGACCTATCATTATCCACCATACCAGCATTATATTTTTGTTATTGCGATGAAGCCTAATTTCATATTTTCTTGACTATTAAATTCATGGCCATCAAAGAAAAATAATATTGCCAATGACTTGTTGGTTTATTACACCATGTAGCTGCTCCTTAAGGATGGAGTTTGAGCTCACAGATTTGGACTTGTCCTTTCCGGGCAAACCAATGCTTAAAGCCTAACAATCCAAACAATCAAGTACATTTGTATAAACATAAAAGGGGGATCAATGCAAGAGTTCCATTTTACATATTTAATTCCAGATATCAGGCATAGTAATGAATTCCTTGCATTTTTTTAATACCAAAACATTACATTATCATTTACAATTATCTGGCTAGTTGTGAATTCATCATGTTTATAGATCAATTTGTGAGCTTTTCAGAAAAGAAATGGTGTAAAGTTTCATGTTTCAGCAACCATAGATTAGAACGAAGAAAAGGCAATAATAATGATACTAAGTGGACAAAACCTAGAATAGCATTGATCACTTGTTTAGCTTTGATGACAGATAACCCAAGAAGAAACACCTACTAAAATAGCATTGACTGGTTATAGAGATTTGAAGAAAGAGTAATAGAACCAAAAAGAAGGCTATATATAGAAGAAAGATTTTATACACTTTACGTGACAAATGAAGACTATCTTCTGATTTTTACTAAAGAAACTGCTAGCTCTGCATTCCATCATGTTATAGGTAGGTTGCAAAGGTGAGCACTCTCCATATAAAAAACACAAGCACAAGCAAAAAAGAAAAAGAAAAATATATATTTAGGCATGCTATTTGGTTTCATGGTTCAACTACAACATATTATCACTGGGAAATGAGAGCTTTCTAGTTGCATCCAATCCTTAGATGAGAGGCCAGGTGGAAAATGAATATGAAATTCTAGGGAGCACAGTAAGTGCGCAAATAGTTTAACTCAATACACTCCATCTGCAGCCAAGTTGGAAGAATACCCACATATCGAGCAGAGCTATAAGAATGGAAGCATACATATCCAAATATGAGTGAAATTCAGATGAGATGCAAACCATACCTGCTTCCATGAGTTTTCTATTCCAGACAGTGATGCCGCTGGGAGAGAGATCCGCCCTTTACTGCCCCTGACTCATCATAAAAGATGAATAAATCTGAGAGATCTCTTGTTGCTTACATACAGCCACCAAATTTTATGAATAGATAATGTCATTTTCGGATTCTAAACTCGAATAGAATTTGTCTTATATATTTTTTTGTGCGTTGGTATTTTAACAATCCGGCTTCTAAGAAAGGCTTAATATGACGGACAACACATTCAAGAATTGAATTTGCTTTAATGAATTGATTTTACAATCGTATTCATTCCAATCATTGAATGTGTTGTCTCACACTTATCCTCCATGTTAAGTCCATCATAAGAGTCGAACTGAGTGTTATAAAAGACGGTGGTGAGGCACACTAACAAAGAACATTGATGCTGGAACAATGGTGTTAGTTATTAAAGCAGTTGCCATAGAGAGAGATATTTTGCCAAGTCAAATTTCACTGAAAAGGTCATGTGGAAGAACTTGTCATCTGGAAGAACTTCACTGAAAAGGTCATCTATCCCACCGCTAAATGCTCAATTTGGATGAGTCATGTTCACTCACTGCACAACTTCAAGCTTTTGTTCATTAAAATTTATAAGCTAATAAACCAGAAAATCGTACTCAATAGCATCATTAAAATTAACCCAGAAACCAAATAATTTTACTACCCTGCTGCATGAACTAGATCAGCAAGGGGATTTTCCTTCATATATTTAGGGTGGAAAACAAGCAAAGCAAAATGTAAAATTATGAAATGAAAATACTCGATTAACATGAGAAAACAGCCTGCAAATACAGTGCTAAACTACAAAAACTAGTTCTGCAGGAAGCCCATAAAAACTTAACAAAAATGAAATACGAAAAGTCCAAAGTTGGGAAAATTTCATTGTAGATGAAATAAAAGAGAGGCATACATTCAAAAGTTCTGCAATTTAAAGACTAATCCTAATCCTTTCCTCTAATCTTCTTCTGCATCTGTTTTATTCTTTTTCTTCTTCTTCTTTTTCTCACTCTTATCAGCCTCGGCATCACCCTTCAAGTTATCAGTGCCAGTGGGGGATCCAGCACCATGATCCTCAGCATCTTTCTTTTTCTTCTTTTTCTTCTTCTCAGACTTTTCTGTTTTAGGTGAACCAGCTTCAACTTTATCTTTGTGCTCCTTCACCTTCTCAGACTTCTCCCCATCTGAAGAATCCAAAACACCATTCTCTTTATCCTTTTTCTTTTTCTTCTTCTTTTCACTCTTGACTTCTTCAACTTCATCACCTTTGCTTTTCTTAACAGGTACTGGAACAGGGCTGTCAGTGCTTTCCTCTAGTTTGCGCTTACGCCCCTCCCCAGCTTCTTCTTCATCCTTATGTTTGTCCTTCTTTTTCTTCTCCTTTTTCTCCTTCTTCTCCTTGTCTACAAGAGTCATCTCATCCACTGCCACAGCTGGTTCAGTGGCAAGTGCGGCAGCAGTGCCAGCGATAATGGAATCCCCACCGGTCGGTAAAACCACATTCCTCGACCATTCCTGAGGGGTATTCTCAGTGGGCTTCCCATGCTTATCCAATTTCCCTTCTGCAATCAGTTTCTTCTTCATGGATGCTCTCGGCCCCAATCCCCACTTCCTCGGGTAAGTATCTCGATCCATCACCACCCTCTTAATCTTTGCCACCACACCATGATCACAAGTTGCCATCACTGCAGTGGTCATCTCAGCAATTCCCAACGCAATGGCTTCCCCTTTGGTAGTCATAAGAACAACTTCCTCTCCAACCTCAATATCATTCTCAAACCTCAGCAGCCCTGGAATCATCAACTTGGCACCATAGCAAATGGCATTGACAGCTGAGTCCTTGACAACCAATCTCTTATAACTGGTCAAGAGCATCTCAAGAGGCATAATGACCCTCCTCAAATAACTCTCATCCCTGTAATTATCATAAGCCCATTGAGCATCCATGACATCATGCATGGTAACCATGTTGTCTTTCTCACCCATAATCCCAGACCTGACCCTCCTAAGCTCCTGCATATGCCCTCCCACACCAAGAAGCAGACCCAAATGCACACAAAGTGTACGCACATAGGTACCTGCCTCACAAGAAATCCAGAAAACTACCAAATGCTTATCTGCATCAAACTCAAGGAGCTTGCTTTCATAGATAGTCCTAATCCTAAGCTGCCTCTTGACTGCAGATATCAAAGGCGGCCTCTGAAAGACAGCCCCAGTAAGGGCTTCAAGTGCACGAGCCACCTTGGCAACATCAGGCACAGCCGAATGCAAGCGTGCAACACAAACATACTCTTTCCCTGCACCCTGCTGGGACTTCACAAGTCTCGTGGCTCGGTCAATGCAGACAATGAGATTACCTGTAACCTTAGGATCCAGAGTACCGCTGTGGCCAGTTTTCTCCACACGAAGGATGCGTTTAATCCAAGCAACGACCTCATGTGAAGAGGGGTTGGCAGGCTTATCAAGATTGAGAACACCGTATCTGATGTACTCAGCAAGAGGGCGTTTGAGGGGAGAATAACCGGAGGGAAGAGGGGTGTAGTGTCCAGTTCGAACATTGAGGCGGTCATAGTTCTTGAGAAGGATGGGCCACTGAGAGGTGTCTAAGGAAGGAATTGAGTTCTGGGGCTTGATCATGAAGTCACTGTCCAAACCATTGTCTTTGTCTTTATGCTTCTTCTTCTTCTTCTCTGTATCTGTCACTGTCTCAATGGCTTTAGAAACCTTGGGCTCAGAAGAATCCATTTCCTGCACATTAGACAGCAAAAAATAAGAAAACCCAACATAATAACAGTGGGTAAAACCCAATATCAGATTGGAATTGGCTTCTGGGCAATTTTAACTGGACAATGCCTATGATTTTTTTCCAAGATAACTTCATTAATCATAACTTATCACAGATGCACATTATATGACTGGAGCTAGTAACTTTTATACACAAAGCATGATCATTAAAATCCCAGGCTAGAAGTTGCACAAAATACCATGTGGGTTTTCAAAACAGACATTAGTTTTATGTGAAGAAGCATGTTTGGCTAAAATATGAGCAACTCTGCTTCCCTGTATATTAAAGTTAGCTGCAAAGCTTGTAAGAGAAGAAAAAAAAAACTCTTTCTAAGTTTTTCTAATCAAACTACTCTTTCACATCTATCTAACTCTTTATGTTCCCAGAAATGATAAAACTACAGATATATGATGAAGAAGTAAAGCCCTAAAAGGCTCAGGAGCTCTTATATGAACAATGAAACAAGCACAATAAGGTTTAGTACTACTTTACCACAATACCATAAACTCTACCATGATCAAGCTCTTCAAAACCCTAAACCAAAAAATCAATACCTGGGATTTTGATTTCTGCTCCGAGGAAACTCTTGGAGTTGGACAGTTGAGAGAGCGGCCACAGAGAGGTTCTCACTTCACTCTTCGCTTTGGTTCTAAAACCCTAAAGCCGAGGTTTAAAAGCACATTTTAAGAACGAAAAGGGCAATCTCGTCAATTCCACATTATGTGCCTATGCAATCAACATGAGGGTAAAAATAATGTAAAATAGACCTATCATCCTTTTTTATTTAATAATTCATTAGAGAGAATTCTACTGTCATCCAAAATGTTCAACACATCTAGTTACTTTCCAGTTTCCACACACAAACTCTAATTTATAAAAAATAACACTTTGGTTAAGACTTGCGAGCAAAATAAATCTTAGCATGTTCCGAAAAATACTATTCAACACATTTTTTTTATTTTTTTTATTTTGTAAAATATTAGAAAAACATCCCAGCACCTTAGAACCCCTTTATTTGCTCTCCAAATTTTTGTTGTGTGAAATAAAATTTGGTAATGTAAATTATGTAATTAAACTAAGCTGCAATTTATTTATTGACTTCAAAATATTAAATCATTACAAATAATTTGAAATGAAAAAATTATGCCTAACATATTATGAACATGATGAACATCAGATAAAAAATAATTTATGAATACATTCCAATGACCTTTCAATATAGCATTCATCTAACAAAGAGTGTATAAGAGAGAATGAAAAAAAATTAAATTATAAGAATGAGAGAATATAAGAAGAGTGCTGCTATTTGCACACCTCTAAATTTCTTTTTGCACACCTCTAAATTTCTTTTTGCACACCCAAAAAGTTTAATTTGTGAAATAACCAAAAACACCCAAAATAAAATTACTCAAAATCTTATCCCTTTATCTTTCATTCCTTCATTCTCCCTGTCACAGCACCCTAACCCCCATCCTGTGAGGAACCACTGCGACCACCCCAGCCCCGCTCCGGCCCTCTCTCTCTCTCTCTCTCTCTCTCTCTCTCTCTCTCTCTCTCTCTCTTTTTCTCCTTCCCTCTTACCCGTCAACCACCCCACCCTCATCCCCTCCTCTTTCTCTCTCCCCGAAACCCAACCCCAGCCCCTCACTCTCTCTCTACAACTCTCAGCCCCTCCTCTTTCTCGCTGCCGGCGAACCAGGCGGCTAGAACCCTACCAAAAGATCCCTCTCTCTTCCTTGACTCCCCAACCCAGCCTCCACCTTCGGCCATCGCACACAGCTATCCCGACACCACCACTCCATCCTCTGGCCATCACCAGTCAACCCACCGGTCAGAAAATACTCCCCAGAGGCCGACCATCACTTCCCAGAACTCCTTTACCGGCCAACCACCCCCACTTGCCAAAAAGCTTAAGCCCAGCCCAACCTGCAATTTTTTTTTAAGTGGATGTTCGGAGTGGAGAGGGAAGGAAAGAAAGAAAGAGAGAGAGAGAGAGAGATAGAGAGAGAGAGAGAGGGGGGAGGAAGGACTGGGTGGGCAGCAGCTGGTTCGGCGAGTACTTGCCGAACGGGTCCTTGATGTTCGATGGGTGCCTGCCAAACAACATTCACATCGTTCAACGGATGACTGCCAAATGAGTGTGACATTTTCGGCGGACCAGTGTCGAACGGATGATGCGCGCAGTGGTGCAGGGTAGCCCTCTCTACCTGTTATCAAATGGGCCAAATGGTTGCAGGGCTGGTGCTGTGCATGGTGCTGCGGGGTGGGTGGGTTGAAAAGCCAGAGAGAGAAAGGGAGGGAGGAGAGAGAAGGAAAGAGAGAAAGATGGGGTTGATGGTGGTGCGGGGTGCTGCGCGCGGTGGTGTGGGTTGGCTAAGGGAGGTGTCGGGGTGAGGTGTGTGTTAGGGAGAGAGAGAAGGGAAGGGTCGGCAGGTGTCGGGGTGGGGTAGGGAGAGAGAGAAGGGAAGGGTTGAGCCGCCGGCGACCCTGCTGACGATCTTGCCGGCGGTGGGGGTGGCTGAGGGAGGTGTTGGGGTGGGGTGTGTGTTGTCTAGGTTTTGGGAGGGGTGTGTATAAGTTGAGATATTTTGGTAATTGAGAGGAGTGTGTATATGAGAAATGTTAATTGTGAGAGGAGTGTGGGAGTGTGAAGTGAGAAAAAGTGAGGAAATGGTGTGCAAAAAGAAAGTTAGGGGTGTGCAAATAGCAGCTCTCTATAAGAAAGATAGATGTTATATGCACACCATTTTTCCTCTCAACATACACCCCTCTCTCTCATTTAGTAAATTTCAATTCTAACCCTTAACCTAAATGACCAAAATACCCTTACTAAATCCCAAAATAACAAAACCACCCATTACCACCTTCAGCCACCCCCACCTCATCGATCGTCAGCGGTTCAACCTGCCGACTTCCTTTTCTCTCTTCTTTCTCTATTTCCCTTTTTCTCCTCTTTCCCTTTATCTTCGATCAAATGCAGGGGTTGGCGACCTTGTCCCTAGGAGGGAGAGAGATGAGAGAAAGGAAAAGAGAGAAAGGAGAAATGAGAAAGGAAATAAATGGAAGTTGGTGTCAGGGTGGGGCGGTGGCCAGAGTCGATGTTAGGGGTGGGTTGGCTGTTTTTTTTTTTTTGGTTGTGTGTAAATGAGGGTATTTTGAATATTTTTGAGGTTTGTTTTGAGAAATTAAAGAAATAAAAAAGAAAAAATGGTGTAAGGTGATAAAAGGGTATGTAGTGAGAGAAAAATGAGTGTGCATATATATAGCAGCCCTCTATAAGAAAGAGTATTGCTATTTGCACATTATTATTATTTTTTCCTTTTGCACACTCCTTATCACTTAATTAGTATTTCTAAAAATGTGTCCCATTGTGAAACTACCCTAAAGCCCTCCCCAACACACTTCATCTCTCTTATCCCTCCTAATCGTGCCTTGCCTAGCTCCCCATCTCTTCGGCTTCTTTCTCCCTCTCCAGCTCATCTTTTCTCCCAGCGCAGGACCACCCTCCCTCCCACAACATCATCCTCCCCGCAGCACCAACCTCCTCGCAGCACCACCTTCCCAGTGCAACACCACCCACCCTGCAACACCTTCTAGCGCAGCACCACCCTCCCCACAGCATCATCCTCCTCGTAGCACCACTCTCCTTGCAGCACCACCCTCCTAGCATAACACCACCCACCTCGTAGCACCTTCAAGCGCATTACCACCCTCCCTGCAACATCACCCTCCCAACACAGCACCGCACTCCCAGATCGCTGACTCTCTCTCTCACTCTTCCACCCATCTACGGCTTCTCTCTCCTCCCAGCGCATCACCACCCTCCTCGCATCACCTCCTAGCACAATACCACCCTCCCCGCAGCACCACCTTCTTAGCGCAACACCACCATCCTAGCGCATCACCACCCTCTTCGCAGCACCACCCTTCTAGCACAACACCGACCCTCCTTCTCTCTCTCTCTCTCTCTCTTTCTCTCTCTCTCTCTCTCTCTCTCTCTCTCTCTCTCTCTCTCTCCTCCCTGCAGCACCACCTTCTTCTCTCTTTTCTCCCCGCAGCACCAACTTAAAAAAGTTGCAGGTTCGGCGGACCAGTGCCGAACCTAGTTGTTTCGTTCGGCAGAATAGAACATGATTGTTTAGTAGGTACTTGTCGAATGAAACAGCCAAGTTCGACATTGGTCCGCCGAACCTGCAACCTTTTTATTTATTTTTTTAAGTTGGTGATGCGAGGAGAAGAGAGAGAGAAAAATGTGGTGCTGCAAGGAGGAGAAAGAGATGAGGGTTAGTGATGCGGGGAGGAAATAAAGAGAGGTGGTCGGGTGAGGGAAGGAGAAAGGGAGGGAGGTGGTTGGGGTAAGGGAGGGAGAGGGGCTAGGTGTTTTTTTTTTTTTTTTGTCTGAGTTGATGGGGTGTGTTGTGGTGAGAAATTTTGTGAAATGTATAAAATATGGGTATTAGGGTAATTGGAGGCATGTGTCAAAAAGAAGTTTTAAATTTTAGAAGAGTGTAGGAGGTGTGTAAGAGAAAATGATGTGCGAAAAAAAAAATAGTATGCAAATAGCAACACTAATAATAAATAATAAAGATAAAATAAAAGACATATAATAGAGAATAAAAAAAAAATGTAATTTTGAGTGCTGCTAGTCAAAGCTCATAACGAGCCACATAGGCCAACTCACAAGTTGACTCTGGGTCCAAAAGTTAAGCCCGAGCCATGCTGGATCTATTGCCAAACTTAGCCCAGCCAAAGCTTACCTTCTATTTAGGGCTCACCAAATAGCCCAAGGCCCGAAGCCCACCCGAAGCCCGCCCAGCCCATTGGGCCCGAAGCCCGATGTGGCCCGACATTTGGGCCGGGCCGGGCCGGCCCGAAAATTTTTTGGGTTGGGCTTAGGCCAACCCCTTGAAGCCCACGGCCCGCCCAAAGCCCGGCCCGCTTAGGCCCGCTCAAAGCCCGCCCAAAGCCCGGCCCGAAGCCCAAAGCCCAAAGCCCAAAGCCCGAAGCCCAAAGCCCAAAGCCCGTTTAATATCTTCAATAAAAAAAAAATATAGGATTTTGGCTATGTTCTAAATCGAACTTGAGACCTCATAGAACAAATTTCAACTCTCAACCAACTGAGCTAACTAGTTTATTTGTCTAATTGGTGAATCATAACATATTTAATAAGTTTTTCGTTTGTTTATTCTAATAAATTATTAATATGTTTATTAAGTTATTATATAATTCTATAATGTTAGTAAATACTAAATAGTAATAGTGTAAACTATACTATGTAATACCATAAATAATAAACTTTTAAAATTATATACAACATTACAAATTTACAACTATAATAAAACATAAATGTATATGTGTATATACAATTTTTATAATACAACTATAATTAAAGTTATTAAACCATGATTGTTCATTAATTTAACAATTTGAACCGTTCATTTTATATGTTGATAGTCAAATATCATCCTTACAAAAAATCGGTCGAATCGGAATTCATTTACTCGTTCGATTATCATTAAAAAAACCATGATCGTTAATTAATTCGACCATCATTACGTCATTTTTACATCTCTGATTGAGCTAATTTTTTGCAAGGATTCTCTTTGAGTGGGGAACTAAAACTTGAACGGTTCGGATCGTTGAAAACACGATCGATATATGAGCTTCTACATATAAATACACTTGAAGAGTTGAAGAGTATAATTCTAATAACTTTCTCGTTGAAACCTTATTGTTTTCATAATTGTGAAGACCACAACGTGATTTCAACAATCTGAACCGTTCATTTTCTATATTCATAGTCAAAGATCATCCTTACAAAAAATCAGCAAAATCGGAATTCATCTACCCATTCGATTATCATTAGAAAAACAACGATCGTTAATTAATTTGACCATCATTA
Organism: Dryas drummondii; assembly: GCA_003254865.1. Classification (NCBI taxonomy): domain Eukaryota; kingdom Viridiplantae; phylum Streptophyta; class Magnoliopsida; order Rosales; family Rosaceae; genus Dryas; species Dryas drummondii. The sequence continues at coordinate 4,512,060 of QANW01001771.1, forward strand.
CGTCATTTTTACATCTCTGATTGAGCTAATTTTTTGCAAGGATTCTCTTTGAGTGGAGAACTAAAACTTGAACGGTTCGGATCGTTGAAAACACGATCGATATATGAGCTTCTACATATAAATACACTTGAAGAGTTAGAGAGTATAATTCTAATAACTTTCTCGTTGAAACCTTATTGTTTTCATAATTGTGAAGACCACAACGTGATTTCAACAATCTGAACCGTTCATTTTCTATATTCATAGTCAAAGATCATCCTTACAAAAAATCAGCAAAATCGGAATTCATCTACCCATTCGATTATCATTAGAAAAACAACGATCGTTCATTAATTCGACCACCGTTACGTCATTTTTACATCTCCGATCGATCTAATTTTTTGCATGAATTATTTTTGAGTGAGAAATTAAAATTTGAACGGTTCAGATCGTTAAAAACACAATTGCATCATTTGTTTATAAAACATATGTAATAAAATATATAATAAAGCATATATTACACATGTAATAAAATTAAAAAATCCAAACCCCATCCAAACGAACCAAACCCCATCCAAACCCCAAAATACCCTAAACTAATAAAATATTAAACCCTAAAGATAAGTCATAAGTATATAAAGCTAAGTCTCACACTCTCACACTTTCACTGTAACCCTAATCTCTAACCATTCGTCACCTCCTTCAACACTTTCACTGTGATCAGACTCTCAAACTTCTCACTTCTCAGTGACTCTCAAACCCTCTCGGCCTCTCCATCATCACCATCATCACCGATTCACCATCTCGCCACCCTAACCCCATCGCATTCGCCGCCTCGTGACTCTCAGACCCTCTCGGCCTCTCCTAGGGCTTACTCTCTCAGACTCTCAGTGACTCTCAGACCCTCTCCATCATCACCATCATCACCGATTCACCATCTCGCCACCCTAACCCCATCGCATTCGCCGCCTCGTGACTCTCAGACCCTCTCGGCCTCTCCTAGGGCTTACTCTCTCAGACTCTCAGTGACTCTCAGACCCTCTCCATCATCACCATCATCACCGATTCACCATCTCGCCACCCTAACCCCATCGCATTCGCCGCCTCGTGACTCTCAGACCCTCTCGGCCTCTCCTAGGGCTTACTCTCTCAGACTCTCAGTGACTCTCAGACCCTCTCCATCATCACCATCATCACCGATTCACCATCTCGCCACCCTAACCCCATCGCATTCGCCGCCTCGTGACTCTCAGACCCTCTCGGCCTCTCCTAGGGCTTACTCTCTCAGACTCTCAGTGACTCTCAGACCCTCTCCATCATCACCATCATCACCGATTCACCATCTCGCCACCCTAACCCCATCGCATTCGCCGCCTCGTGACTCTCAGACCCTCTCGGCCTCTCCTAGGGCTTACTCTCTCAGACTCTCAGTGACTCTCAGACCCTCTCCATCATCACCATCATCACCGATTCACCATCTCGCCACCCTAACCCCATCGCATTCGCCGCCTCGTGACTCTCAGACCCTCTCGGCCTCTCCTAGGGCTTACTCTCTCAGACTCTCAGTGACTCTCAGACCCTCTCCATCATCACCATCATCACCGATTCACCATCTCGCCACCCTAACCCCATCGCATTCGCCGCCTCGTGACTCTCAGACCCTCTCGGCCTCTCCTAGGGCTTACTCTCTCAGACTCTCAGTGACTCTCAGACCCTCTCCATCATCACCATCATCACCGATTCACCATCTCGCCACCCTAACCCCATCGCATTCGCCGCCTCGTGACTCTCAGACCCTCTCGGCCTCTCCTAGGGCTTACTCTCTCAGACTCTCAGTGACTCTCAGACCCTCTCCATCATCACCATCATCACCGATTCACCATCTCGCCACCCTAACCCCATCGCATTCGCCGCCTCCTTCAACATCAGACTCTCAGACCCTCTCGGCCTCTCCTAGGGCTCACTCTCTCAAACTCTCAGTGACTGACTCTCAGACCCCCTCCATCATCACCATCATCCCCGATTCACCATCTCTAACCCTAACCCAGTAACCCCATCGCATTCGCCGCCTCCATCCCTCTCAAATCTCAATCCCTCTCGGCCTCTCTCCATCATCACCATCATCACCGATTCACCATCTCGCCACCCCCAACTCCGATCGAACCCAGGCTACCCAGCAACCCAGCCTCTCTCCAGAAAGCAAGCCCAACCCACCAAACTCCGATCGATCGGACTCGATCCGATCAATTAATGATCAGATCGAGATCTGAACTGCGATCGGATAGTTGATAGCACTATCGCTCAGACAGTCCGAGCACCACCGCAACGCCACCTTCGCACCAGCGACTCCGCCGCAAGCTCCCTGCCAGTTTGCCTCCCTTTGCGTGTAACTGTGTAAGTGTAAGTCATTTTCCCTTTGTGATTTCAGTTAAGTCATTTTCCTGCCAGTTTGCCTCCCTTTGTCATTTTTGTGATTTCAGCAAAAAATTCATCACTGTTTCACTAATTGTGTATTTTTTTTGTTGTGTGTGTAGCTGTGGTGAAGATTAATAGCTTGTGGTGAAGTTGTCCTGTGTAGGAGTTGGCCTCTTGTGTTGGTGCTGGTGCTGCTGCTGTGTGAGTGGCAAATGGCAATTTGCTGAATTTCAGTTTATTTGCAGTTTGCTGGCATTTTTTTTATGATAAGATCTGGTGTTTATTTGCAGTTTGCTGGTATTTTTTTTTGCTGGTAGTGTTATTTGCAGTTTGCTGGTATTTTTTTGCTGGTAGTGTTATTTGCTGGTTATTTGTTGGTAGTTTTTTTAGGATGTCTACTCACCCAGAGTCTAGTGTAATTGGAATCCATGAATCCATTGGTTCCCCCCCATCCACACCCCAATCTAATTCTATTCCTAAATCCAGTAGAAGTGAAGTGTGGAACTGGTTTGAAAAAGTTGTTGAAATTGAAAATGGTAAATCTGTTACAAAAGCAAAATGTGCAATATGTGGAAAAAAATTAGATGGCAGTTCTTCAAATGGTACTACTCATTTAGCTCGTCATTATAAGAAACATCTTGAAAGCCAAAATGTTAATATTGGTAATCAAATGCTTTTACAATCAAATGTTGCTGGTAATTTGTCAAATTTTGTTTATAAAGAGAAAAATGCTCGAAAAGAAGTTGTTGATTTTATAGTTAGGGCATAATTACCTTTTACTTTCGTGGAAAAACATGATTTTAAAGGAATGATTCAAAGAGGCTTTACTCCACAATATAANACTCAACTCTGGCGTATCCACAATAAAATTTTTTCAATTACACTAGATAATGCTTCAAATAATGATGTTGTTGCTGATTTGCTGCCTTTAAAAC
>QANW01001771.1:4515819-4666775 GCA_003254865.1 Dryas drummondii
CGTAGTTTGATTCTTCAAATAAGAGACATGAAATTTGGAAAAATGTTGTGTTGATGTTCGTTTGGATAAGAGAAACATAGACAATGATGTTTCTCATAGGTGGAATTCCACATATGCATTGTTAGAAGTAGCCATTCAATATAAAGCTGCCTTGCATAGATATGTTCAGACAATAAATCAATCAACTAGAAGTTCTACTTTACCGATTCCATCTGAACATGATTGGCTTGTTGCTCAGTTTGTTTGTGGTTTTTTAAAGACTTTTGATTCTTCAACAAAAATATTATGTGGTGTGTATTATCCTACTTCTAGTCGTGTGCTGACTTGTTTGATTGATATTCATTGTGCATTTCAATCATATTCTCATATTAATGCATTTGAAACTGCTATGGTTGTTATGAAAAGTAAATTTGATAAATATTGGGCAACTTTTCCTAAATTGTTTTGTTTTGCTACTGTTATGGATCCTAGGTTCAAAATTTGGGCAATTAGTGAGTGGTTAAATGTTATTGGTTGTGAGGAAGATGACATAAAGGTAAAGGTAGATGAAATTAAGTCTTCTCTGTTTAAATTGTATGACCATTACAAGTCTAATGTGCCTGCTGCATCATCACGAAACTCTACTGAAACCACAACTAATCCTCAAAGTACTGTTTCTGGTAGTACTAGTTCTTCCCCAATTTCTATTCCTAACTTTCAAAACAGTGCTATGAGAGCCTTGAAAATGGCAAAGGTGCAATCCTCTGTTTGTTCTACTTCTGATTTGCAATACTATCTTGATGCACCAGTTTTAGATGATGTTGATGAAACTGCATTTTCTGTTTTGGGATGGTGGAAATCACATGATACACAATATCCTGTGCTTTCCATCATGGCTCGTGATTTGCTAACTGTTCCAGCTTCAACTGTTGCATCCGAAGCTGCTTTTAGTGCAGGTGGTAGAGTGGTATCGGAGAAGAGGGCTAGCTTGAGTCCGAACACTATAGAAGCTCTAATCTGCGTCAAAGATTGGCGCTTAGCTGAGGCAAGAATGCAAGAGGCTGCTCAAGAGGAGGATTGGGCAGAGGATCTAATGAATATCAAGCTATCAAGACCTGAATTTGTTGAAGAAGAGACCCTTTCCCCTGCTGAATCAGCCACCTGATTTTATTTTTTCAGTTTTGGTAACAAAACATTGGTTTGTAATTTGTAAACTCCATAAGGAGTTAAGCACCATAACTCATAACTGCATATTGTTACTTTTAGTATAATTAAATCAATACAATTTCAGTTTTGAGGGTTGTGTATGTGCCAACCTAGTTGGGATGTACATGTGAAATGCAAATGATAGATAGGTTGTGTAGGTGCCAACCTAGTTGGGATGTACACATTCTATAGTGATGCATTTCCCCCTCTATTTATAATTAAATTATATGTTGTTAACTTGTTAAATTGTGACTTTGGGAGCTGACATTGCAAAATTTTGGCAAGTTAAAACCAATGAATTAGTCATCTGCTAAGTTTTATAGTTATAATTGACATAAATTAGGCAATAAATTAAGCAATTTGAGAAGCCAAAAAAGCCTAATTTGGGCTGCCCGTTCGGGCCTATTCCGGCCCGGCTCTAAAGCCCGTTAGTCTCAACCCGATGGGTGGGCTTCGGATTTGTGTATTCAGGCCCAAGCCCAGCCCGGCCCGGCCCGAAAGTTCTGTTGGGCTCTTTTAATTCAAGCCCGAGCCCGGCCCGAGCCCGAAAAATTGGGTCTGGGCCAGCCTGGCCCGGCCCATTGCCGACCCCTACTTCTATTGTCTCTGTATCGTCAATTTAATGATAATATTAATAACAGTGATGATATATATTTTTATTTTAGCATGAAAAAGGGTTATCAAATTGTTTATACATTAGCCCCAATTTTTGGCAAAAAGTGGTAGTTCTTCCATGTAGTACTGCACTGACTTTGTATTATGTTATGATAAATGTGATTTATATATGCTAAAGTATCCAATAAGAATTTAATTGTATTGATATATACCATATGCAATATTTGATGTGGAGCAGCAAATGAAAGAGAAGCACATCGTAGTATGAGTAGTCACAGTAATTGAAGTACTTAATCGATGCAGCAAATTTCAACATTTTAGAGCATATAGTCTGGTAATTAGCTAGTCCCTTATCCTAATGATGGGGCCTAGACCATTATTACTCTGTGATGGCCATATATAGGAGAGAAATTCCGCATGTAGGGAGTAACGCGTTCCCTCACGAGCACTCTAATACCATGAATAAATCGAAGCATCAAATACAAAATTAATTGATAATAAGTGAAGATGTCCAACAACTTGTATCTATTAGTAAGAGTTTATTTTCTTGACGTGGGATACTCCTCTCTAGAACTCCTAGGCCACGTTTGGCACGTTGGACTGTGTTGCACTGGACTAATCCTATGGGTTATTTCGGATTGTGTTGGACTGGAGTAAGCTAGATTAAATATTATCCTATGTTTGGTGATGTGTCAGATTATGAAGCTGGATAAGTTAAATAACACTATCTTGTGTTTGGTGCATGGCTGGACTAGCTAAGCTAGCATTATCTTAATTTTTAAATTAATAAAAAATTTTAATTATCACTTTCAATCTCAACCATTGAAACAAAATGTGTGGTTGAGATCACACCATATTTTTAATGTCTACAAGTTTGTTTTTTTTTAACCATGATAAAAAATATTTTATTTATTTTAACAAAAGAAATACAACCAAACCCAAAATCCATGGCTGCCATTCCTACATCAGAGCTTACATGTCGATTTTATTTCTCATCCATGTCAATTTTACAAAACCCACAAAATATTGGGTATTTGCTTCCAAGCTTCAAAGCCCTTACTACAATGGCATCACAGCTTCGCAAGCCATCTTGGGTCTCTTCGCTGCTCCTCTCCCCACCGCTCTCTCACCATCAGAGCCTCCTCTTCCTCCTTGAATCGACCCATTGTCAGCCGCAAGGTTCGAGCCGCCGTGCTTTCTCTTTGAGCACAGCCCCTCCGCCGCCAAGCAAAAACTCAGAGAAACCCATATAAACCAAAAACTCAAAGAAAAAAAATAAAGAAAAAAGGAAGAAGAAACCCATAAAAAAAAAAAATGGAACAGAAGACCAGTGGCTTAATCCCACGCCATCAATCCATCAATCTAGAAAATCAATTTCTAAAAAATTAAGAAAAATCTGGTAAATCAATCTCAAGCCACCTTGTACAATAAAGAGGAGAGAGAGAGAGAGAGGAGGGAGAGAGACTGAGAAAAAAAAGACAAAGGGAGAGACTAGAGAGAAGCTGTGTGCTACAACTTGCTAAAGGGAGTAGTGAGGAGGCGAGCTATGTAGCGAGGTCCTTTTCAACCATGCTATGTAAGAAGGCGTAGTGAGGAGTTTTAAGAAAACTGGTGTTGCATAGTCCCACTTAAATGCAATCCGGTGTGTCGCCAAACACAAGAGAAATGTTATTTAACACAATCTTACCTAACACTGGCTAGCACGGTGAAACAAACGTGGCCCTAGCAGGTATAATTAGCAACCAATTTGTCATTCTTTTGTCCTTGTTTGTAGAGCAATTAAGTTAAACTATTTGACTAGGTAATTAACATTTAATTTAATTATTAATTAATTAATAAGTCCATCATTATATTTTCTTCTCTTAGGCCTAATTAATTAACTATAATTAATTTTTGTTCAAGCCTATTTCTAATATCATCCCACACCTATTGGTTTGACCTTTTAGGTTCCAATAAAATCTGATAGTGATTTTAGGACACTTTCATAAATTAACCTAATTCGAGTAAAATATTATTTTACCTTTAGATCTCCATAAGTCATGATTGACCCTTAGAGCATGTACATTGCTAAAGGCAAGATGCAAGGCTAAATGCAAAAAGACAATCTATTTAATTTATTAATTGGTTGGACCACATGTCATCGTCTAATTACCTGAGCCAATTATTAATAAAAAAAACGTAAAGGTGAAAATGAAAACATGTGAAGGTGGGTCAGCCGATGTCCCCCATATGAAGAACAAACGAGTCCCGCTCCTCCCTTGCTCTCCAATCATTGTGCGACATGTGGAATTCACTATACCCACCGGTTGCTGCTTTTCTCAGGCAGGCTCCACCGGTTCTTGGCTTCTGTGCAGGCAAAAGCAAGATTTTAGGCCAAATTTAGCCCAAAATCTTGCCAATGCAAGAATTGTCTTGCCTTTGGCCAATCAATGTAGAAATTTTTTTCACATTTCAAGCTAAATCTTGCCTTAGAGCATGTGCATTGCTAAGCTAAAAACAAGGCTAAAGGCAAGATTTAGCCTAAAATATGAAAAAATGATTGATTTAATTAATGTCATTTTGAAGCCTCTATGTGGAAGGCTTGAAAATGAACTCGAGTTTCTCCAATTATGTGGTATGGTATCACTAGCACACAACCTCCAACAAGACTACCAGCTTGAGAAGGATTTTGTACAAAAAATGATGGGTTCTTAAATTACTTTATTTTTCTGAAAATGACACTGACAAAATCTTTCCAAGCAGATTATTGCATACAGAGAAAGAAAAATTGAGGTGGAACCATGCAAATTAAATTATTAGCTAGCCAGTTAGAGCAGAGTTGATAGCACTATGAACATCAATGCCAATCTGTGCTTGAGCTTTCTCCAAATCGGTTGTAGCTGAACTGAGCTTCTGGGTGAAGTCCGCAAGCCCCTTTTGTACCAAGCTTGGGTCAATTTGGTCGATTGGCACAGCCTCCACAGCAATTATATCAGCAACAGAATTCGCATGAATAAAAGCAAACCCACTGCTAAGAAAATACTTTGTCACGTCGTTCCCTTCATGCACTGATAGGACCCCAGGCTTAAGCTCTGCAATGGTTGCTACATGGCCAGGCAAAACGCCCATTTGTCCAGTTGTTGCTGGTATTATGACCATGTCAACCTGAATCACATCATTGAACTTCTTAATTGGGATTTAGAATAATAAATTAACATGGGGAATTAAAAATGTGGAGCTGCAGGACTAGCTAGCTATGGGGAAGACATACTTGACTCGAGTGACCTTCAAACTTTCACATTACATGTGAGCAGATGAGATATATCGATCACGATCGAATACATATTCACCATCACCATAGCAAAACCGATAAACTAGAAACCAACCAAGTATCACAAGCCATTCACGTACGATGGGCTCTTTCAAGAATTTCATGGCCATAGAAGCATAACCAGATCGACTATACTAAAAATCAAACTTTTCACATTTCTATAAATTAATAGAAACTTCAGATCGAATTCCCAGAAAACTCTAGATATATATTATTGTTTTTGTATAAAAAATCTAGCTTAAAATCATAGACATAATATAAACTAGAGCTGATCAACTTTATTGATTTAATATACCAAAAAAATCCAAATGATAAAAATGAACGACCATTTAAAAGATTTAACAAACCTTACACCATAAGAAGGCATCCAATGAAAATTCCAGAACTAGAATATCATAAAAAAATATTTCAGATGAAACATAACAAGTACAAGAATCTAATCATTATGGCCAAAAAAAAAATCATATACAATTAGAGAACAAATTATCCTCAATCATTGTGTTCTTGAAGTGCAAATTAAGCCAGGATGAAAATCTGTAATGACTAAAAAAACCTACCATTTAAACTAATTAACCAAAAGAATGTGCATAAAAATCAGTTATTAAAATCACTCATATATATAATGGAGCAAAAAAAAAAAAAAAACCCTAGCAAATACAGTTTGATAATTAATAGGTTCATCTCCATCATTTTTTTCTGTGTGAGTTTCTCAAAAAATTTCATCTCCATCAAATTAATTTGGCCTTCTCCACATAATTTAATTCACAAATATACAAACATATAGATCGAATCAGATAATCCAAACCATACCACATCCAATGACCCCAACCTAGAAAATCCAAATAACAACAAGACTTAAGACCCAACCCAAATGAATGAGCTAATCCAATCCGATCCATACCATTACCATATGAGACAAACCCAGAAACAAGAAATTAACAATGAAAGAGAGCAAAGCAAAAGGCACAGACAATCGACCTCTTTGGAGGAGAGCTCAGAAGAATAGGGGAGGACGAAGTTGACGGTGAGTTTGGAAGGGAGGGAAGAGGGGGTGGGAGGGCGAGGGCTGATGTAGGCTGATGGAGTGTTGGGTGGCTCCATGTTTGGCATCACTTTCTTCCACGACTCGATGAAGGTCGAGTCCCCGCTCGGGGTGTCTGGGACCTCCGTGCACAAGGCTCGTACCCTCCTCGGCCAAGAGGCTCGACCCAAGAGGAGACGTGAGGCTTGACGGAACATGGTGATGATCGGAGTACAATGCAATGTGAAACAAGGGCAATGTGGTGGTGGTGGTGGTGTCAATCACCTCATCTCTCTTCACTGTTTCGCTTTCTCAACGATTTTCTTCGTTTTTTACGTGAGTTGTGAACTGAAAAATGAATGCTTTAATTTTGGTCAAACAAGTTACACTTAATTTAGAAGAAAAATAAAAAATAAATAAGAGAAAATTATAAACTTTTTCCACTTATTTTATACTTAGTTTAATTTTGGTCTACGATTTTTTTTAAGTAGACCAAATCTGTAAAGTTTCATGTCACGCGTATTTCATTAAAGTTGACCGGACTGAGAACGCACTGTAGTACGTGAGCTGAGTTATTAGCCTTATTTTTCAACTTGGCTTAAAAAAAAAAAACCCAAAAAAGTATGGGTTGTTACATTTCAAATGTATATAAACCCTAAACCCTAAACCTATAACCTTAACTCTCAGCATATACCTAGTTTATTGCTTAAAAATATTGGTTGGTACATTTCAATTGTACCAATACGTAGTTTTGTACATTTCATATACTGTACTAGTAGTGAGTTAATTAGTATATTTCGATCAATTGTACCAATATGTGGGTTGATACATTTGAAAACAAAACCATAGTAAATCCTAAGATAATTCAGAGAAAATTTGAAACCCCCAAATTTCATCATAAAAATTCTGAGCAAGTTCGAAACCTAGAACAACTATACTACAACCAAAAGAAAATTAGTACTATACGTGACAAATAGTGAGGTATTTGAAAAGATTTTAAAAAAAAAATCCTAAAAATATGAAATTATTACAAACAATTTGCAAATCCATAAACACAATTCCAAATTGGTAAAAATTTGCCCAAAACATTTCCCAATATCCTAAATTAGTATACTAGTTAAAAAACAATGAGTTACATACCAAAAGTAATGAGTGCATGGAACGACCAATGAGTAAGAGCCAGTTTGGTATTGCTGTGACCAAAAACAGCTGTGAAGTAAAACAGCTGTGAAGTAAGTCAGCTGTAAAGTAAAACAGTTGAGTGTTTGGTAAATTATGTTTTCAAAAGTGCTGTGAGTACAAAAAACAGTATCAAAGTGTTTGGTAAATATTAATATAAAAGTGTTGTGACTGTGTATAATTACTAAAATAGACATGATGCTGAAAGTGTCTTTCACTTATTTGTTTGGTAAAACTAAAATGTTTTTTTACTTATTTTTTTAAATTTGTGGCTATAAATTTTTATTAGCATTAATTTTTTAAGAACAACATTATTAAATAAGTATTCCTATTTTTTTAAAATTATATTATAATTTTAATTGTACAAATAAAATATCATAATTAATTATCACAATATAAAATATAACTAACAATTGACATATTTTTTAATTAAAAATAAACAAATAAAAATTATAGAAATCAATAAGTGTATTATAAGTAAAATAAAATAATCATTGTTGTTGTGATTCACTGCAGCTTTCAAAAACACCTAAAAACATGTTTTCTGTTTTTGTTGTGGGGAGTTGAGAATTGTGGGGAAAAGTAGTTTTTTATTTTTTGACCAAACACCAAAACTGTTGTAGTAATTGAGAATTGTCATGCACAGTAGCTTTTGGGTCCTCCACCGCAATCCCAAACCGGGCCTAAATGTTGAGATTAACATTCTAGGCCTAATGAATCACATCAAGTATTATGAATATACGAAAACGTCAATTCAGTGCATGCTAAGTCCAATTTCTTCAAAAGTTAACCAAAACATGCCCAATTGGCAAGAAATACATGATAAAATACTTTATCATGTTGAGATTAGCATTCTAGATTCAATGAATCACATGAAGTATTATGAATGCACGAAAACGTTATTTCAGTGTATATATACTCAGTGCAATTTGCATAAAAAGGAGAGGAAATAACATATTATGTACTAAATTAGTTTGAGGACAAAGTTACAAATTTGCGGAAATGGGATAAGGAATCTTGATGCCAAAGTTGCTGATGATTGGACGTGGTTGAGAGAAAAAAGAATATGTTCAAGTTGAAATTATCTCCAAAAATGATCTTCAATAATATTTTCAATTACTTAAAATTAAATTCTAGATCATATAGACCAATATTCCAAAAAACAAAAAAGTAAAGGCAATATAGGTATTTCAAATTTCATAAATCTTTTTTTAAAAAAATTAATTGATGATTGGTGACGTGTCATAATTTCTGGACCTCGATCAATCTAAAAAAAGGGATTTCAATCAAAATCAAAACGAATATAATGTTTCAGTAAAAATCAAATCAAACCTAAGCTAATTATTATTATTATTATTATTTTTTTGTATTTTTATAAATATAACACTAACCCGAACTAGTCGATCTTAGCTTCATTGGTGATGGTGCCGGTTCCTTTTAAAGAAACTAATGGCGTTGGTTTAATAGAAAAACCGCATTGTGGCCTCAATTAGTGAACCACACCCTCCTCTTATATCTCTAACATCTACACATTTTACAATTATTTGTATTTCATAAATAGGGATGTATACTAAAATTGATTCTTTAAGGTTGTAATGAGTGACCATTTCACATTATGTATTAACATAATCATATAAGAATCCTCAACCAAACACACTCCATTGATGTTTCTTGATAACAATTTCTTTTATTTCTTCAGCAATTCTTTGGACAACATATTTCAAACTTGTACAACTTGTACAATTATTTTCTTTGTGCAAATGAGGATAATGTGATTGATTTTATTCTTAATATACATAGCATTAATGAGGTTAGCTTAATTAGTAGATTACAATTAAATTTCATATTTTTCATTCATTGGCCAAAATTCAATAAAAGGCCATTTAGACCACTATATATATGTACCCTGGTTATTGATGCATATAGTACAAGGTATGCATATGTGATATATATTTTTTTTTCTGGTAGAGTTGGAGGTGAACTCTAATCGGTCAATGATTTACCAAAAACTAGTCAGAGAGCTAGCATCTCAAGTTAGGCTTCTGGTAAATCATTGATTCGTTTAGAGCTTGATTCCATTTAACATATGATTTCCTTGTCCAAATTGCTAAGCATTGAAGAATAATTCTAGTCGGTTAGCGATGTAGCAAAAAATTATTGAGCAATCTACTTCCTATAGTTTTCCAGTTCATCGTTGATCCGATTAAAGTTAGTTTTTCCAGGAAGCTACGTCATGATTGGAGGAGGTTTGCACTATAAATATCACTTGATCTCTTCCCCTTATATTTTATTTTAATTTTTTGGGCACTACCCATCATTTCCTCTGAGCATTGCCTCTCATCCCTATTGCGAGGAGAAGCGCTAAAACATAGGGAAGCTATGCCAATGACTTTGCTACCATGGCTAGATCTAGCAAGATCTGCCAAGATCCTGCCAGATCTTCTCATATCATGCCAAGATCTGGCTAGATCTTCTCAGATCTGCCAAGATCCGCTAGCTATCTTTTTAGATTTGCCAAGATCTAACTAGATCTTCTCAAATCTGGCAAGATATACTTAGATCCTACAAGATATGCCTAAACCTATTTGTGGAGGCCACAATTTTTTCCTGATCCCCTGTCAATGGGGCCTTGCACATATATAGTTGTTTAATTTTTTTTACTTTTAATTTGGTGAATGGAAAGTGTTATTTTTACATTACATGGAATCAAACCACAAACTTGTATTAACTTGAGTAGCAGGATTTTATTCTATTCAAAAACTGTTTTAAGAAATTCTCTTCCTTATTTCATCCATAAATAAAAAAGTGAAAAACAAAAAAATATTTTAAAAAAGAATACCAAATAGGTCAATATTTTCTAAGAAAATGCAAATAAGTAAATTTACTAGGATTGGAAGTTGAGCTATATATAGTTATTGTTTAATTTTTATATTTATGTTTCTTCCAATTTTAAGAAAATGCAGTGAAGGAATTAAATTTACTACGATCACCTAGAATATGGCTATATTGAGAACTTAATTCATTGAATGTGTATGTATCCTATAAAAAAAAAAATCCGTTGACTTTAGGTACCAAATTTCAATGTTTTTTCATTTTAACTATCAAAACGTTTATATCATTTCACTTTAGATACTAAATTTTCAGTTTAGGTACCAACTTTAAAAAATATGGTTCTACCGAACAGTAACTGTTAAACAGTCACAACTTTTTTATTGATTTGTTATTTTTTCAATATTTGCAAGGCTTAAATTTTAATGTTTAGTCTCTGTGTTATAGGATTTCATCCCCAAGCTTAAATCAAAATATTAAATCCTTATAATTTTTGAATTTTTATGAATTTAGAACAGTCACAACTGTTTAACAAACCAATTTGTGACATAATCCAAAATATCTTGCTCTATGTTAGTACCTAAATTAAAAAAAAATTAGTATATTACTGTTTTGCTGAAAAACTATTGATATTTAATATTTAATCATAATTTTTTAATTAAAAAAAAGCTCAATACAGTGAATATTGCCAAGGTTTGTAATTTAAATTAAAATTCCCTATAAAAGAAAGGTTAAATGACCATTTTCGTACATGTATATTTTCCCTTATTTCACTTTCATTGTTATGGTTTCAATTTCAACAATAATGCCTTTAAAGTTTTTTAAGGTATGCAATTGGAAGACAAAAATCTCATGTGCATGCGAGTTGATTTTCCGTCAAAATTGGTAGTTGAGGATATGAGAGGGAACACAAAAGGAAAAAATTGTCCTCACAAAAAAGATCCCTCTATTGATTTGACGAAAAATTGATTTTGTCCTTCAATTACAGACGCTATAAACTACAAGCATATTATTATTTAAATTAAAACTACGAGGATGAAAAAGAAATAAGGGTCATTTTGCTTAAAAGAAATGCCCAAATTCTTGTATTCTTACTCTTAGGAATTCCATTAGTGAGAGAAAATGGACTAAAAAGAAATCAGATATTGTATGAAGGGTTATCTTTCGTCATGAAGTCATGAACCTACAAGAGAAATTAAACTCAGTAACCTACTTTTTAGAGCAAATTGTTATTATAATCTTATTTTTAAAACTTACTTTTAGAGTGTTGTTATATTTTACTTTACTAAAATTTTGGTTTTGATGAAATTTTTTATGGAAATTTTGATAGAAATTTTCGTGAAAATTTCGATTTTGACAATATTAGATAAAAACGACAGAAATTGCTATCAAAATATGAAAATTTGGAGTAAAACTTGACCATATGTTTATTTAACATATTATCTACTACATTGATAAAAAAACATTGAAGAAACCAAATTATATAGTAGGTTTCATATGATATAAGGTGAATATAATGCGCGTTGAAGGCAAATACTGTTAAAAAAATTGGTCACTAATTAATAATTATATAAATAATACCTCAAATTTATTTATATTACGATATTAAATCATGAATTAAATAAGTATTCAATAAGATGAATATAATATGTGTTGGAGGCAAATACTGTTAAATAAAAATGGTTCACTAATTAATAATTATATAAATAACACCTCAAATTTATTTATATTACGATATTAAATCATGAATTAAATAAGTATTCAATAAGATGAATATAATGTGTGTTGGAGGCAAATACTGTTAAATAAAAATGGTTCACTAATTAACAATTACATAAAAATGACCTCTTTTTAAGGGATATATATTTAATCATTTTGAATCCAATTGTCCTTAAAACATATGTGGACAAATAAGAAAATGACATGTATGGTTATTTTCTAAACCCCTTAACCCAATAACCAAACACAATCCTAATAGATTGTGAGATCCAGGAAAATTGGTTTATAATTTATTTTGGAGTAAATAGTGATTTATTGATAATTATCTTGTTAATTTGGAGATATTAGATTTTTTCTGACGAATTTTGAAAGGTAATAAATGAATTTGAAGTCGTAGAAAAATAAGATTTATCAAGACGAGTTCACGAGATTTTACAAAACATTTTTCGAACCTCGAAGTTAAATTTGGTGAGTTATTTGGATTTTAAGTAATTTCGGCGAGCTATCGAAGAACAATAAAAATTAGGAAATGCCAAGTCTTGATTTTAGTCTTGTTGGAAAAGTCTCGGGTCAACAAGCGCGTAGACGCAAACGGAACATGTTTTGGAGTTACGGACAAACGAAGGTTGAGGGGTATTTTAGTCTTTTCACCAACTAGGGTTTAGTATAAAAAAAACCCAAACCCAGAATTCTATTTCATTCTCTCTTTAGCCGCCACATGTACCAGACCTCATCTCTCTCATCTCTTTGTCACCAAGGCCTAATGTCTTGAAGATAACTGGTGCATAGAATGTGATGACATTAATGTCATGGAATCAGGATGCACATCACAAGGTGAGGCGTATATCTCTCATGCCATATGGTCTTCAATGGATGTTGTGCTTTTTTTGCAGCCTTTATTTGAGCAAATGAGAGTTTCTCTCCCCGACCTCATCTCTCTCTATCCTCAACCTCATCTCTCTCTCTCTCTCTCTCTCTCTCTCTCTCTCTCTCTCTCTCTCTCTCTCTCTCTCTCTCTCTCTCTCTCTTTCCTTGGTGTTTCGCCGCCTCCTCTCACCCCCTGCTGTCGAAACCCACTGAAAATGGGGCTGGAGTGTGAGTGTTTACTGACAGCAAAATTTTTGGCGAAATTTGGAGAAATTTAACAAAAATGTGCTTGGAGCGTGTTCGAAATTTCGCCTAAATAATTACGAAAAATAGTGGATACGTGATAAAATTTTGGGATCCCAAAAACTTAAAAATTTAAAAGAAATTTCGTCGAAATTTTTGAAATTTCATTCATTGGTTATATGCTCACCTAATTTCTTCTCACTACACACCCCTTCCTTTGAATTTTTTAAATTACAAATTTAAACCAATATGAAAATACGATAAATGACAAAAGAAAAAAAAAAAAAACAACAACAAAACACCCCACCCTTAGGCACCTCCACCGCTGGCAAGGTTGTCGGCGGTTCAACCTGCCTTTTCCTCTCTCTTTTTCTCTCTCTTCGCACTCTACCTTCCTCTCTCTTTTTTAGTCCCTCTCAGTTCGGTTTGTTGCAGAGGCTGGCGACCTTGCCGACCTTAAATCAATGGTCGGCGAGACAAAAAAGAGAGAGAAAGGAAGAGAGGAGAGATAGGGAATGAAAGTAAAGGAAAGAGAGAGGGAATGAGAGTAAAGGAAAGAGAGAGAGAGAGAGAAGGGAAGGTTTTGTTCGACAGAAGGTTCGGCAGTGGTCTGCTGAACCAATTGGGTTCATTCAGCAACAATCTTCCAAATAGTTTATGTTGGTTCGGCAGGTATCCGCTGAAGCACTTTTTAAAAAAAAAATTCATGAATTTGGTTTGGCAAGTACCTGCCGAACCAACAGAAACTATTCAGCAAATTGCAGCCGAATGAACCTAATTGGTTCGGCAAACTAGTGTTGAATGACCCGCAAACATGTTTACTCCCTAGCACGAAATTTCAATCTTAAACCTAAACACCTTTAGTCCAAATCATCTCAAATAGGGAAAAAAAAAGAAGTTGTGATGGATTAAACAATTGAAATTAGATAGGAAAACCTTAGATATAGATTTGAATTAAAAAGTTTGAAGTTAGGGCATATCTCTAAGTGTTAACAATGGCTATGGTTGTGTGGTGGTTTAGGAGTGTGGGTGGGTGTGTAGTGAGAAAATTTGGTGAGAGAAATTAGTTTGACTGTAAAAAGGGTAGTTTGGTAATGTAAGAGATGTGTTATGAAAAATTACAAATTTTAAAAAGTGGAAGTGAGAGGAAATAGGGTGTGCATATAACAGCACTCTACTTTTATGACATTTTTTGAATGTGAAAGGTCCAAAATACCCTTCTCATATTTTTACTATCCACCTCTCTCTCACATCACCTCACCTCTCTCCCTTCTCACCTCTCTCTCTCTCTCTCCCTCTCTCCCAATTCAACAAACCCATATCAACATTCAGATATGAGATCTCAGATCTTCAGCACTTCTTCAATTTTTGTAGATTCAGCCACCATCTAGGCATCTACGAATCATGTGGAATATCATCGACAACCTCAGATACTGGTTTCCTTTTCTTCAATTGAAACTTCTCCATTCTCAGAAGGATATATTGTGTACTTCCTCCTCACCAACATCTTCAGACATTGCAGTTACAGGCTCGGAGACATGATTGTCGACCTACAAATCATAAGTATCTGCAACAGGAATACTCTCAAAATTAAAGCCAGTCTTATTGATCCAATGGATGGCCTTAAAAATTGGAAGATGCCAAGCAATGAATGTGGACTACGCAACACTGCCTAAATTCAATCCCCTATCTTCAACATGAACCTCAATGGCCATGTATTCAGATCACATTCAAGGTTTACAGAGTCTTTCTATTCTTGAACTTAGAGCTTGAATCTTAGATAATTGAATTAAGAACTTAAAATTTTGATGGTCAATGTTGACCATCAAAATATCTCATTTGTCGACTAGACTTGATAGGGCAGTTTGGTATTGCTGTGAGAAAAAACAGCTGTAAAGTAAAACAAATTTGAAGTAAAGTCAGCTGTAAAGTAAAGCAGTTGAGTGTTTGGTAAATTATGTTTTCAAAAGTGCTGTGAGTGCAAAAAACAGTTTCAAAGTGTTTGGTAAATGTTAATGTAAAAGTGTTGTGACTGTGTATAATTACTAAAATGGACATGATACTGAAAATGTCTTTCACTTATTTGTTTGGTAAAACTAAAATGTTTTTTTACTTATTTTTTAAATTTGTGGCTACAAATTTTTATTAGCATTAATTTTTTTAAGAACAACATTATTAAATAAGTATTCCTATTATTATTTTTAAGTATATTATAATTTTAATCGTACAAATAAAATATCACTACCAATGGACATATTTTTTAATTTAAAATAAACAAATAAAAATTATAGAAATCAATAAGGGTAGTATGGGTAAAATAAAATATTCATTGTTGTAGTGATTCACTGCAGTTTTCAAAAGTACCTAGAAACCTGCTTTCTGTTTTTGCTGTGCGGAGTTGAGAATTGTGGGGGAAAGTAGTTTTTTATTTTTTTACCAAACACCAAAACTGCTGTAGGTGATTGAGAATTGTCATCCACAACAGCTTTTGAATTCTCCACCGCAATCCCAAATGGGACCTTGATATTATAAGTCGACATTATGATCATGTTGACCATGTCTGGATCCCATTTGTCAACCAAAGATCGATGTGCTTTGGTCTAGAAAATGGCCAAAGAGTAAGTTTTAAAAAAGGAGGTCAATTTGCTCTAAAAAGTAGGTTACTAGTTCAATTTCTAACCTACAATTCATTTATAAAAAAAAAAAATTTATGGTTGAACGTGTACTAAATCAAGAAAGTTGATATGTTTTTTGTTTTAGACTCTGAACTTAATTAATTAAAATGTTATACTTACTCAGAAATGTATTTAATTTTGGTTTAAAAGGATTTTAATGACACTCAAAAAGTCTTTTGGTCACAATTGACTCTCAAATATTGTATAACTCACAAATCATATATTGTATAAGTCACAAGTTATGTATGTACCTCCCAAAAGTGCTCACTATAACCCCTCCTTTCTCTATATTTCTCTGTAGTGTAAGCTCAATTTTACCCCTACAAACTAAATTTTGAGTCTTCCTAAAAAACTACCCACTTTTGGTCCCCCTCCCTGCTAGAGTTGAGCTATGTTCATGCAATGACGACCCAAATCCACTAAAACCAAAAGGGGGACTATGCAGATCACTCAAAATGTTGAATTGACCACCTCCTAATTTATTTTGCAAATATTCCTAATATACCCTTAATGTAAATTTATTAAAAAAAAAAACCAGAAAACCCCATCCCTTCCACCCACCCGACTAGTCAGTCTCCCTTTCTCTCTTCAGTGTGTTGCCGTCCGGCGACCAGTGGTGGCGAGACCACCACCGGCCAACTCGCTTGCCTCTCCTCTCTCTCCCCATGGTAGCCTTCAAACCAGGAAAGCCCAGAAACCTGAACCCAAGCGAAGACCCGATCGGCCCTTTCGCCGGCGATCTTCCTTTTCTGGTGGAGTTGAGACGCCGGACTACTTGGGCTTTGTTCCCCAGGTCACGGCGAGTCCAACCCTGGTCTTCCCTTGCTCATCCGATCACTGTGTGCGGCTAATCGACGTCGTGAAGCTCCGCGACTTTCGTCGCCGATTTCGGCGGCGAATTGGGTCGACCCATGTATGGTTTTCGATCGTCTCGTTGTGTTCTTGCTGCTGGTTAGATTGGTTTGAACCAATTATGGGGAGGGGTGGTGGTGGCAGTGGGTGGGTTGTTAATGGACATGTGTTTCTTTTTTTTTTTTTTCTTTAATGCAGGGGTAAAATAGAAAAAAATGGGAAAAAAATCTTAGGGTGGTCGGAATAGCTCCCGTCAAACCAAAACCAAAAGAGTAGAAGAAGTAATAGATTACAAAAAATAGAAAACCCAAATTCATAAGTTGTCAAAGTTTTATTTTAGGTCAGAAGCTCTCAAAGCTTTCAACTAACTACTCAAGAGCTTAATAAGAAGATATTTATACCCAGAGGCCAAGCCAAAAAAAAGTTCACTCATGGGGTATCACAAAAAAATGAAAGAGTCAAGTGATAAAAATTCACAATTATAAAAAGAGCAAGAGGAAGAAAATTCATTTACACTAGCCGTTGTCTGTGTTGCTTTGCAAGAGAGTTAAAAGTGAGATTAGAGAGGTGGGAAGTCTCTAAAAACAGATATTAAGAGAGGCCCAAGAATTGGATTAATATTGGGCGCTAAGATTTTTAAGAAAATTGCTTAAATATTTATGTAAATACATTAATCTTATAATGTAATTATGTAAGAAGGTTTTCAAATAAATAGTGAGCAGGAGCATGAGCCTCTCTGGGCCTCATGTGTATCCACCATTGTAAATACATCAATGAGGTAATCAGCTTAAGTGGAAATTACCTCTTAAACTTAATTTTACAATGCTATAAGAAAAACTTAATTTTACAATCTATAATTCTATACCAAACCACTTGAGCTGGCTTGGGATTCCAAGATCTTCAAAATTCGAGCTTAATTGAGCCACAAACCCAACGATCCACATTGGCTTTAACTATAAATATAAACATATCTTATGGTTGGCTGCTTATATTGGCAGCCATATTGAACCACCGAACCTCTTCTTCCATTAGATGTTTCTTGACTTGCTTTTTCCTAGAGGTTCACTTATGCTACAAGGAATAGGAACCAAATGTTGGGAATCTCTAAAAGCTTAGGAATTAGGAAGTTATTCCACCAATGCTGCACCAACAGAGCTCTTCATACAAGTCAACAGAGCAAAAGTTAAGTCATGCATTATATTAAATATTTGTACTCATCATGTTTAGTGGCTTGAAATCAGTTTGGTTTAGATATTTGTGTAATCTCAAGAATCTTTTAAACTAATATTTCCTAATTTTCTGGACTACAAGTTCGAAAAGGGCAAGTAGTAATGCTATCAACGTTAACCATTATGCGAATTTTGGTATGATGGAATTTTAATTAGCTCACAAACAGAATGAATATGAGTCATATCTTCTTGCACTATATAAAAAGTCAGTACTCTGCTCCACTAAGGAAGTAGTGCCATCTATGCTATTACACCCACTGTTGTAAGCAGGAAATAGCATATGAAATAAAATTTTAAACAAGCTTAAACACCATGTGAAACACAAGGGACAAGGAGCAAGATAAATAGCTACTTTGCATATGAAGTAGAAAGAAAAACTGGACCAAAAACTACCCTGTGATAAAATTGATATTCAGATTAATTTTACTCCATGCGACTGTCTCCATCTTCGTCCTCACTAAGTTCAAGGTCAGCAAGCAACTCTTCAAGAGGAACAGAAGGTACATCCTCCCCATCAGTCACAGATGCCATCTCTGATGGCTGGTATTCTTCATTACGGTACAATGATATGTTGAACCTCATATCAGGGTTCTCCTCCAGATCTTTCAAGAACTGTTCATATTCAGAGTCCACCTTTTCTTGGTCAACTCTACCTTTATCATCAACCTCCATGTTAAGGGATTTAAGCTTCCATGGACGAGCCTTCCCACGTTTCCTCTGGCGCTTTTCTTCATAGCTCTTCCTTATCAAAATTGCATCTGGAATGACTAGACCCTTGTACTTATCTAGTTCATCATCATTACTGTTAGCCCCATATAAGTCATAACCAAGAGCATAATCCCCGGGGTTCAAAAGATGGCCAAGATGTGTTTTGATGTTGAAAATAATATCATTCTTCCCAAAATCAGACACACGAGCAACTTGTGCATCAGCTAAAGCATACCTTGAGCCACCAACATTAACTTCGGGCGAAATAATCTCCACGTCAAGCACTATATACTCCACTAGCTCCCTGCACGTGTGTAGAGATTTAAAGGAATACCTCCAATACTGATCAGTATCCAAGAAACAATGCCTCAGGGTTAAAGGATCAAGCAAAGCAATACTGTTGGTCACTTTTGTGCAAATCACGAGAGGACCAAGATTTCCCAAACTAGTTCTAATCTTGGGAGGCAAACAAATCAAATCCTCACGACAAATGGGGCATATTTCAACTGAGAATGTATACTTATAATGATAATTATTACTTTTAGTATCCTGGGAAACAAGCTGTTTGTCACTGCGACTCTTTACCGGAGCAACTTTACCAACAAATTCCACAAATTTCACACCATGGCTCCGGTTTGAAAAAAAGAAGTCAATACCTTGTTCCATCTGCTTTATCTTTATGGCACTGGCAGCAGCACCATGCTTCAAAATCAGCTGCTCCAGATAGAAGAACGTGCGCCTGTGAGGAACATGCTGGCGAAGTTGCACAGAAGCAACCCACTGGTCAGGGTTGGCCTGGACCCTTGAACAAGATTCACACATATGTTCTTGTTGAACATACTCAACAGTGTAGGATTGTTCGAGAATTGCCCCATTAAGTACCTCCTTCTGAACTTTCAACTTAACCTTGATCCTCTTGGAGTGAGGTTCAGTCCAAATAAACTCGGCATGAACCAACCTAACTTTGTTCAAGTTCTTCAGTCTCTTAACACAGAAGGTTAGCAGCTCCTTGGATTCTAATTGGGCTTTAATCCAAGTTCTTGGAGGCTGCAAGTAGGTATCACACTCGGGGCAATGAACAATGGTCACATGCTTCTGCAAACCTTCTGTAATATCAACTTCGGAACGCAAACACTTGACGCACATATTGGCAGCATTTGGTGCCATGGGGATACCGCATTTGCAACACAGTACGCTGCCAACGGTTTGAGGAACCACAAACATACCTGCTTCTTCGGCCATTGCTGGTGAACGTAACATAGAAGCAAATTGTTATTATTTTACAGTACAAAGACAGAACAACAGGAAAGGTTGAAAATGTCTGAGCAAAAATAATTATAGTGAAAAAATAAAACTGAAGAATTTGTATATACTGTTTTTTTTTTTTTTTTTGGCTAAACATATATGCGACATGAATACTAGAAATTCCAAGCACAACCATGAAGACAATCCATGCAATTAGCTCATAAATTAAACTATGATATTTTGCAACAAAAATTTAAACTAATATTTCATGGACATAATTTTCTGTATGCTCCGTTTGGATTGGAACTATCATCAACACAAGAATTTGTAGATAATTTCAAAAGGTTCCCAACTTCTAAATCCTCGGTAAATCAAACAAATATATGATATACTTGGAACTCACAGGAAAGGGAACAGAAATTGCAATTGCTAAAAGATTTTAATCAAACGAAAGAAAAAAAAAAAAAATCCAAACACCCACTTACAAAAGAGAGACTTTGAGATGGAGCTCTGGTTGTAATCTTCAATGGAAGGTGAAGAGGATGACAAACGATGAGAGAGTGAGAGGAACGAGACAGAAATGAAGGTATGAAAGATTGAGAGGGAGGGGGGTGACGGTGGTGGTGGCTTGAAGAGAGGTGAGCTTGTGCGTTAGGTTTATCAAAGTTTTATTCAAAGGCGTATGATATTTTTGTTCTGTTGAATTACACAAACAGCCTTGAGGTTGAAGATGTTTGCAGTTTTCACATAATTTTTTTTTAAGAAAAAAAGGTTAAGGATTAATTATATTTTGCACCCTCTAAGTTTAGGTCTTTTTTCACTTTGCACCATGACCTTCAAAACTCCACAAGTTACACTCTAATGTTAGGTTTGTCTTTTAATTTATGCGCTCCGTTAATTTGACCATGTTTGACCACTTTTTTGAAGCATTGTTTTGTTACTTGGAACCTATTATAGGACCTATGTTTTCTTATGTGACAAGTAATGAGAAGTCCACTCTAGTTTTTACTTGGGCAAGTGCCGTGTCATATGACAAACGTGGACAATTTGAGAGGGAAAGATTGATTTTATGAGAATGCCCTTAATAGAAACCAAGGTGGATGCATATATTATCACATGCCATGTAAAAATAGTCCATTAGATTTCAGGATTGGACCAACTAATAATGTTAGTGAGAAGGACAATCAGCTCAATCACTTAAGTTCTATGACAAAATTCACGCAATTTCTTTGAAATTCGAAAAAATATGGACAACTCACGAATTTTTTAAACTTTTACTTAGCAATGACCAAAAAGATAAACTTTCACTTAACATATATATTTGCTTTATTAATATAGATGAAGCTACAATACTTTTTCATAAAATATATATTTAAGCCTCGAAATTTCATTAATGCTCAAGAACTTTAATATGTCTCATTTTAGTCTATGAACTTAATTAAAATTTTATTCTTTACTCACGAATGTGTGAACAATTTATTCTTAATTAAAATTTTAGTCCACACAACTTCTAGTCCCTAGCTAGCGAGATTAAAGTTCAAGTTTACTTCTGTACGTTTTGCATTGTGTACTAATTTAGTTCAATTTTTAGTCCGATACACCATCACGTGATGTAACCAATTTAATATGTAAGAATATTATTACACGATATTTATATTAGGCTTAATTATCGATTTACCACCCAAAACTGTAACTCATTCTCACTTTACCACCTGAAAGTTTTTTTGTCCCAGATTATCACATGTAACTTACATCAGTGTCCCATTTTACCTTATTCCGTCAACAATTCCGTTAATGCTGACGATCTGGCCATTAATGCTGACGTAGCGCGCTAGATGTGCGCCACGTGTCACATCTTTTTTTTTTTCGCATTTTTTTATTTTTATAAACTTTGAAAATTAATTAAAAATAGCTCCGAACTCAGAAAAATTCTTACGGATTCATCTTGACTAGCACTAATTTACTATAAGGTTAAATTACCAATTTTCCCTCTAGAAATTTCCAAAAAAAATTAGAAAGTCCAAATTTATTTTTAAAAAATTAAAATAAATTTTCCTCTATTAAATAAATTCTAAAAAAAATTCTAGAATTTTCGTAAACTCTTGGACAAATTCTCAAAAATATTTTGAAAAATTACCAAAAGCCTGTTTTAGAGAATTATTTCGAGACTTTACAGAAATTCTAGAATTTTTCTGGAATTTATTTTATAGGGAATTTTATTTTCCTATAAAATCGAGAGGTCTTTTGGGTAGCAAATGTTCACGAGAAAGGTATTGTTAGTTTTTAGAAGACTAACGGTGCATACCTCATATTTTTTGGAGTTCGGAAGATTATTTTATGAATTTCCAAAGAGTTTAGAGTATTTTAATTTTCTAGAAATAAATTTGGACTTTCCAAATTTTTTGGAAATTTTTAAAGGGAAAATTGGCATTTTGATCCCATAGTAAATTAGTACTAGTCAAGACAAGTCAGTAGGAATTTTTCTAAGTTCGGAACTATTTTTAATTAATTTTCAAAGTTTATAAAAATAGAAAAATCAAAAAAATCAAAAAATACAAAAAAAGATGTGACACGTGGCGCACATCTAGCGCGCCACGTCAGCATTAATGGAATTGTTGACGGAATAAGGTAAAATGGGACACGGATGTAAGTTACAGGTGGTAATCTGGGACAAAAAAACTTTCAGGTGGTAAAGTGGGAATGAGTTACAGTTTTGGGTGTTAAATCGATAATTAAGCCTTTATATTTGTAGGGTATAGTATTAATAATATTCACCTATATTATGATACGTTTGATTGGTTACACCACGTGGCAGTGTATCAGATACACATAATAATTTTTTCGGCATTATGTAAATAGATCCGTTGACTTTAGGTAACTTTTTTTGATGTTTTTCATTTTAACTATCAAAACATTTATATTATTTCACTTTAGATACTAAATTTTATTTTAAGTACCAACTTTAGAAAATCTGGTTCTACCAAGCACTCGATTTTATTCATTGACCGCTCGGGAGAAATTTTTTATTTTACAAACTCAATTGTGACTGTCCCAACAGTCACAATTTTTTTTATTGATTCGTTGTTTTTTTAGTGTTTGTGAGGCTTAAGCATTAATGTTTAGTGTCTAGATTGTAGGACTTCATCTCCTAAATCTAAATAAAAAGTATTAAACCCTTATAAACTTTGAATCGACAATCACAGTTGTGACTGTTCAACAGTCACAATTGTATAAAAAACAAAAAAAAAAAAGCCACAATTGTATAGAAAACCAAAAAAATAAACTAACAAAAAATCTTTGTTCGAGCGATCGATGTAAAAAAATTCACTTTTCGTACAAATTTGTGACCTAATCCAAAATGTCTTGTTCTACGTTAGCGCCTAAACTAAAAAAAATTAGCGTCTTAATGTTTTATTATAAAACTATTGGTACTTGATATTTAATTATAATTTTCTATATGTAAATCAGGATAATGTAATGATTTTGTGGTTTCTATGACTCATCATATTAAAAAAATCTAAGCATCCATCTAAAAACTGATTGGATGTATGAAAAGAAGACTCTTATAAGACTTATACAAAGCTATTTATATCTCCAATGTAAGACAACACATTCCACGTTGGTGTCAAGTTTACATGTTTTTATATTGTTTGTTCACTTTACCAAGCCAAGCACTCCACCAGAGTTCAACCTTCATCTAGTTACAAATTATTTTCGTTTGTAGCAATTTTTCAGACAACCGATTTCTAGAATAAGTGACCACGTAGGCACGTATATTAAATTTCAAGCTTATTTGGCATTTTAACTTGATTATTGAAGAATCATAAACCAGGCATTCCACTCGTGCGAAGTTATCTCCGGTAACAATTTCTAACATTTACAACTTTTACAATTATATGTGTTTCATAAAGGGAGATATGTGATTGATTCTTTAAGGTTATCATTAGTGACCTTATTGTTTGTGGATAAACCCACACCGATCTCACGGCCAATCATGGCTCGACACGTGGCTTGTCAGATCCGACTACGGAGTTGACTCACAATGGTTGTGTTTGGACTTCCACATCACCATTATAGCCTGACACTTTCTCTGCCAGATCAGACTGGCTCGGTCTGGTCACCCCGGTCCGACTCGATCTCAGGATCCTCGAGGGATTGAAGTGTTTGTCTTCCCGAGGGTCATCCGGTTCGGCTTGGCTTCGGCTCACCTCGGCCCTCCTTGGGGGGAACATCTTCTCCGAATTCTAGCCATAGCCGATTACAACTTGAGGAGACAAAACTGTACACCGGATCGGCTCGGCCTGGATATCCACGACCGATCCGATCACGCATAGACTTCATGTTTACGCATGGAGATCTATGTTCGGGTCGGCTCGGCACCACGCCACCGTTCTGGGGAAGATCACGTTGGGACGAACCGCCATGCTTAAATGCACCTGACATGATCGTCTGACAGATGAGATATCTCAGCCTACATCCATGACTATTGGGGCAGTTCACCTGAACCTTCTATCCTCGCATTAAATAGAGCATTCAATACAGCATTGAATGCTGAGGAGGTGAGTAGCTGCGCATGCTACTAATCATGACTGAACGCGTGGATCTCCATCAACCGTTCATCCACATGCAGGTAACTTACTCTTCACACCTTCCTTTGCCTATATAAACCAACATATATGCACAAACTGAGGATCTAGCTATCAATCTCTCATCAGAAAAACACTTACACAAAAACTTTCACTAGTTCCAAGAGCATACCCAACTTGCTGAGAATAAACCCAGAATATTTGTCTTGTTCTTTCCATTCTCCCAAGTTCATCATATGTTCTTCCTCACTTCCACTCAAACACCACCAAACACACATCACTGACTTCATCATCGGAGCGTGTTTGGTTGGTACCACACCGGTCCATCTCCTTTGATTTTGTATTTGTCTACAGGAAGTTCTCAATCAACATCCACATCATCGTCCAGCAAGGCATCTGATCAGCCAGGTTACTTGTTCTAAGTTGTTGCATCTACTTCACGAGAATTTGCATCAACACTTATGAATTAGGTGCTTTCCACATTGTTAACTTAATCATCTGAGTTTTTTTTTTTTTAATTGAAATACTTGCTTTTGTATTTTAAAAAAAAAGAAAGAAAAAAACTTTATTAATCACAAACTCAAACCATACAAGCAACTGAAGTCCATCTCTATTGTTCATATTAACCAATACAAATCCGGAACACATTAGCCTCAAAACTCAAGACGAAGAAAATGAGAAATTTCTAAAACTAGCCAAATTTTGTGTCTTTCAAAGTCATTTCGCCCATTTTCCAGAATTTTAAAAATATAATCCTGAAGTAGTACTCAAACTCTTTTTGAACGACACTTGAATAGCCATTGAGTGTGGATGAGAGTTGATAGGATTCAAGAAGAAATTGAAGGGGGTTCGAGCACTACTAAATGGGAGTTCAAGTGCTACTCTGAGTTATATTTCTAAAATTCTGAAAAAATGGACTAAAAGAACAACCGACTAGTTTTCGACAGTTTTCATATAAAACTAATTGAAACTGTCTTTCAGTGTAACAAAATGGCAAAAAATTTAGCACTCCTCAAATAGGGGTGGACATTTTATCCAAAAACCGATGGACCGAACAGGTTCAGGTGAATGATATGCACTATTAAGGCAGTGAAAGATAAACTTCTAGTAGTGAAGATAGTCAGTGTCGGTCTCAGTCCTGTTATGACAATATCCACGACAAAACTGCTTCCCTAAACAGATTGTACCACAGCTTTGCAGCCACAAAGCAATGGACATGACTGACACTCCCTCCCTTTTCCCTACACATAACACACCAGTTTGGAGACAAGCACAGATGTAGTCTTCTCTTCTGAAGTAAATCACATGGAAATGCTTTCATCTGCAGACTTAAGCTTGCCAAAGTAGGAGGCCCCATTGACATGTATGAAAGATATAATATATAAAGCAAATATATGATTAGTCATAAAAAAATAAAAAAATAATGAAGAGTGTCAGTATTCAACATTTTAATTTTTAACACTAACAAAAAAGAGGATCAGCGCAAGAAAAAATTTCCCTTGTCTGTCTGTGTGTGTGCATGAGAAAGACCCAAAAATTTATATCATAGAAGAATTAAAATTTCGCATTAGAGTAACTTCTGATGAAAAATGACCTAAGAATCTATTCTCCATCTTCTCTAACTTATCCTACATTTTTACACCCGATGTTCCACTATGATTACAAATGGAGAAAAAATGCACACCTATAACCAATACTTTTATACAACTTCAAACATATTTACAAAGCAAATCAGCCGCAGCAGTGCCAAAGCGGAACATAAAGGCAAAGCAGCTACACTGGTACCGAAGCATAACATAAATGCCTCTTTTCTGACAGCAGAGTAACGGAAAAGATTAGAATCATAATCATTTATATTGCCTTTCCTTTGTCTTATGTGAGAGACTCATTCGCCCAAAAGGCATCAGGATCTGGGCAGAACAAAGAATAATCTTGGATTTCTAAATTTGCTATGTGCCAGTCCACAAACCGGGCCTGTATTAACTTGAATAGCAGAAGAATGGTTGGCAAAATCCACCATTTATCTTCCTCCCTGAGGGAAAATTAAATTCAAAAGGATATAATGTCACATTGAAATGTATGAAAATCTCACATGTACAAAATAAAAAAAAGATTAGTCATAAGAATGGAATTGATATTGAAGATAGGCATTTAATTTCTTACTAGCCCTTAATGAACAGAAAAAAGTTTTGTTCAATGAATTTAAAAGGGAGCATCCATATTCAACTATATTATGGATCAGCTAAAGTTTTTAACGACTGCGACAAGAAACTAAGGTAAAGCTAAAGTTCTCACTTCATGTTTTCCTTTATAGGCATGTATTCAGACACATTAATAAGGGTCACAAGCAGCAGGTAAGTTCCTTCCAAAGAATCTTGTTTCCAGATAGAATGAAGTTAAAGCCTCACCTTCTAGTGTTCCATGTATTTGATTTGTCGGGTGGCTGGAAAAAGGAAAATCCATAATGAAACGTGCCACATAGGAATGCGACCACCTGCAGAAGTCAAAAGTGATCACGTTAAATCCAGAATAATACCTGACCTGGGAAATCTAAATAACTAAACATTTGGGCTCCTACAGTTCTACTTATACGTATACAACTGAACATTATATGTTTAGTCTCAACCTCACGCTTTGATCATAGTGCTTTTAAATATATATTTAACCATTTCAGGAAGATATATTATAGTTAGGCTAAGATCAAAAGGAATGCAGCAGCATCTCATGAACAAATGTTCACTCTCTACAAGGAATGAAGACCAAATTAGTTCTTTCCTAGATAAGTTGAAGGGGAGAGAGAATAGTAGAATACAAAAGTAGGTTAAATGTTTCTTATATAAAATCAAAGGAAATAAGCTAAGAAACATGAGTACCCTTGCCCACAAACTCCATGTGGCATCAAATGTATACCGTTGATGCTATTGAGAAAGATAACAATAATTTTCGGAGGTAGATTTTTTGAGAAAGAGAACAATAAAAGTTGGGGATTTTTTTTTTTACAGTTAAATCTTGATGCTGTTCCTAGAATTTACACAGCTAGAATGTGGACCAATAATTATTATATTTAACATCCCTCTTAATTGTGAGCCCAAAATCCCCCTATGAGTGGGTCCAAAACATGGACTATTTGAATAAAATAGAGAGAAATGTAGCAAGCAAGGATTTGAACATACCATTACAAATTTTGTTAGTTTACTACTATTCCTAAAAGGTTAATTTTTTAGGGTGTGAATCAACAATTGTTTTATATTCTAATAGTGGGTAACGTTCTCTTGCCAAATAACTAGCATGTTTTGTTGCCAGACTGTCAAGTTGGCACCATACATAAAACAAGAGTCCACCTAATCAATGGTGATAAGACTGTTAGGTAAGAAGCATTTCCTTCCTGAGAGTAGCTAACTATTATAAAACCAACAAACACCTCCTTTACCTTCCGAATTCCATAGTTTAATATTTTTGTAGCTACTTAATATTTCATGTTGTACAACCACAGGATAGCAGAATCTCATTTGTCTTAGACAAAAAATGGTTGAACTAACAAAGTATTGTAATTGTTAGAATCTTAATCACACAGGGCCTCTAGAAAGCAGTACAAAGTTGGGTAATTAAGTGATTCTCGGAATGAGTCACCCCCCCCCCCCCCCCCCCCCCCCCCCCCCCCCCCCCCCCCCCCCCCCCCCCCCCCCCCCCCCCCCCCCCCCCCCCCCCCNCCCCCCCCCCCCCCCTTTCCAAATACTAGTCCTACGACATAAGCATGGTGAGTGCAGTTCAACTCCTTTCTCAGAGATTATTCCTATGAAAAATATTAAGCACCACTAAACATAAAATTAGCTCAAAGTGTCATTTATAGCCATAAGTTGCTTCTAACCTTGCAATAGAAATTTCAAAAGGCAATTCTGCATAAGCATATTCAAGCTCTACATAACTTACAATGTTCGATAGAGATGTAGCATTCCACAATGCATATACACGAGCAAGTGAAGCTCTTCTAAGTTCCTTACTGAATAAGGCATTCAATCCAGCCAGGAAGGGAGAAAGTAGGGATAGAGGAAGTATAAGCAAGACAGCAAGGAAAACCCCAAGAGAAATCCAATAGAATTGAAGCAACATTAGAAGGGTGACAGAAAGATCTGCTAAGAGCATGACAGTTATCAGCAGCAGCAGGGTGTCCTGAAACACAGAATTTGTATGAGATCTTGAACCTTTCAAATAAGCCTATCTTAAAGGCAATAAGAGAAATCTAATAGAAATACCTGACGACCGACAGGTCTTGTATTGTGCAGTAAGAGAGAAAGTGGAAAGAGGAAGTCCCTTTTATAATCCAAAGATTTCAAAGTAGTATGATTTATAAGACCTCCATTAATTCCTCCAGTTATCCTCTTAATAGATAATGCATGGCCTACATATCGCCAGCTTTGCTGCATCTGCTTAAAACATTTTCTTGCACATGCAGCATCAGACCTGATGTTGGATCAACAATGAACAAATTAGTCAATAATCAATCATGCAAAACAATACATACAGGGCTCAGGAATCAATCATTTGTGCATTCTAAGGTTTGTAGCGTATAATATAGTTAGCAAATGACATGAATGTAGTCAGAAGTCTATACCTAACAACAATAAAAACAGAATTTGTTTTTATTTATGCCATGCAAGTCTTACTAGGTTGAAAACATTTTTAATGAACACTGGTAAATATATGACATCATTTAGACCTCACATATTGTGACTTTAGTTACTTTCAAAATGAAGATTCATCTCTTTGGTTCCTATTTTTTTTTTTTCTCTACAATCTCTCTACTGAAGGATAATTAATCATATTAGTACTATGTTCTCATCAACACATCAAACAAACTTCTCAGAGATGTAGACTAGAGAATGCAAATGACCCATCTTCAACAGAAATATCAGTCTGAAAGGGCAAAAAAAGAAAAAAGAAAAACACACAAAAATACAAAAAACAAAATGTGTATTTGTCTTGCTGCTGGCTGCTTGCATCTTAAATTGGTTGTAGAAACTCCATGTTAAACTGGAAAATGGAGAATCCCATTGTAATTGTCCAGGTGTGTATGAGCAATCAACAGCTGTTTTTTCTGAAGAAATGTACGTACAATTACTTAAATTACCTTGGCAGCTCATTACTACTTCTATCCGACATATCAGACTGGTGCACACTCTGAAGAGGATAATCCCCAATGAGTACCAACATCCCCAGCTGATAATAACCAGAAGCTGTTGCTTGAAACCATCCAAGCTCAATTTTAACACCATGGAACTCAAGTTGAGGGTTTGCATGGCTGTTTATCCAATTAATAACAGGAATTAGGTGAGAACGAATAGATCCATGCCTCACCATCCTCAACTGAGCATTCATACCAGCCACCAAATGCTTCCAAACAGATTCTGGGACATGCTGGGAATACAATGACATAGTTTACATCAGATATAAATAAGCCAATAATGATTACTAAGGTTACCAAAAGAATGCTATTACAACTAAAGACCTGGCCAAGGAGGTTGGTCAACAATGTATCACTGTGAAGATTATACGGTGACATATAGCTGCCATCACCACCAAAAATTATGCACATGGGGAACCTCTTCTGTATGATAGATACCATATCTCGACGCTTCTCATCACCACCAAGGAAAAAATCAATATATGCCACCATCAAGTCTGGTGTTGCTCCAACCTGATTTCAATTATAAAGATGAGGCATAGAAGACTTACATCATTCAATACCTATGAAGAAAACTGAACTTAAAGGGACTGTCAGATATTACTATTTCTTTATAAGTACAATTTACTTAAGAAAAAAAAAGGAAACCCTGAATGTAGGAAGTAACCAAAATACTACTGGGGCTATAATCATTGTATAATTTTTTTCATTTCCTGGGCTTGTGGCATTTTTCTTTTTTACACCAGTGAATATAATTTTCACCAATGCTTGAATGAAAAAGAAGATGAGAAAATAATGGATTCTAACAAGAGTTGATGGCAGAAAGCCAATTTTGACAGGTCTGAGTGGCATGCAAGTGATGTCTGTGTCACACAGTATCAGGATCACATTGATATGCCATACTTACAACATAAAGTGGCATGTGCATGTGCATGTGTCTTTCAATTACATGAACAGGAACATATTTGCATTGTCCACATTAGAGGATGGGACAATGCAAATCTGTTCCTGTTCATGTAATTGAAAGACACATGCACATCTGTTCCTCTAATGTGGACAATGCATTTTCTATGTTTAAAATTTCTCTGTCTAAATTTTTTTTTAAGTTCCACATAAGATGTTCAAAAGCTTTTAGACATAGAAATTTTAAAAAAATTATGCTGAAAAATGGGCAGCAGACTGAATGTTGTGAACTGCATTGGTCAGCAATAACCACTAGGAATTCAGTGTTAAACCCAGAAACCTAACAAAAATGAATATGAAGCTTAAAAGAATTGATTAAGATAATAAATGTAGTTACAAAATTGAAATGTAGGTAAGGAAATAATACTAATGATAAAAAGAGTAAAACCTTCATCCCTTTGTACAAGGCTCGAGATCTGCAAGAGCGGAGACACGAATGGTCATATTCAGACTTCACATATTCCTGAAGGCGATGGACTTTATTTCTTTGTCGCCACTGTTTCCAGGACCAGGAACAAGGATATGCGAGAATTGAAAGTATACTATGCACAGACCCTTCCCACCAGTCATATGCAGCAACAGAATTGATCTCATCAATAAATCTGTTAAATGCATCTTCATACCTGTAGTCCACAAAGAGGGTTGTAAATATAAATAAATATTGCCAGACATAAGACAGAACAAGTGAATGCTAACCTAAAGTGGTGCTTCCAAAATATCACTCTTACATTAGCATCCACTTGCTATCGTATGCCCTTCTAAGTTCAGTTCTTTTCTTACACAATTTCAATGATTGCATTAGGAGGAGAGTAAGGAAGATGCCAAGGTTCTCTGAAAGTATTAGGACCCATGAAGTACATTCGATGAACATGGCTTTGAGTTTCTTCAACTCTGGTTCCCCGCACCTAAGTTATCATTAAAAAAAAAAAAAACACACAAAGGAAGAGGTGCAGGAAACTGTGTCATAAATTCTCCAAGTTGATCGAATCATAGCTGCAGAAGCATAATTTGAAAAATGAGGTACTTATCATATAAAATGTACCTCAGATAAGGAAAGAAGATGGGGAAACTGATGATGACTGTGGTGTTCAATTGAACCAGCCCTGTGATAAGAACCTTTGCCAACCAATTTGACTCTCAAAGTACTTAATAACAGAGCCAGAAGCACCAAAATGCATGACAATAAAATTGCAAAAGGCCAGGGCCCCCCAAAAGTATACAAAAGCTCCTCGAGAGGTGTATAGCATTTCGGCATCCTATATTTGTCGGATATGCATCTATAGGGACATGATGGCTGAGTCACCCCACCTGCAGCAAGTGTGCACCTTCATGTTAGATGAGAACCCAATAATGAACAAAAGAAAACTTCATGAGGAAAACACAGAGAGAGAGAGAGAGAGAGAGAGAGAGAGAGAGACTCAAACATAAAAATTAAAATCACACTCATCAAAGTACCTCGCACATAAATGAATTTAGCACGACTTGGAAGAAGATCAACAGAACAAGGCGTACAAAGATGTGTATCAGAGCCATCAACATTTTTGTATGTGCCAACAGGGCATTCCTGAGAAAGGAATCAATGTTCAAAAACCTTCAGAAAAGTAGATATACATCACAATGACCAAACAGGGAATTGATACTAATATGACAACCTTTTAATACATACAAGGGATGAGATCTAAAACCCAAATTATTAATACTACAAATATGCCTGATTGAGTCCACAACCAGAAGATGTCCTCTTATGTTCTGAAATAGGGGTTACTGGAATGTAAAATATAGTTTCAAAATAATTCTTTTTCTTTACTTATAAAAGTATTAATGAGTAAAACTAGGATAGTAGATTATATAAGTGAGCAAAACTTATCCACTACAAAGGTATTAATGCACACACATACATCCTTCCATCCAATTTTACTAAGCCTAGTAAAATAAGTCAAATCCCTGCTGGCTTTAAGCCAACATGACCATATCTAGTCTCAAACCCATGCCAGTGGACCACTGTTCACCCACTTAACCAAAGGTGTACTAGGCCATAGGCCAAGCTATCTCATATCACTCCATTTGATCAATCAATGTTTAATGCTTGAAACAAAAAAAAAAATGCAATCTCTCTCTCTCTCTCTCTCTCTCTCTCTCTCTCTCTCTCTCACACACACACATTATTATTCCTCTCCTATAAACCCTGAAATAGTCTTTTCTATAATTCTATACTGCAAGCAAGATGCACAACCATGTACTAGAACAAGGACAGATAATTACTTCCAAAATAAAAGGAAATATCAAATACTACGGAGAGTTTATCCAACATGACGAATGTAAGCCTTGCCTTACAATGTAAATAATGTATTGTGTCTCTCCACTCATTGTCAATAGGTTTTGGGTTGGATGCTATAAGCCTCTCACTTCGACAAGGTATTAGAGCAAATAATCCACGTGTTAGGCCCAATTACCACATGTACTCCCACGTCACCCAATATAAGTTGTTTGTGTGTTTGGCTCAAGTCACGTCACACGTGAGAGGGAGGGCATATTGAGAGTTTATCCCATACCGGGAATATAAAGTCTTGCCTTACAATATTAAATGTAATGGGACTCTCCACTCATTAGTAATTGGTTTTTGGGTTGAATGCTCTAATTTCTATAAATACAAGCAATATAAGTAACCAGACAAAATTTACCTTGCAGAACGTGCCATAAAGGCCCTTAGGGCATTTTTTCCCAGTGATAGTTCCATTGCTTCCATGTCGACCTCCATCATCCCCAGCACCTCCACTAATAGACATCAATACAACCGAAAATGAGAGTTCTAAACTCAAAGATGCTTACACCTACAGGCTTAAAAGAAACTGTCTGTATGTGGATCTGAATGGCAACTAAAACGACAACATGCGGAAATGAAAAAAGAAAAGCTGCTTTGCACTTATTTTAACATAGTCTATGAAGCCAACCAAATACAACTGGGTTTTTGGCACCACTTGCTGATAATTAGTTATACTTTTGAAGATGGAACGATAGGAATACCCAGAGACTGTTGTGACAATCTCTAGGTCCCAAGGTATAGTATTTGATGCACTAGAAAAATCAGAAGAAGCTGATATAGCATCCAAAATAATTTGAGAAAATAATTCAAATCTTAAAATTATTTATAGTCAACATGGGATGAGGTAATGGATGATATGTCCATTTGAGTCCACTATATATTATCAGAAGTTGAGGGAATGAGCTATCTTGTGATCTATAGCAAGGATAATGTAGAGACAGAATATCAAATTCCAACCTAAAAGCATACACAAACATGATCTTGTCTATCATCGTAAAGAATATCTTTCTGTAAGCGTTTAATCAACTGAAATAATATGTTCTAACTGGAAAGAATCTTCCTCTTGGGAAGATTTCTTTTTTTCTTTTCTCAAACAATTCAATAATTTACTTTTATTTTCTGCTCAGGTAAAAGAATGTCATTATATTGAATACATGTCGTCTGTCTTGTATCATCATTCCCTCGCTAAGGAACTTTCCTTGGTGTGATAGGGTGTTTAAACTCTTCTTTTAAACAAACAAGTTGGTGTTGAAGCAGTATAGAAAGGGTGCTCTGTTTGTTTAGGTTAAACATTCACATTAGCAAGTAGCAACTCTAATCAAATTAAAAGTTGTAGTTCATCTGCTAGTGTTCCAGTCTTTAGAACAGAGAACCAGGTGTATATTTAATACATATTAGCGGCCATTTATCCCATGATTAAACTTAGAATTTGTTTTTAAAAATTAGTAACATGATTGAAAAGTTGAAACGGTTGCAACCAAAGACACTTTTACATTGTATACGGCTCCAACATAAAAAAGACAGAACATAATTCTTTTCTTTTTCTTCTTTAAAAGGATTATATAAGCCTCTCTCGGGAAAGTATTATCTTTATTACATGTTGTAAACGGAGTTTCTGCATTTTATGAAAGGCCCCTCAACATCTGGCATTAAAAAAACATGCACAAGAAATGGGTGAGGAAGTGATAGTGAATCAAGGGAAAACTTTTTAAAAATATTTGAACAAAAAAACAGAAGCACACATCTTGTGGTGTTCATTACACATATTTCATCCAACAAGGAATTTAAATATTCAAACACCTGATAGCAGCAGCAAGTGTATCAATGTCAAATTTGTGCAATATATCAAGACACTAAATCATACCTGCTGTTAATAGAGCCACTTATACTAGCAACTGGAATATATTCATCCCCAAAATCTATCTTCGACCAATGAAAATGAACTCTTCCACCCCCACCCCCACCTCCACCAAGGGGACCACCTTTGCCGCCAACAACAGATAAAGATGACTTCTGTGTAAGTAATCTAAGCTCTTGAAGGAAAATAAGGATTGTCCCACCTGAACCTCCACCAAGTCCGCCAATCAAAGAACTATTACCATTTCTAGCTGCTTTATCAAAGCTTTGACCATCAGCACTCAAAGATCCATGGACATCAAGCCTTAAGAGTGGCCACTGGATGGATCCCATCACTAACATGAAATAAGGATTATAAGCATGGTCCAGGTACATTGTCAAATAAAAATGTTAACAAGCTTCCACTTAACTGTACAAGACTTTTACTATTGCAGATGAATATTTTCCCTAGTTAATAGCTACTAAAACAATCCTTTTTCTTTTTCCCCGTTCAGAAAAAGGAAAAGAAAAGAGGGGCTTTGGAATTGCTTACTAACATTTCCAATGATATGTGGCCTCTTCCACCACTAGAGTCCAACATGTAGAATTCAGCTTATGTTGGGAGGTTGCAATTATAGGGATTTGAACTCAAGATCGCATATGGTAATACCATAACAAAGTTTGTTGGTTTACCACTATTCCCAAAAACTTAGGTTGTTAGGATAATGGTCAAAAATTATTTTACTAGCCTCTCTGAACACGTTCATGCTCATGCACAGTGGCTTCTTATATTGTGCAGACATTGACATCAAGTTTTTTACAATAAATGTGAACACTTATTTTCATGAAATCGAAAAGAGAAGATAAAAAATATTCTAATCTAAGTGCGTAATCTTTTTGCACATCTCCTAAGCCTTATTTATTTTAAATTTTTTTCTTTTTGCATTTCTTTTTAGCCAAAAATGTTGGTAAAATAAAAAACAGGCTTTACATTTTATTGTTTTTGTTTCTTTTTATTCATCTGAGAAATTCATGCCATACCAGACGTAACAGTTACAACCATGATGAGGTAAATATACAGGAGAGGGAGTTTGAGCGGGAAATATAGTTTGGGTGTGTTTTTCATTTATTTATTTTAAGAACTTTGGGTGTCTAAATTCAGTTGGAGTTGGTGGAAGAAAGTACTAAATGGAGAGGTAGTGGCATGACACTACCTATCAAACGTATTGGCTTTTTTTTTTTTCCTTTAAATTTAAACATATTCCTTTCCCTGTTTAATTTTTTTTTCTTTATTAGTTTTCTTTAGTAAACGGTAGTTTACAATTTCCAAAAAATTCACCAAACTTCGACTTCTAGCTTTTATGTAATAGTGTAGATACTGTAAAACTTACCAATCATTCCCCCTCCGACCACTTTCCCATATGACTGGTCCGGACCCTCAGCTCCACTCCCCAATTCACATGGGAGATCAGCATTGCCATATTCATCACCACCATTACATACCCTCCCATTAAAATATCCAGATCCCCCTCTTCCCCCATGTCCAGCACCACTACCAGCTCCATTTGAATAGTTTCCCTTTCCAATACCTTTACTGCAACCTGAAAAAGACAGTTCCCATTTAATCAGATGTTATACAACATTTTACATCTTCATTTTAGAATAACCTCCGTTACCTAGTTCTGATGCAGTGATCAGGCCATTGGTATCAATAATAATAGTCCTCGCTCTATGGATGTGTATAACACTTCCCTTGACAACGCCATCAACGAGAAGATCCTCAACGCGACAAATCTGCAAAATTTCAAGGGAAAAATATATTTTGAATAACAATACCTGTGAACCCACAAGTTGATACTTCAACGGGTAAAGGGTTCTAGCAAGAAAATGAAGAAACAGAACATTAAGAAAATATAATATAAAACAAAAAAGTGTTAGTAGTGGTAAAACTCATGTCCAGCACCAAGACCACAAAAGGAAGTCTGTACAAACTTTGTCCAGTCTCCTGCTTTATAACCTTTTTTTTTTTTTTTTTTTTGGAGACGAAAGAAACTTTATTCATATAAAACAATACAGACAAAGTGGTCAAGTTGTCCACCTCAGATACAGAATAATACAACTACCACACAATTAACAAAAACTAATCTAATGGCTAGCTAACTCACGGCACACAAAGATACACCCTGAAAATTCATTTGAAACCAATGTCTATAACTTGGACCAAAATCTAGCGCTCTCCCACAATTTCTCCTGCCCAAGTCCTTTATGGTCTTCAACTGTCCTCCTGTTTCTTTCCACCAGACCACCCAAATAACAGCCATCACACTACACCCCTATGGAACATTTGCCTACTTCCCACCAAAGCCCTTGTGCCTTTTGCTTAACAACGCATGACACCCTTGTGGAATAACCATGCTCACTCCTGCCTCCTTAAATAACTTCACCTGGAGATATAAACCCACTGGACAATGGACCATCACATCATCAATGCTTTCTCCCTTCTCTCAGTGTAAAATACACCATTGAGAATATAAACAAACATATGTAGACTTCCTTCCAGCATATCACAAATACTTGCCATGAGCAGAGATCCAAGCCAAAACCTTGACTTTAGGTGGAACTTTTGCTTTCCAAATCATCCCGGCTGCATGTAAAGGACACAATTCCTCATAAGTTCATAACCACAAAGAATCTTCATATATGACTTACAAGAAAAAGATCCTGCAGCTTCTGCCATCCAGGCCTCATATCTGGTCTTGAAGTTGCCAATTTCACCCTCTCCAATAACAAAAACAGTGAAGAGAGCTCCACCACTTCAGAATCATTTAAGTTCCTCCTAAACCCAAGTTTCCAACTCAAAGGAAAAGAAGAAGTAGCACCATTACGATTTTAGAGATTGAAAAACCTAGGGAATTTCATTTTATTGTATTCTCCCCTACTTACTTGTCCTCCCAAAACCTCACTCTCCCCATCACTCACAGAAAACTGGTAGCACCCTTAAAAATCTTCATAATCTTGTGAAAATCCTTCCAAGGACTGAACTAGACCCCCAAATGGCAAACCTTACATCCCACCCATTCTCTTCCACTCTATACTTGCTTTTTATAACTGTGTGCCATAAAGCCTCCCTTTCCAAAGGAAATCTCAACAGCCACTTACCGAGAAGGGCCTTATCTTTTGCTGCCAGATTACCGATCCCCAGCCACCTTTCTCCTTTACCCTACAAGCTGACTCCCACTTAACTAAATGCATACTCCTACATTTTGACTAAATGTCTGAGGATTTATAGCTATAGAAAAAGGAAAATCGAAATGGTAATAGCTCATTCCAGTTTCCCAACTGTATACAATTTGGCAAAGCCACACAAAATAAACCTAACGGTTTAAATTATGATTTAGTTATATGAAGGAAATGAATGGCATCAGGATGTTAAAATTCTCAATTATGATGGTCAATTAAAAGTCTTGAAAATGTGCTCAAATTTGATATTATAATTTCTGAACTCTACAGACGAGATATATGGCCAAGAATTTTCCACCCCATTAAACTTAATATACTAATTAGGTTTGAGACAGGGAAGTTTCAAATAAATTGAGTTTGTATAGGCATTTTCTATGCCACTATTGAAATAACCCTTCCCACTATATTTTCTGGTTGGCATTCCAAGAAACTAATTCTGTATCCTATCCAATTGACTAATAAAGAAATTGAATCTTACAAATTAACAAAACAAACATGTATCAGAAAATGAATATAAATTAATAAAATCATGTATCTATTTTGAATATACATTAGCATCTCCATATATCTCTAATAAAATTATGACTCTTACTTGAAGTGAAAAGGAGAGTGTATAATTAACATGGCAATCATCTGGTGGAATAATCAAATCCAATGGGCAAGTTTGGCTCTCGCAAAGGGATTTTGTTACCCTACAAAATTTAATTCACAAAATATTTCAAAGAACTTAGGCTGAGTAAAGAAAAAAAAATAATAATAATCAGACAGCAACAAGACCCTAAACTTCATACTCACATGTTTCTCCTAGCATCATCATCCAATGGAGCCTGAAGTAAAGAACCAGAACCAACCTGTCGTAAAGTGGTTATGTCCAAATGGAATTCTAGAATTGCACTACCATAAAAAAGAAAGGTATGACAAAGTAACAGCAGCACTAGAGGAATAGATGAATTTTGGTCAGAATTAAAAGCCGAGGCACCAGAGAAAAACATACAAAGTTACTGATTGCAAAAATAAGTCACAGTCTAAAAAACATATAAACAGAAACATCTCATCAGTTCTAGATGGGGACAAATGTCAGTCTCAACACAAAGGTTGTTTGCTTGGCACATTTAAGAAATGCATGCCAAAGGTCATCAAATATCACACACTTTTGGGTTTGTATGCAAATGAAGATCCATAAGGGAAATCAAAG
Source organism: Dryas drummondii (assembly GCA_003254865.1). Lineage (NCBI taxonomy): Eukaryota > Viridiplantae > Streptophyta > Magnoliopsida > Rosales > Rosaceae > Dryas > Dryas drummondii. The sequence goes on from QANW01001771.1 coordinate 4,554,822, forward strand.
AGTAGTTCTATCGTTTGAAAATGTTATGCAATGTTACTTAGAAGACAAAAAAGAAGATATGATGATGATGATGATGATGAAAACAATGAAATAATGTAAAAAAAAAAAAAAAAAAAAATTTAATAGCTATCAAAAAACAATGGAGAAACAGTATTCATTTTGGAAATCTATGAGCTGTTCCTATTTTCAAATCAGCATTGCAATGAGCAACTAGAATTAAACTTCTAGAGCATGATAGAAAGGTACTAAGAGAACCAAGTTATATATAACAATACAAATGTATACACTAATGGCTTACAGTTATGTTATAAAAGAGAGACAAAGAAAGTCGCTGGGCTTTTATTGCATCACCACGACCAGTCAACTTCAGTAATCCCTGACCATATACACCCAAGTTTGTATTTGAATTAATGACAGAGTTATGCTGCAAAAGTCAAAGCACCAACTCAGCATTTCAGTTTCCAAGAACGGTTTAAACACAAGGAGTACAGAAAAGATAAATATGAATGAGATTAAGACAATCATACCCTCAGAACAACCAGATTCCTGACTTCAAGAACCGAAGCAGTAACAACGGTATTTCCACCGCCATCAATTTGAATTTTGGAGTTCCACATGAGTAACATCTTGACAGCAACTCTAAATGCACCAAAAACCTTCATTTATATTAAGGTACTTTTTTTAGACTCTTGACAAACAATAACAGATCACATAGAGGGTTTGGATAATTGCTTGTGCTTAACATGAACATTCGTACATAGAAAGGAAAATGAAATGCTTTAATAGCTGCTTGCCTTTATGATGGAATCACTCATCAGAAGTTCTTCCGCAACAAGCTCAAATTCTGAGATTGGAAACTCAGACAACCCAAAGATGATGCTCCCTCCACAGTATAGACTAATTTGGCCTCTCACCTTCACAAACAAAGAGGATGGTTATATCTTCTGTATCTGGCATACAAAATAAAGGAAATAACTTATAGTAAAGAAAAAATAAATAAAAGATAAAACATGTAATTCTATGGTAGAATCAGTGCCATGGTACTCTTCAACACACAAAATATATCCCCTAGTAATAATAGAAAAAAAATAATAAAAAACCTCCATTTTCAAGTTCTTCATTCAAACGTTCCAATGTCTATGAAATGAAGCACTTTATACTTTTCGAAAGGACAATATATAAAATCACCAGGTCCCATTCTCCTTCGCACAATGACAACCAACCCCACAGTTTTAAGTTTGCTATGGCCTCCTTGAGGCACTGCTGCACTAGGAAGCCTTAGATGAAGGACCCAACAAGCAGGTTTAGGAAACACCATAACTCTCCAAAAGAGGTCCCCAGTTTAACATAATAGGTACCTAAATGATGTTAACTCCCTTATGAATATCCTTCTACTTGAGGTCAAGTGCCACTATCAGGAAAGGTTGATATAAAATAAGTTTAGGGTCAAGTGCCCTAAATAAGTTTAAACTGCTCTAAAATATCTACAAGAGCAAAATATTGCCAAGCCATTCCATTCAAGTAGGATTATTAACACACACACACACCTACCAAGCACGGATACTCCAAAAATTTAGTTGTGGAGTACTAGACACAGATACGCCCCCGATACATCTGGAGACATATCCAATACTCCAAATAGGTATCAATTGACTTTTGGCAAGTTTGACACACACACACACACCTACCAAGCACAGATACTCCAAAAATTTTAGAAACCACACCTACCGTAATTATGCATGCACTCACAACAGATTGAACCTTGAAACTCACCCTTCATCCTAGTTCTCGAGATGGAGGTGACATTAGGCCCAAAGACCATTGTCAGTCAACGACTCAACAATGGTATAAGTAGCAAACATGTAATTAAATTTTTCTTTGTTTAATGTAGAATATATTTCATTACATACTTCTTTCATATTTATCTCATCCCACCATCTTCCTTGAAACATAAGAACATTACTTTTCCACTTTCATTAATTATCAAAGCAAGGCTACATTATAATGCAGAACATAGTTTCCTACAGGATGGCTAGAGAGACAAAACCAAAAAAAAAAAAAAGGCAACTTTTCATCTGATATGCTCTAGTGTCCCCGTTCATGTTAAGATGATAAAACAGGTGCCGAAATGAAGTCCATACCCCATACAACAGGGGAGGTCTCACAATGAAACATTATGAAGCCACATTTTATGCATCATATATTTTCATAGGACAAGCATTCTTTACAGAAATACAATGTAAACTAAATTTAATCAACTCATTAAAAATAAATAACTACTTGAGATGACTAAAATATGGCAACCTGAACTCTGGTCCAAAGCAGTGGAACCAACACTTTTGCATTATTCTCCACAAAAACATGTGACCATAATGGGCTGGTAGGAAAATCAAGCAAAGGGGTTTCAGTTTCTGTCGTGATATTGTCATTTCCAACTCTTAAACTATGTAAATCTGCATTAAAGTACGTGCCAGCTGCTCCAGCATTCCCAGGACAGCCAATACTCAAACCACCTGACATAGTAAAAGCATAATAAAGTCGAAAGCTCCATTTTTCTATTAAATAACTTTACAGGAGTATAACCATACTTAATAGAAAGAAAGAAACATTTTACAAGTAGTCCAAGACTGAAGATAAAAATAAACATTTGTCACAATAAGTTGAAAATATAAGCATAAACATGCATTGATGAGTCTAAATACTAAATGCATAGGAACTGAAATATTAGACTGGAAAATCCAGGTAATAGGAGTGTTCAGACACATAATGTTGATGCATGCCATGTTCTAAGTCATTGCATGAAAATCCAATGATTAAATAACAAAGATTTAGAGCATAAAAGTAAGATACGTTTCCTATTAACTGTTAAATATTCATCCAAAAACTTAGACCACAGTATATGCCTTATTCAGTCATGTGTCTGAGCACTCCTTCAAATAAATGATATATGGGGAATGTTCTCTTGCCCGATATCTAGCATGTTGTGTTGCCAGACTATGAACCAGGACCATACATTCAGACATGATTTCACACACACAACGATTCATATTCATAGTATGGCATGGTTATATAAAAGGAACACAACACATTTATTTCATACAAAGAATTGGAAGAGAAGCCAATTCAGAAATATGACAAAAATTCTTGGGTTATGGATGAGTACGGGGCAGATCATGCTAGGGATCTTCATGCTCACCCCACCCCAACCCACATTAGTTGAAGTTTGAACCCTCACTCCCCTTCCCCAGCCCACCCATTATGCCCCCCACCATGTCTTATAAACGTGCACACACACACACACATTTATATAATACATATAAATGTTATATAGACGAGGTGGGCAACACAAGGCAATCTCAGCAATCTCAACATTCTCATCCCTGCTATACCCCATTCGGGTGGGATCAGTCGGACAGTCACCCTATTCAACATTCAGGGAGGGTGGAAACTAGGGCAGGGACCTGAAACTCCCATCCAGATGCCCTCCCCTAGGTTGGAAATAACATAGTAAAAGTACTCTATAACTTTTTATTCTAGAGGTCAATTGGGTTCAGAAATAGAGTTTCATTTTTAGAAGAAAACTTCTCAGCCTGATCATCAAAGTTGAAAAAGTCTCTAAAAATGTCCGATATGTAATACAGATTAGCTTAACTGACTTATATCTTATAAAACTTTAAAGAAAACTTCCATTGAAATTTCATTTGTAATACTTTCATTGGTTGCACATAAGTTAGGATTATATCCACAACTGAGGAACCAAAAATATGCAGCAATGTTGTTCGATATATGCAATGAAATTACCCCATTAAGGAGAAAATAATTTGTATACAACCATTCAGATTTACAAAGACTAACATTAGAACCAAATATTAAGAAGTTCAATAGCTGTTGTTTCAACTACTAGATAAAGATGTGTAACAAGTACAAACCATGCACAGTGACTTTTACATCTTCTTGTATGCTGTAACAATCAAGTGATATTCTTCCGCCACCTCCTCCACCCCATCCTCTCCCACCAGCAGCACTTACGGTACCATATCCCTTCCTATGTGACAGGCAAAATTGCAAACAATTGAAAGGACTCAGAGAAGTTCTTTTATTAAGTAATGCATTCTTCAAAGTAATTAAATGCATAGAAATTTTAATTATTCATCACCACCAAATTTTTCAAGAAAAATAAAATGCAAGATTACTGGAACAGGAGAATATTTGGGGGAGCCATGGGTGGGGAGGAGGATCATTTGTGGGATAGGCTTTTCTTTGGGAGTCGGTATCTTTAGGCCCCATTTGGTTCGCAGAATTGAGCTCTTGGGAAATCAATTCCTATGCATTTTCCAAAGGGGAAGGGAATGCAAAATTCTCATTCATATGTTTGGTAATGGTGGAAAAGTAACTAGGAAGTATATTTTAATTTCCATTCCCAGTTTTGCTTTGTGCAAGAATAGGAAACAAAAATTGTTTCATTTTTCAATTATACCCATATTTATTATTATATAATAGATAAGGGTATGTAACATAATTGATATTTTCAATTGTTAGTAGGGGCAATTTTGTTTTGAAAAGTTTAATTAATGTTTTCCCATGGGAAGGGAAAATGAAACCCAAGTTGGTTGGAGGCTTTCACTTTCCCCTTTTTGGGGCATACTTTCCCATGAAGCAGGAATTGTTTTCCCAAGGCTGCACTTACCAAACATGGGAATGAAATTATTTTCCAATTCCCAAGCCTCCAATCCGCAAACCAAACAGGGCCTAGAGTTTACAGATAGTTCTTTTCATGCCATCTTTTATGATTGGAGTGCAGCTGTGCTTTAGTTTTTTATTTTTACTGTTTTGATGATTGTTAAGGTCATAGTTGTAAATCAGTTTGCTTGTTAGATTAGTGGACACTTTGTCCTCTGTTTTGCACCTTTCTTATTTATATTAATAAAAGATTGTTTCTCATAAAATAAAAATAAAAAGAGTATGGCTTTGTTTCTTTTGCGCTTTTTAGTTTGTCTGGCCTAGGTGGACTAGTGTCCAACGTAATTATGTTCTTTTTTCTATGAACTTTATTTCCTACCAACAAAAAAATACCCAGCAGCACCCAAACAGTTATGTAGATCACCCACACCCCAAAGAAACTACAAGCATGATATCAAATTAAACAGTATATACTCACAACTTTACAGCATGTACAAAGATGCTTCCACCAGATCCTCCTCCGCCAGTTGTCCCACCATCCCCTCCTTCTGCAGTTACAGACCCATTTATATTTAGCATATCCTCCACTTGAAGCTTAACACGACCTCCACCATTCCCTCCAAATGGAAATTTAGTAGATGTGCCGCCACCCTTACTCCCATAACTCCATGGCTGGGACAGCGTTGACCATGTATAAACATCACCACCCCAAAAACTTGTCTGATTACTTTTCAAGCAAGAAGCACCTCGGCCACCATGCCCTCCACCACCTCCATCATATCCCACTGGAGTTCCACTAGTTTGAGAAGGTGGTAATCCACCCAAAGATGTTGTATTTATAGAAGAATTATATTCCATAGTCAGATTGGCAGCCGAAAAAACTACAGAACCCGCAACTATTGCCGCAAATTGACCAATTTTAATATTTCCTGACATATTAAATGTAATCATGCAGCCTTCAATTGGACACATAATTGATACATGGGGGAGTATCTCCAGGTTTCCAGTACCATGTATGTAAAGATCAGATTTGTAGAACAAGTTTGAGTTTAACAAGCACGTGGTATTGAATGATCCAACACCTTTCAGGTCCTCACAAGATACCGAACCATTTAATGGGGATGATAATGTTGATACCTCATAAGTCGAGGTGCTGCTTTGGAAACCATCACCTTGATGTGACCCAAAATCATGAAACCAGTCTTCAGACCCAGTGCCTGTACTTCTGTACTGCCTTGAAGTAAGAGAAAGGGCAGAGATGCAAACACGCCCCACCAGAATGCAACACCAAAGGTACCATTTCATTTGTGAAGAAGGCATTACCACTCAGAGTGACAAAACATCAATTCTGTCATATGCATGTAGATTGAACATATCTAACTTTTCAGCCCAGTCTCAGTAGGCAGTAAAGTAACACACTTCTCAGTGGAACATCAAGTTCAATAGACCATCTTCAGTAACATTGCCACTTCTACTGTCCATATACATTGAATATTGCCCTGCAACTACGACCATTAATTTAAAGATGACTTTGTAATCAAGGAATGGAGAAAAAAAAAAAGAACAGAAAAACAAACAAATAATCTGACTACACAGTCTAGAGAAACACAAAACAAAATGTGAGGTTTTAAACTCAATAACTAAAACTGCAGCTTCATATTAGATGTGTAAATCTTGCAGCAGATAAATCTTTTACCCACTGAGGTTTAAGAAAGCACCACTTGATGGAGACTGCTCAACAACACGAACATACATTCTATGCAAATATTATCCGATATCCCTACTCTTAGATTAATTACTATATCATTATGTTCCAGATAGAACTTTAGGTTGTGCTTAGCCTCTACAGAGATCTATAAAATCAAACACAATTTGGAAATAGGTGAATGTGTTGGACTTCAAATATAATTTTTTTTTTATTGAATAATAACTTCGTTTGCTGCCAAACCTAGTCAGTCTGCTTATAAACTATGTTGGCATTGTCATGTTTAAACCCATATTTTCACTCTCTCCCATGGCATAACCCATCATTATTATCAGTACTTTAATATTTTACTGCTACAGAATCACAGCTTCACTTTGCCTGATCTACCTGCCAGGAGGCCACTCACATTGTTTGAATAGTCAGTCTTTTCAGCAGCATCCCCTAAGAATACTAGATGTTTGTTGTTTAGTTCGTAAATGGCCATCCCTGAAGCCTAAAGAACTGATGTAAATAGAAAATAGAACAGTCCTCTGACAAAGTAAGTAAAGGACTGATGATACTCCAATTACTGTTGGAGTCTATATTTTTAAAGAGAAACCAATGGAAGCCTATAGGACAATAGTTTAGAAACTGATAATATCTCAAATTATATTGATTAAGGTTGGTCTGTCCCTTTTATAATACGCTATTAATGACTCTTACTCCTCCCTAAACACTCTTTGGAATTTCCACAATACTTTAATACCAGGCTTTTTTAAGCGTTCCTGCAAAATACTGCAGTTATTTACCAAAAGAGGTAAAAAAAAAAAAGCATTGCTCTCTCTTTCGATATTTCTGAGTAACCCTTTCAGTATTCCAAGTTTCCAACACCCTACTTAATACATAATAAATAAAAACTAAAACAACTCTTTTAACTATTCATCACATTCCATAAATGCTTCGCATTAAGAACACTACTTCTTGATGCAATGACATGAAGCCACATTGAGTAATTCTTGACCAAATATATTTCCTTCCTCAAAAACATATATAGTTTTAATTCCATAAAACTGCATTAGTTACATTTGCACAAAATTTCATGACATTGTTATGCTCAACCGCACTAGATAAACAGTTCATGCAGTCATATTATATGAGAGATCATAAAATGTCATACTCCACATCAAAGCTTCTTTTTAAGCATTTTCAGCATCCCAACCTTTCCCAGATATCAACCAAAATTCAATAGGCAGATACCAGTCTTATGCAATCAATCCCACACCGCCATTATAAGCTTCAATTTTATTGCCTAAAGCATTTCTTATATTCGAATGAAGTACAGTAACCACAAATACAAAACTAAAATAAAATAAACCATAATGGTGTGAAGCAATCACTCACTCATGCACAACACAGACACACAAGGCTTTCGATGATCTGCCATTTAAGTTTCAAAACTCACATTTCCAACAACGATAATCAATTCAATCAACAATGAAGAAGCTCTTCATAGTCAAATACCAGTACACCAAAATTCACACAATTCCAACAAACAAAACTTCCAGTCCAAAATTGAATTGCGAATTGAAACTAATAATAGCACGAAAAAGTCTTACCGTTTGGCCAGAGAGAAACGCGCGAGGAGAAAACAGCAGAGGAGGAAAATTCCCCAGAATCAAAAGGAAACTTCGCTTTTTCTTTCTTCTGAGTTCTGAGTTCTGAGTGAGTCAGAAAACGGTTTCTGCTTTGTCTCTTTGCTTTGTTTTGCTTTTAATAGGATTTGGCTTTGCCTTTTCGTTGTTTGTTTCTTTTTAAATGTAATTAAATTTGCTGAGTGGTATCACCATCGAGTATATCTGTATCTGCCTGTGCAGAGAGAGAGTGAGAGAGTGACTGAGGGAGTGACTAGTGAAAGAAAAGACCACACGAGTCCAAAGACTACACGAGTCAAAGGCTCAAAGCTACGTTTTATGATCGACACAATAACCTCCAAGCTACGTTTTTGCATATAGCTGGACTTGCGGTACAAATCTAACCCGTTTGCTATTCTACTCAATTTTTTTTTTCAAAGATTAAAATTTTTTTTTAACGTGAGTTTTTTAAATTAATTTTTAAAATTTGAAACGATTTTTAAATTTTAAAAATGATAATAACTAAGAAATAAATAAGTGTAAAAAAAATAAGAAAAATGATATTTTATTGTTTTTAAAAATAAGTGTTTTTTAATTATTTTTTGAAAATTGTTGTTGAAAATAGTTTACCAAACATGTTTTACAAATAGTTTTTTAATAAGATACCAAACAAGCCTGAAGGAATGATTAACAAATTCAATGGTAGAGTCGGGTTACTTCAATAATTTTATTGATACAGAATAATTTAGAGCACATGTAGCTGCTACTCAAAGGATGTTGTATTATTTTCAATTTGTCAGAACATAACATTTTATTTCCAATTTCATAATCAAATGTATGCATTGATATAATCATCAACAATTTAATGAAATGTTAATTTTAATGAGTAGTTTTAACAAATTAATAAAATATTAATTTCCAATTTTATCTTAATATAAATTGACTAGTAATGATAAATATTTAATTTAAAAAATTTAAAAATAATTAACTTAAACTATACTTAACACCATCAGTATACCCAGCAACTCTGTATACCTAACATGTCCACTCATCGATCTCTCAAATATCTCTACACATTTCTCCTCTTTTATAAAAGGGTCCGTTAACAAACAGGTATTGGTACTTAAATTTATTAACCAAAACCACCTAAAACCTCGTTATTTCTTTGCGGGCTAACTACCACCATCCTATTATTCATTTGCGAACACCACACCCACTAGATCCTAAAATACTATGCATACACCACACCACCACTAGATTTCAAAATATCATCTGAAAATAGACATAACAAAAACATAACATGCAAATATCTTCTAAAATACCAGCATCAACGCATCACCAAAAAACAGAAACTGAAACTGCAAGTCCGCAACTCAAATAAATTGCAGTTTCAATTCTAATAAATTGCAGTTTCTGCAGTTTCAGTTCACTTATAGTTCCAGAAACTGCAAAAAGTTCACTTGCAGAAACTGAAACTGCAAGTCCGCAACTCCAATAAACTGCAGTTTCAACTCTAATAAATTGCAGTTTTTGCAATTTCAATTCACTTATAGTTCCAGAAACTGCAGAAACTCAATTCACTTACAGTTCCAAAATTGCAGTTTCAGTTCACTTGCAATTCCATAAACTACAGAAAACTGTAGTTCAAGAAACTGCAATTCCAGAAACTGAGCTAAACAAAAAAAATAAGAACTTACTAATAATGTGGAGGTTGAGATTTGGGAGGAGCTGAAGATGTGGAGGAAGAGAGGAGGGGCTGGGTTTTGGTGGGTTTCGGCGGCAGGGGGTGACAGCAGGGGGCGAGAGCAGGGTGTTTGCTCTGCGAATAAGAAGAAGAACAAGAAATTGATGAAGAGGAAAGAGAAGAAAGACATAGTGGGGGGAGAAAGAGAGAATATGAAAGTGACAAGAGAAGAAAGGAAAAGACATAAAACAGTTAGATGTATCTTACCTTGTTATTAAATAAAATTAATTAGTGCACTAGAGAGTAAAAACAATAAGTAAAAGGTAGTTTTGAGTAATTAATTCTTTATAAAATCCTAAACTATATCTCTATGAAGATCCTAGAATAATAGCATGACATGTTGTAGTTACCTATTTAATCACTAACTATTATTATGGAACGTTATTAGTACTCAAGCAGCTCAAGCTTAGATGTTTTGCTTCTAACTACTATTGTCATGGATATCCAAATTAAATAAAAAGGACGATGAGTGGATAATGTTTGATCCTTTGTCTTCATATTTCATATTCGTAGCAGGTGATATATTTCAGGTATGCCATTAAAATTAGTATTTTGAAAGCATAAAATATGTAGACGAGGATTTTATAGCAATTAATTATAAATACTTTATATAGTAAAAACACATTAAATCTTAACGAAAATGTTTTCGCATGCTTTTCTTGGTCAAGGTTTGGAGCAACGACAAGATACGACCTTGTAAATATAGAGTCGGCTTGAGGGATAATGATGTAAGATACTCGTTCAGACTCTTTTCACTCAAAAAAGGGGTGACACAAATACCCAACGAGCTCGTGGACAAGAACCACCCCTTACGGTATAAGCCATTGAATCACATAAAATATCTTACATCACAAAATCCACTATCTGTGAAACTGAGTATGTCATCAAGGAATATTGTGGTATTTAATTTTTCTTGGTCCAGGCTCCAAGCTAATCACTCTTTTATGTTTTTTTCCCTTTCTTTTTTTTTTTATTCTTTTTGTGTTTTTATTTTTTAATTTTTAATAGAGGAATTTAAATTTGAGATCTCTATAACATTAAGGAAAAACAAAATACCAACTAGTCTATTTTCTAGTTGATTTTTTCCTTTTCGCTCTTTAATAAACATCTCGTGTACTTTATTTTATTCGGAATCAGTTGATGTGATGGCAAGGTTAATTACTTGTTTGAGATATGATATATGAAGGACTTGTTGCCTAGTTGTGGAAGATATGTCAGTCGTTTTTTTTTATTAGTAAACATGATGCATGTGTATGTTTTACTGTTTCAGATTCTTAGGCGTCGTTTTAGGGAGCTCATATAAATCTTCTTATTATTTAAATAAAATTCTAATTACAATTTTATCTTTAATAAAATTAGGGGTTTTTTTAAGTCCAAAATAAAAAATACAATGATAACTCAGCCCACCATAAAAAAGAGGTGATAATCCAGCCCACTTTAATGAAATCACGTAAAATACACACGCAATACCCCGTTTTTTTTTTTTTTTTATATTTGTTTAACTGTGGTTATTTTAGTAATTGTTGAACAGTTGTTATACTCATTGGGCAACAAACAACTGAAAAAGGCATAAACATAATACCTTTAGTTTTTTTTATCAATAGTGCTAGATATACCACATTTTTGTACCATAATTTCATATCACCTTATGTGGCAACTTACATGGCATTCATACATTGGATACTAAAAAATAAAAATAAAAACCCAAAAAAGAAAACAAAAACTCTGTCCAATAAAATAATGACACGTGAGATGGTATAAGAACGTGGTATAAAAATGTGGTAAGTATATCATTATTCTTTTTTTATTTAATAAACATGTCAAAAAATCATAAATTAACATAAAACATAAAAATTCAAGCAAAATCCTAATTTAACAGTAACAAATCATTGCCACTGTCGAATAATAAATATCGACACAGTACCTCCATATCGCGCGATAAAAAACTCCGGCCTCCATACTTTTAGATTGGTGTCAACAAACTCAGATTTGGAGGCCGGCTAGGTTTTTGACCTCATTCAAGACTCCGACAATGGATTATAGTGAAGAGAAGAGAGAGAGAAAAAAAAAGAAATAGATAAAGAGATAGAAAGATCAACACAGAGATAGAGAGAACCACAATAAAAGAGAGAACAAAGATATATCAAAGAAAAACGGAGGGAGAGAGATTGAAAAAAAAAAAAAAAAAAAAAAAAACCACCTTTTTTTTTTTTTAANTAAGATGGGCTTATAACCAATTAAGTGGACCTTTTTTATCATTTAAATAAAGTGGCGTGATTTACCATTAATTAAGAGTCCAAAAGTGAACTTTATAATCATCTATATAATAAAACATAATGGTTTTTGAATCTTAAAATTTATCTCCGAGTCCGAATGGCTGAGATCATTTCGATTGAAATCCAATGATCAGTTATCTATTTCCCAAATTTACTTTCTCGTCCATGAAAATTGGTTTGCCGCCTAACATTATTTAATTTTTCCTTAATTCTTTCTCCTTAATTAATTTATCCTTAATTTCACATATTCAATTTTTTTTTCGTTGAATAACTAAGTTTGTTTGTATTTGTGATTTGATAATAAAAATAAGAAAAACCTATTAAACAGATTATGCTTGCTAAAATATCGTTGTTTACAAAATAGAAAGAGCTGCTTCACAACGAGTGTGGAGAGACTAGTTATTTGATAATATAGTAGTGCTAGGGATCCCAATTTTTGTTCCCAAATTACATAGCATTCATTTCATACGTTAGACACTCAAAAAGAAAATAAAGTAATATGTTCAGTAAAGTAATAACACATAAGGTGAGAAACAAATGTTGGAAAAAAAAGTTTGGACTCTTAGCATTTTTCTTTGATAATATTATCTTCAAAAGATAAAAATATTGAAGATTTAAATTTACACCCCTCATTCACTTTGTATACGAAAAAAAAAAAAAAAAAAAAAAGCCACTTCCACACAAATGATCAATTTGGAGGATTCAAAGATGAGAAATGTTATCTACCTTCTCCATCAACTTTTTTTTTATTACTTTTATTCCGCAGTGTAGTCTCGTACTCAGAACCATTCATTTTATCATTGTTTAAAGATATCTCTGCAAAAAATAACCAAATCGAAAATCGTTTAGTCATATAATTGTGATCAAATAAATAAATAGTTTTGATAACAATTAGATTCACCATCTATTTATTTGATAATAGTTACATGACCAAACAATTTCTGAATTAGTTGACTTTTTTCAAAGATGGTCTTTAAAGAGTAATCTAAAGTTTCTAAATAATGAACGGTTTTGGTCATGAGACTACACTGCGGAATAAGAATAATAAAAGAGAAGGTCGAAAGAAAAGGTAGAAATGAGAAGGTAGATAGCATTTCCTTCAACAATAGCTATATTGCATAAAATTACAATTGATTTTCTTGATATTCTTTTAGGGATTTTTACCTAGCATGTCAAAATGATAAAGAAATTTAACTCATATGCACGTGGTCCAAAACTTACCTTGTAAAACAAAATTAGCACCGAGTACTCAGCAATTCCTATAAAGCACTCAGTAATTCTTGCCGAGCGCTTGACATATGCAGGTACAACTTGCATCTACAACACTTAAAAACTACATATGCAGCTTGCATCTGCTAACCTACATATGAAACTAAAAATTTAGCTCAAAATGCTGATGCAGCATCTGCTAAGCGCTTAGTAGCCTTTTTTATGCCAGGCATGTGCATTCGCACAAAATGTCCTTTAGCTTAATTTTTTTTGTAGGTATATTTCCAGTCAAAAAAACTTGCAATTTTTTGTCCTTGGAAGTAATTTAAATTTTTTTTTTTTATATATACTATCACATCAAAGCTCAACCTTGAACGATCAAATAAGCACATACAAGTAAGGCATTATGTGTTTATTCCTTTTATATATATATATATAGAATAAACATATAACGGCTTACTTGTATGTGTTTATTTGGCCATTATTGATTCCAATAATCAATCCAAAAAAAATATTGCAATAATGATTGAACACTTTGGAATCATGAGTAGTATTTGGATGGAGAAATTAAATTTAGTATTTTTTAAAATGGTGGAATTTGAGAAATGAGAATCTCCATTTTTCTTTTTTGGTATCATTAAAAAAAATGTGAAATTTAGAAGTCATAAATTTGAATTCAATTCCACCAAAATAGTTGTAATTTTCTAAATTCAAAGATAATGAGATTTAAAAAAAAAAAAAAAAAACACACCCATCACTACCATCACCACTACCACCACATCTACGACTACCTCCACAGCCCAACACTGTCATCCCCACCTCTGCCTTCGATCCACATATATTGTCGCTATTGTCATTACCAACACTACCATATATTGTACCATGCACCATCGTCACCATCCTTGCTTCCATTGTCGTTGTCACTACTATCACCACCTCTCATTCACCACTATCATCACCACGCGCATCCGTTAAAATTTTTGTCATGGTTAATATGTTATGCAAACAAGAATGAGAAGCAAACATATAATTGCCTGAGAGATAAATAAAGCCCCACTACGTACCACTAGCCACCGGGAACAGCCTTGGAAATTAAAAAACATGACCTTCATTCATCTTAAGCATCAGTGTCCTCGTCCTCCATACTGTTCCTATTCTGTTGAATAGAATCACACACCAATTCCAGATCAAATGATCGAATACATATCCACTACAGCTAGTTAATTAAATACTCCAGAATTTGTGTAACTATGAATCCCTTCAAACTTGTTAACACACAAATTAAAGCAACATGTATGGATGCACCAGTTTTGAAGCCATATATTGTATCAACGTACTTTTGATTCCTCTAGTTCGAGCCATTTTCAACTTAGGAAAGTGATTTTAACTTTGTCAATCGTATCCACCTAGTTAATTAACAATTGCAAGCAAAGCCAAATCAAGATTGATTCCATCAAATTAATTGACAAAATGCCCACATGCATAGGAAAAATTTAAATCTTTTTGAGTTACCATTATAAAGTTCTAAGCCTGTACAACAAAACTAGAATAGCCTCGACAGAAATCTCGAATTGACCTTAATTGCAATTTTGAAATTATTGACTAATTAACTACAGGGACATGATCATTAATAAAATTGAAACTATGGATACAAAAGTAAAAAATGACAAACTGAAAAAAAAAATTGTTAATTTAGCATTTTTTTTTTTAAAGCAAATGAACAAAAACATATATAAAGATTCATATGCAGGTATATGTATTTTCCCATAAAGTAAATTAACAAATCGAATAGCTAAAATTCAATTACAAACTTCAGAAAAATAAACAAAACTATCAAAAAATGGTAGTTTTTACTTCTCACATGGATTAGCAAATAAAAGAAAGAAAGAAAGAAAGAAAATATCTGCCATTCCATCAACAAGCTTACATAACAATGTATCAGATTCTAGTTACTACCCTTGATTACATAACAACCTTAGCCTTTTACCCTTGGCTACTTCACAAACTGTTGACGAAAGGATAAGCATAGTTTTGATTGATTATTTGATAATCTAACAATGTATCAAATTCTAGTAGAAACCACCAGGTTTACCATTTTGCTTTCGAAAATTTTCGTAACTTGTTAATTAATTTATATCATTCATCGATCTGTTTTTAAAATGCAAGTAAATTGTTTGTAGCAGATTATATATACAGAGTCCAGGTTTAATATTTGGCATCAGTTTAAGTTTAAGATGGTGGACAATCTGTTAGAGATATTCATTTACTCTACTCTTTAGCTATTCATGTGCAGGTCAATCTCCATTATAATTAGATTGGTTATCTGGGGTAAACAACAGATACTCGCTAAGACCATAGAACTGCATTAATATTATATATGCATATATAAAAACATAAATGAGTACATCCATCAATAAAATGCATGTGTAACATTTCAAAACACTTTTTCTCTTCTTCATATATGCACTAGATTACATTTATTATCTATTCTCCAGTTTTGGCTTTACCATATTTATTGGATGATAGAAAGCACAGATGAGATTTTGCAACTGAGTTTCTACTATATTGTTCAAGAAACCTCAAATCACCAACTATTTCTATATATATAGCAGCCAAACATTAATCAACAGTTGGGGTTTTGCATGTTGTAAGTTCTAGACAATATTGGGGCAACTTCTAGTCAATATTGACATTGAAAGCAATTTAATTTCATGGATCAAAAACAGTAAAAGTGGACAATGAAAACAATGTTTATAGACCCAATTCAAGTAAGTTTTCTTCTCGAGTTCAGGACTACCATTTTAGTTTTCTTCTTAAGCAATCTTCAGGTTTAGTTTATCATTCAGGCACTTGCAATTGAGATAAAATCACTGATAAAATATAAATGTAAATAAACCAACCGATCAGGAAGTTAAAGAAAATATATGAATCAGAAAAACTTACAGCACAAAGGCATCGTCCAGAAGATAATTAAGGGTCACAGATTCATCTTTTTCAAAATGCTCGGGTGTGTATTGAAGGCTCGGTGTCCAGAACTGAAGGGAGGAGGCGGCAGAGGAAGCCATCTACTCTGCGACGAGTCGAATACCTCCAAAAAGTTACCTTGATCGCATAGAGTTTGCCTTGCAGCTCCACTAGCAGGGGGTAACATTTCTTATCCATGAAACTCTCATGCATTGGAAATGGCTTGATGCGCAAGTTAGGTTTCACATTTTAATCAGCCTCAAACATCCAAATTTCTCTAAGCTCAGCAAAGTAGGGACCGATCATGGCGTCAGTAGAACCCACTACCACAAGTTTTGAACATTATCCATGGTAGTGGAATTGACCTTCAGCAGTCCTTCCCTTCTCTTATCATATTCCCACACTGAATATGGCTGGTGCATAAGCCAGAGATTGTCTTGCCTCAAGGCCCTCAATTTCCTAAATTTACCTTTTTTTTTAAGACTTATCTTCAAATTGAAGAAAAATATAGAGAAAGCACCGGTGATCGATGTTCTAAGAGGCCACTGGCCGTTTTCCTCTTTATTAGAGAAAAAAAAAAAGGGTCTGAGTGCCACTTTAAGCACAAACTTCAGATGCCAATCCCATTATCCAACAACAGCACAAATTCTCATCGAACAATTTTGTTGAAAATATAATTGGAATACTATCTTACTTTAAACTGTTGGTAACTCGGTAAAAGTTCCACTTCAAGTTATTCAAAGAAATTAATATTCTAGAATAGTCTCTCAAAAACAAAATATCAATATAAAAAGGCAGGCCATGTCTCATTCTCTCTCAGTGACACACTGAGCCTCACTGTCAATGGGCCTGAGACAAATCCAAGTCGCAGACAAAACCCTTGTAATCCACGAGCTCGATGACCTCTGCGACTCGGCCACGGGCCAAGCACGCACCGGGTCGTGGGTTTGGGCCTCGGCTCTGGTCCTCTCCAACTGGATGGCCACTCAAGGCCCAGCCCACTTCCAAGACAAGACGGTACTCGAGCTCGGCGCCGGAGCCGGACTCCCCGGCCTAACAGCAGCTCGACTCGGCGCGAGCCGAGTCGTGCTCACCGACATCAGGCCACTGCTTCCTGGGTTGTTAAGGAACGTGGAAGCCAACGGAGTCGAGGAGCGAGTTGAGGTGAGAGAACTCGTGTGGGGATCAGACGAGTCACCGAGTCAAATCGGCGAGTTCGACCTGGTTTTGATGTCTGAAGTGTTCTATAACCCGGAGGAGATGGGTGGGTTGGCGAAGACGTTGAAGAGCGTGTGTGGGAGAGGGACTAGAGTGTGGGCGGCGACTGAGGTGAGGCCGTGGACCGCCGAGTGCCTGAACGAGTTGGTGAATGAAGGGTTTGGACTCGTTGAGTTGCCGAGTGAAAAGGGTTTTGCTTGTTTGGAGGGAATGGAGGAGAGCTTGGATTCTTTTGCGGTTTTCCATGTCATACCACCATCACATGAACTTGAAGATAGCCACGTGTGATTGAGTTTACGCTTTACACTACACGTCGCCTACTTTCTAAAGCCAGAAGGGTCCCACACTAAGATGCCATGTACCCTACTTTGTTGTTTTAACATTCAAATACGAACAACTTATTGGCTCCACAAATTTTCGTACTCTGAATCTAATACCATTATGTTCTCTCTTCAATATAATCCTTTCTTTTTTCTTTTTTGATTATTCGAGATTTGAACTTAAGGAATTCTTCCCGCTAAATGAGAGATTGTCATTCACTAAACCAAATAATCAATGACTATGTTAACTTTAATCTGATACCGTAATAATGTTTTTACTAAACAGCTTGCCAAACCATATGATTTTTCTTTTTTCAATAATGTTATGAATCTCAAACTTACATCCCAAATTTTTAAAAGAAATGGTCAAAAAAGTTTATTGTATATTAAACCAAGTTATTTAATAACGTTCCCTTTTATTCTTATAGTCTTCTAAGAATCTAAGGTGTTAGGATTTCTTCTGTAACCATGTGACCAAAACTCTAAGCCAATATGGCCAATATAATAGTGTAGAAAAATTGATCTTACGAAAGTGGGGGATAAAAAAAAAAGACAACCTGGAGAAAACTTAAGCATGTGATATCAACTGTAAACCAATACAATATTTAAACAATCAAAAGCCAATTACACAAGAAAACCAATATCACACTTCTTATATACCACTGGGGGGTCCTTCGGCTCGCAGTACTCGCGCACTAAAATAACAACACATGCTAAGACATCATCATCATCATCATCTACTCAATAATATAATGTAGAGTATAATTACATGTCAGGAGCTGAAAGGGTTAGGCGACTTTCCCCAGCATATGCTGTACAAAAAATTTTCTATGTGGTAAACTGCTGATTCTGTATGAGTGAATAATGGGTGTTTTCCCTTTTGTCAGTCACATATATAGCCCCCGCCGCCTCGTCTTCCAGTTTCCAAACCCTTTCTCACCAAAACCATGCCATGTAATGCTCTCATTCATCCAACATTTTTTACCATTCTTCAGAACAATACAAAACTCCAAGCAGGTAATCGGGGTTATCCTTTTCTTTCTCAGCCCTGGATGTGCTACCTCTTGTTTGCTCAGACCCATGTTCATTGCCCACTCAGTATGATCTTACTCCCAATACCCAGACCCATCAACTATGGGTTATGGAGATAACCACACTGAGATCTCACCGGCAAATCTTCTGCATTTTAGATATATTTGGGCACACAAGAGAGCACAAACCGAGTCACTGAATGCAAAGACTATAACCCATCACAGCCATTATTTCCTACTGTCTCTTAACCATTGTAGTGGATTTTCTGATTTTGGGAGCTCTGGCCCTGCTGCTGAGGCTGCTGCTGCTGCTGTTGTGGGGCCTGCAAGTTCATTGGCTGTGTGTTGTAATGAGCAAAGGGCTGAGAGTAAAGAGAACTCATAAAGCCCTGCAAAAAAGTTGTAACAACTTATCAACTGTTCCACTGGAAAGGAGAACAAACCACCAAGCCAAGATACAACTAGCAAAAGAAAGAGGCAAAATGGAGTAAACATTTGGTCCCAATACACACAACGCGCCCACCATACTCTCTCACAGGAAAAAAAAAAAAAAACTGCAAAAGGGCTTGGCTAAGGGTAAAGTGGTGAAATGTTTCTGCATGCCATTTTGGTAATTCCCCCATGATAATTCTCTAATGAACAGCATTTGAATAAAAAAACCTGAGACTGAAGTGGATTCGCATTGGCCACTCCATAATGGCTCTGTGATGCATCATCCTGTGATGGGTCATTGAAGCCAACCTGAGTGAATAGACCTTGTGATCCATGAGGCATGTAGTCCTGTATGAAAGCAGTTCAGAGTTGCCCAAAGGACGATAAAAAGTAGAATGCTAAATAATGGGAAGTAGCAAACCTGAGACATGAAGTCGTTCCCTGCACCAAATCTAGAATATCCAGCTTGAGAATTCTGGTTCAGAAAATTCCCAGGAAACCCACCTTGAGCTCCTTGTGTAACATAGTCAACAGCATATCCACTTTGAGAAGCCTGCAGAGCAGGTTCGCATCATGTTAACATATAAATCAATTTAAGTTGAAACTTGACCTCTTAGAAATTGAAATTGCTTTCCAATTCCTATATTTCAGTTTTTTTTTTTTCTTTAAGACATCGGTAATTGTTTGTATGAACTTTGGAAAAATGCTTATCAGAAAATATATATAAACCAGAAAATGAAAGTTATAGCAAACAAGTAGATAATCCTGAAGCTTTCAAGATCAAGATGCATATGAATAACATATATAAAAACACAACAAAAAATATAAGCACCCGAACTTCGAACCTGAGTGGAGAAATCAGCAACATTATAAGGAACATGTGATCCCTGACTTTTAAAGTCATCACCCAAGAATTCCTAGCAACAGGCAATGAAAGATGAAATTTTAAAAAATGAATATCATAGTAACAAAATATTAGCGTTTTTATGCGAAGTATGAAAAAAACCTGAGACATGCCCGCCATGGAAAATCCATCTCGAAAAGTTTGGCTTGGCCCTTGAACTGGCATCTGAAGTCACATACAAGAAGGATAAGAACATGTGCGGCTAGTTTGGGTTGAGGTTTAAGATTTAGGGGAGAAATGGATACATGAACAAAACAAAAACATCTAGTACAAACATTATTGACAAATCCAGGTTGAGATAATGGGCCACCGACAGATGGCTGGCTATTAGGATTTTCCAGAGCAGGAAAGTTGAAGGTAGACCCCAGATTCCCAACGTTTTGCTGTGTACCACCTTGCTGGTGCGGGAGATGACTGCCAATAGGTGCACCAGCATTCCCACGCCCAGCTCCAAAACCTCGACTTCCAGGTTGAGGGACATGAGGAACAGCTCCAACCGGCCCATGTACAGCTCCACGAGTTGGAATAGCATATGGCTGAGAGAGTGGACCGCCATGAAATGGTGAAAGAGGTGCCCGAGGCATTGGATATCCAGCAGGATGTACCCCAGGTTTATGAGTACCATTTGGTGGGCCAGGAGGTAAGTAAGAACCTGCATTAAGCATATATAATTGATGAAAGATGCCAGAAAAATTATATTTATTATACTTGCGCATAGAAAAATGTTTATAAAGTAAGTTTACTTTATTTAGTTGTTCTTATTAGAATTGGAAATAGGATTTAGGGGTTAATTATTTCTAATAAATTCCTTCTCCTTGTGGATTTAGTTATTTTTAATATTTCTCCAATCAGAAATATTCATAATAGGATAAGAAGGCGAAGAACTCCATCAGAGTAGAACAACAAGCATACTGAAGCTGATCCAGTCATATAATTATATCTGGTCATCCTAGAATGCATCACTTCATCCCACAATTCGTGGAAAAAAGAAAATAAATTTTCACTAACATACCCCTACCGCGACCACTTCTTCTGTCAGCACTTTGTCCAGATGAGGCAATAGACCCATAACTATCATTGGGCATAATTCCAGGACCACCACCAAAGAATAGCCGCCGATCATTGTAGATCTGTGTCAAAATTTGTGCAACCATAACATTTATTTCATATCCAGCATGAATTGGTGATTTCTTAATAAAGATCCAACTCCAACCAACAAATTAAAAAGATACATATATATAAAAAGAAAATCCACAAAAATGATTTATGTCTACTGTCTGTCACTCATTGACATACCTTTTTGGGCTTTGGAAATTGAACCATACTCTGCTTCAGGTTATTTAGAGGTCCCTCAACCAAGCACTCATGTTCCTAATGATGTATCCAACAAGACAAGATAACAAAATGAAAAAAAAAAAAGAAAAAAAGGCGAATGAGATAAAATGGAGAAAAACATGCACAAAATTTGTAATCACATCATCAAATACCATAACAAAATCCTGCTGCCCAGCTGCACAAGTGTCAGCAAGCTGACACCAACATTCAACACCCCATTTTCGACTTGTGGAAAAAGCATTCTGCTATTCTTTTTATACACACACTCACACAGAGTAAAGAGGTCCACCAAAAGAAGACTCGAGCAAACAAGACAACAGAAAATTACAAATCGAACAGAAAAAAAAAAAAGCTTATGTTCACTTCGAACAGAGGCTCAAGGCAATCTTTACTCCTTTTCTATTAACGGTAAGAAAGCAGGCTAACACAAACTACCAGTAACATGATTACAGGGAAGAGTTAATACCTTGTAGTGAGTCAATAAGCTATTCCACAGTGGCTGTTTACTTAGAACTTTAGGGTTTCCAAGAATGACAATACCATATCGGGCACGTGTTAGAGCAACATTGAGCCTGCGAGGATCATTAAGGAACCCAATGCCCTGCCATAAGGGTGCATTAGCCAGGAACCAAGAAGCTATCGAAAATTTTCTCCTTTTTTTGAAGAAAAAAAATGAGAAACAGCCACTGATAATTACAATTTAAAAATCTTCGCATCATAAAAATATAAAAAAAAACTGATATTTGTTCGGAAACATTTTACAGGGAACAGCATATTTGCATACAAACTTCTCTAACCTTAAGTTTAATCATGACTACATATTATTTTCTTTTTGATACCCAGAAATCCAAAGGCACGGCTTCGAAACTGAGGCACCCCACTGAACCCAACAATCTTTGGGAGGCAGGAATCTCTAGCAAATAGCTAGATAAGTACCTCTGAGGGATCAAACCCCAGACCACATGGGAGCAAACCATGGGCATGACCAGCCGACTAAATCATAACTACATATAAGAGAGTTGAAAAAATTGTTTTGCTAATTAACGAAACTAACGAAAGATATAGTCAGGATCCAGTCCTGGAGCTACAGCAAAGCAAACTGGTTTACTTAACTCACCTGATGCTCATTACTCCTCACACAAGAAAGGATGATATAATCTTTTTCCCTTCCTTGAAATGAATCTACACTTGCAACCTGCAGCAACAACAAAGAATGAAATAATGGCAACAAACATTGACAAGTGCAACAGAATTCAACATCTGATAAGTCAGATAGATTACCTCAATTTCCTTATACAGTTGCTGTCTGAGAGCACCATTTCTTGACATATAGTTCACAATATATGCTCTTTGTCCCTCATATGGTGTTATCACACCAATCTGTGAAATTGTTGACATTATTATATTACAGAAACATGGACTCCAGATACAAAACTCTAAATATAAAAGGAATGCTATAGATTCACCTGACTAGGGACAACACCACTCCTCAAGAATGTTGTAACAATCTTTTCAACATTTGCAGCCTCGGTTCTATTCAGATAGGATGTTCCACTAGCACTTATCTCCTCTTGCCCCATCTAAAACACAGCTAAATGAGTCCAAAACAAGTCTTTGAAGAAAATAAGATTAAGATTAAAAAAAAAAAAAAAAGGGCAACAGAACTTAACTTTTCTACAAAAAAGAACAAGAAATATCATGTTTGAGCCTATTTTCATTAGAATTTACTGCACCTGGACATAAAAGAACATGGGACGATTGGGAACTGGCCAAGGAAAATCAATGCCTGACGATTGTCTTTCATTGATGGTCACTCCATTTTGAAGTGTGCCCTCATAGAAGCTGTTAGAAGGAAATTCTGACAAGGCAGGATGCATTCTGTATTGAACCTAAAATTTGAAATCACAGAACATAATACATCAGTCCTCCAAAAAACATACAAGCAATAAAAATTTCACTGCAGGAACAAATACAAGAAGGAATCATAAAGATGACAATAACAAGATACTAATACAAATAAATTTTTTGGAAGACCATGATTCTAGATTAACTAACACACCATTTTGGTGTTGCACCCATAACTAAGCTAAACTTTGAATTTGATTCAAATACAAACTTGATAGGAAACATTTTGTTCCAAAACCGACAAAAAGACAAGACTCCTAGCTGTTCAGAAATAAAGAACAATATTATCCAACACATCCTAATACTACCAAATATTCAGTGCTGCAACATAAAAAGATATATGACTAATATCTCCTCCACTGCTGCATGGATCTTCAATACTCGAATTCCATGCATGACTATCTAAAAGTTGTTCATAAAATAAAAGGCAGGTACATGTACACATATACTGGTACTACATGCAGCTACATGTGTGCACAGACTGAAAATTTTGACCAGTTACCTGCAATCTAATTGGTTTCACACCAAGTAAAACGAGACGTTCAAAAAGCGACTGGGCAAGCCCAGCACGAGCAGCTTTCTTGCACATAATGACTGGACCAAGCTGGCAGTGATCACCAACAAGAACAACCTAATGTGAAACTTTCTCATTAGATTGCCAACCATTCAACAATTAAATTTTATAAACTTGAAAAACATGTGAACATTTGATCTCAAAGTACCTGCTTTGCCCCAAGAACCAAAGGAATAAGGCATTCGGGTTCTGTTGCCTGAGTAGACTCATCAATAAGTACCTAAGAGCAAAGGATAGATTTCTGTTAGCTTATTTAAATTGTGACTGACAATACAACTGTCTGCGAAAGATGAATTTCAACCTGACGGAACCTAAAATTTGCCAATCGAGGATCTCCAGCGCCAACACATGTGCAACAAATGACATCAGCACTCTGAGAAATCTCCCTCTCAGTTGCCCGCTTCAGTGCTTTATATTTTTTCTCATCACTACTGGACAGTTCTCCTGTCAAAATTTTGTGAACTAATTAGCAACAAGTTGACATAAATATTAATAACACCCACTTTCAATACTATGCTACAAAATTTCATCACCCACCCATTAAATAGACCACCACAGCAAAAGAGGGGAAAAAACTAAACACAAAAAAGGATCTAAATGGAACTCCAACCAACATTATGATAGAATTTATCCACATTAATTCATAAACAACAATTCCATATGCGTAAATCGAAAAACCACAAGGCATTTGGTTAAAGAACAATTAAGACTAACTTTCCAAGGTTTCATATGGATATTTGTTGTTAATTTGGCTCACATTTGAAGATTTCCTAGTTTATGGAGGATTTTCATGGTATTCTAGGATGAAGTTAGGAGTCCAAATAGGTGTTGGAAGGTTATTAATTCCTGGTGCGTTTTGGACTTCGTTTTGGGCAAGTTTTGAGGTTTTCCTTGTGTATAAAGGAAACTTATTTCCTACTCAAAGTTAACTTTCTTCCTACTTTATCTAGGATTGTAATCTAAGACCTATGGTTATAAATAGGACCTTAAGGGCTTAGAAAAACGTGGGAGAATCAGATTAGAGTGAGCAACTCCTTAAGATTCTTGGGAGGCACACAATTTAGAATTGGTGAGATCAAGATTATGTAATTAATCTTGGGTGAGAGATCTAGGGTTCTTGGGAAACACTTTGTGAAAGGGTGTACAAGGGATTTGGGGATTGGGTTATGTGATTTAGTCCAATTGTAATCTTAATACTTATTATTCTCATAGTGAAGAACGGAGATCTCTCCCGGGGAGGTAGGCAGGAATTTTGCCGAACCTCGTAACAAATCTCGGTGTGATTGTGTGTGCTTGTTGGTTTATTATTTTCTGTTTTCTTGGCTGTGTTTGTTCTTTATATTTCATCGAATTATTGCTTGTACACCGTGACGGTGGGAATTAGGATTTAATTCTCAAACTACATCAACAATATTTACATGCTTCAAATAGATCCAATGAGATAAACATTTCAATTATAATACAAGATGGCAATCGAGAATATCAATTGATTGACAAAATTAAAATTATTTTCTACCCACATGCAAGGTAGTAATGTATAACAAAGCATGCATATCATTCTGCCATGCCTAGACTAACAAATAACACACAAAAAGACACTTGAGAAGCGTAACAAATTCCATTCCTCTGAACAGTAATCAGGAAAAGCTCTTCCCATTAACTACATATTTCCCATCTAAATGAGATATATAACACAGATATATAAAAAATCAAGAAACTACTAAGACAAAAAAAACGTTAATTTAAAGGTGGGTACTATCAACTTAAAAATACAAACCAAACATGCCAACCAAAATCAGTAATTCTAATTTAACATTCCAAGAATAGAGAACCTAAACCCCAGCAGCCCTAAACAGAAGTTCATCCCAAACAGAATGAATCTACCTGAATACGGAGACAGAGGGAGGGAGGGAGAGAGAGAGAGAGAGAGAGAGAGAGAGAGAGAGAGAGAGAGAGAGAGAGAGAGAGAGAGACAGAGAGACAGAGACAGAGAGAGACAGAGACCTTGCTCATCCTTCAATTGTTGTAACTTGTGAAGTTCACTCTTTTCTGACGTGTCAAGATGGCGAACCTGAAGTTATCATAATTAGTAAGCATCATGTTAAAGCATTGAACATGAGAAATTACAAACAAAGTCAACAAGCCAAAACAAACCTGGTAGTGAAGGGTTAAATGCTCAACAGGAGAACTTACAGCTTCCCTTGATTTTGCACAAAGTCTAACAACCTTAAATCCCAGGGGACAAAAAACAAATCAGAAAGAGAAAAAAAAAAAAACACATTTCATTACCAAAGAGACATAAGCTAAATTCATCTATTGCAATGTTTGATGCAAAATGATGAGGTTGTCACTTTCAAAGGATCCTAGGCAAAGATTTAACTTCAAATTAATTTCATATTAACCAAAGAGACAAATAAGCTAATCCCCACCTACTTCAAATCCAACAACAAAAAATCATCACAGTACCAAGTTATGGAAAACCATATAGTCTCAAACAAGTAAAAATTTGATTCAAACACACTAGTAACGCTTACAAAGCAGGGCTAGTGGTAGTTGAAAGAGAGTCCTAGTAAGATCTAAAATAGTTTTACTAGCACAAGGACCATATCAGTAAATTACATAAAAAATTTTCTTCACACTGGGCCTCGCCGAAAACAAAACATAGAAGATCCCATAAAAGAACAGTAAATCGACTCTTCTCAAATGCATTTTATTATATATTAAAAGAATACACACAAAAAAAAAACACTGATTTCCAAAATAATTTCCAAAATCCTAAACATGGCAATATCTACATACATTGGAATGTTATACTTCATCAACATTCATACTCATTCTTGAGAAATGCCCAGTTTCTGGATGGAATTTACAAACCATGGCAAGATGGAAATGGAATGCCAAAAAACTTGCACAAAATTGATCCAACAGAGTACTCTGGTCCACTCAAGAGGAAAAAACAAAAATAGAGAAAAAAGCTATGGGTAGATTTTGTTTGATCAATAAAAAGTTGAGGATAACATTTGTACATTGGCTGCTTTGTCAGATCAAATAACTTTAAATGATAGTTTCCATAAAAGATGAAGAGATTTAGGTACTCATTTGCAAAATTTCTTCCACCTGGTAAATATTACAATTTTTTTTATCAAATATGTCCAAATGTATGTCTAGGCACCAATAAGTATGCAACCAGAAATGATATTTAAAAATTTAATACATGATAACATCACCAAAGCAAAGGGTACACTATAAAGTTAGTATAATTGCAGGCAAAGAACTCCTCCTCTACCTTCAACCCAGTTGCACTTATCTTCTCAGCTAGTTGGTCTACAGCCACATTACTAGGAGCACAAACCAAAACCTGGTAAAAAGAAAAAATTATGACAAAGGGAACAAAAAAAAAGAAAAAGAAGATAACAGAGAGAGAAGGGAACCAAAAGACGTCAGCGACTTTACCTGTCCCTGGCCTTGTTTAGCCATGTGATACACAATTGCTGCAGAAGTAACAGTTTTTCCTGTGCCAGGTGGACCTTGAATCAAACTTATAGGCTTCTGAAGGACACTCTTTACAGCAAAAACCTATCAATAGGGGAGAGTAAGACGCTCAAAAAGGTTCCACTACAACAAAGAATTATTATTTTTTTCTTCTGAGAAGAAACTTTCATCAACACAAACTCAAATATTGCAATCAATGGACTTTTACAGTACAAACCACATCAAAACAGAGTCATAAGAACTACAACCTTATCTAACTAATAGATGCCTTCCAATCCAACAAAACGGATGAAAGACATACACCCCTAAAAGAAACTGAAACAGATACCCAGAAAGAGGACCAGAAAAACACCTATCCGGCAGTTCCTCCAGCACTGCCCCTCTATAGTCCTCAAAGATTTGCTTATTCCTTTCCATCAAAATGACCCATATAACAGCCAAGACTCTATTACAACAAAAAATTCTGGAAAGGACCTATGAAACAATACTTAGAAAAAAGACACATTTCATGTGAATAACTAGTGTATAACAGCCAAGACTCTATTACAACAAACAATTCTAGAAAGGACCTATGACACGATACTTACGAAAAAGACACATTTCATGTGAAGAACTAGTGTATAAAAACAAATTCAAAGAACACTTTAATAAAATCTATCAACTACAGTCATGAATGCATACACACCATGGTATCGAGAAGTCCAATAGGGATTAGGATCTCAGTCTCACCCAAAAAAAAAAACATGAAATGGAAGTCAACAAGACCTGAAATTTTTGGTATACAGAGCTACCCACGCACACACACACACAGAGCTAACAATTAGAACTGAGGCAAAACCAAGACATACACAGGCCCGTTTCAGTGAAACATCCGATTTACTGAAGTTCAGAAATATATATAAAATAGGACATGCCATTCTAATAGGTTCAAATCTATAATGATGATGCACAAAACAAAAGAGGCATGCAACTTAATACATTTCAAATGTTAGCATGACCAAAACCTTTCAACCACGAATTCCAAACTCATCCATCTCAAAAATCAAAATAAGTGGCATATTTCCACGTAATTGACATAGAAAACACATGTATTTGTTAAAAAAGCGTATCAATGAAATAAGATAAACTTAATATATAATCAAGACATCATACTTGAGATGCATTGAGCTCTGGAAGACCAGGTGCACCAAAACGACGAGGAAGTGTATTACGGACCATTTGAACCTCCACTTCATGGCCTAACAAATGATGGTAAATATACCTACAAAGAGAGTATACAAAAACAATAAATTTAGGTGCAAACCATACAATAGCGCAGCAGGCTGAAATGATATTAGAACACCTATTCCAGAAATATGAACAGGCTGAACCATCACTCACACTGAAATTAGTTAATATTAAAATTTTGAGTACAGCTCTAGTTCTAGGTTTACATACTACATAGAGATGTTTGATCAAACCATGGTCGATAGCACTCCATTGGCCATCTCAAAGTGAAAATATATCAACCACTTTGGTTAGACACTGTACAATCATTTATTGAGATATTCATATCAATTCATTCGGCACGCAAAGTATACTATCTGGAGGATATTAAAGCTAATTTAATTCCATGAATAAACACCATAAACTCAACCTAAACTAACTAATAACTACTGATGGTATCAACATAAGATAAAAAATTAAAAGAGAGAAAACTGCTTTTTCCAGAACTTTATTTGTGTGACGAAAATGCAAACACAACAAGGACACCAGACAACCTACCCACTAACACTTGTCTCATCCACCGCAAAAGCTTTCATGGCTCCCTGCATCCGATCAAAACTTGTACTCTTCCACACGAAGTCAACACTGAAGCCATGGTTCACATCAACAGGAACTCCCTGCATATAACATTAACAATAAGCACTAATAACAACCAAATTCTCAGGGAAAAAAAAAAGGGAGGGGGAATAAATTAGCCACACCAATACTAAAACTACCTGACTAGCACGAAGTTCAAGTGCAACCTCCTCTTGTGCAGTTAACTTAATCTGAAACAACAGATAATTAATATATGATATGTCCCACAAAACTCAGGCGAGTATACAAATTTATAAATTCTAAGACCTTCAGAAAAGAGGCATACCACATGGCCCACTGACTGCCATGCTGGATGAGCTGCATCTCCAGAATAACGAAGCCGCAGCTCATCACCAGGTACAAGACGCAACTCATTGTCTTCCTGCAACAACACAATAAGAATTTAAAAATACACAAATACGGAGAGAACTAAAAAGTGTGCAATACCATAAAAAAATATGCCATCTAACAGAGAAAATATATAGAATTTTCCTCACCTTTGGAAAAACAAAATAAGCGACGCGCTTCTTGTTAAGACCAATGTCCCACCGAATAGTGACATTGTCCTTGCTTTGAGATTCTTTCATCATCTACAACAAAATAAACATCCTAAGATGTGAAAAATGCTTGTTCTTGACATGAAGGAGCATAAAGACTCAATAAAATAAGGGGGGGAGGGGGGGATGTGGAATAACAGAGTTCAGTATGCATACTTTATCATAGTCAGCTTCAAGCTTAATAAGCGGTGCAAACACATTTTGATACTGCATCAGAAATGAGAAAACCATCAACTTATCAGTAAACAGCTATATGCAAAATGCAGATTCTCCCAAGGCCTTATCATGTTATAATATGGACATGATTTGAGCCTTCCCAAATTTCAAAGCATATGCAGAAAGCAATCATTGCAAAAAAGTTCACCTGGTAAGCATCTTCGTACTTCAAGACCACAGGTTGGGGTTCATCATCCACACCAGGCTTCTCAAGATCTTCAAGTGAAGCATCAGGATTTGTCTTCCAAAGTTCTTCAACCTTATTTATTTGTTGAGCACTGATCTGGCGTGCCCTCAGCTGCTCCTGCTCAGTTGGGACCTGCAAAGCACATCTTAGAGGGTCTGAACTGAAAACTACAGATTAACTCATACAAAAATAACTATGAACCTGATTATGGGGTAACAAAATGCCAAACCTTAACAAGCCACTGCAAGAAACACCTATCATCAATCAGGGGACACCACTGGCTAAGGTCCCAGTTCATATCCTTCAAAGCATTAACACTTAAGCAGGGTTCTCTACACAGCAGAACAACAACACTCTCTGTCTTGGCTGAGATAAATCCAAGGAGGAATACATTACGACATCCACAGTTGTAGCATTCAAGGATCGTTTCTCCCAATGGGCTATCTTTATGAAGACAAACTTCCTTGTGTTTTGCTCGAACCTACAGGACCCAACAAAACAGACTTCTTAAGAAAAGTTAGAGTGTAATGCCTATCCTACCAAAAAATAGCATCTTTTAGTAATGCCATAACAATTGAAAGATTTATCTTCCAACTTGTATTTAGGAACTATCCAAATGAAACCACACAAAAAGCAGCATATAATAAAGAGAAAAATATATGCTCGATATGAGCCCCCAATAGCTGCTGCTTTCATTATATCGGACAGGTAATTTTGTGGTTTCAAATCCTTAAAATTTCAACCATAATAGGCCAGATAGAGTGGGAGAAAAATGGTGTTTACACCATCAGCAAAGAGATTGATTTGTCATGACGAAATATGAAAGGGCAATAATAGACACGGAAGTTCAATGTTTACAAAACCTTGAAGTCTGCACAATGTAAACTAAATTTAAATGAGGCAGCTCACTGTAAGTTTCCTTTTCATTGAAGAGAAGATGTTGAGCCCATATATCTAAAGATGATACAAATTTTTTAACCATCACCTTGAGATTAAAACCTTCAATTTAATCAAACTTCATCCTAAAACAATGACACCCCAATTCAGCTTTTAAGTTGAAATTAAAAAATTATTTGCCACCCATCCATGATCCCAAAAATTAGATACGAATGAATTGATTATACAAATGTTGTGGTCTACAACTAGAGCTAATATCAATTGGAAGAGGATGTGAAAAAAAGAGACAATGGCACTTTACTGCTAACCTTACAATGTAAATACTATGAAAGGGCTACAAACTAAAGAACGCCCACATGAATGGTGGAAGTAAAGCATCAACACACAATTAAATCCATGTAGTCCTGTACCAGACCAAAACCTGATAGATAATGCTGGTTGCTTAAAATCATGTGAAACAGTTGTAATTGTTAACTCCATTGGGGTATGTAACTGGTCCAATATACCACCATCTCAAACAAATTTGAGGAATATTGACTCATGATTGCTTTTCAAGTACCCTATCATTACTAAAACTTTAACAATGAAAAGTGATATTGGTTAGGAGGTCAAACCTTTCTTCTCAAGTACAAAACAGGACAAAAATGTAGTCAAACCTTTCATCCAACCAAGCGCCAACTCAACAAAAAGTATCCATCTAAGTTTAAGGTGCTATTACTGTCCATTGGGTGAACCCATCACCAAACCTATTTCAAATATGTGTTCTAAATAGAAATTTTTCATTCATTTTGATTCCCAAAATATGCTATGCTAAAAGAATCGTCTTAGAGCAGAAGGATAAGAGCCAAACATCTTGAGGACATAATAATGCAACTTTAAATCTTAAGGTTCAAGCATAATGGAAACTAAGTTTTATCTTCGTATAAATTAACTTGTTCTTCTGAAATGTGTGTGTGTGTGTGGGGAGAAGAGGGGGGCGGGGGGGAGTACTGCCAAATCCGCACAAGTCTTTCTTCTATGTTTCAACATACAGTTATCTCCCTACATTCTCTAACTACTAAATTTCCTACTATAGCATCCATGATTGACTCACTCGGGAATTTCCAGTTCTTATCCCAATTCCGAAAATTACAAGAACTACAACAATTAAAAAAAGCACAAATATTTACATTCCGAACACAGCCACTCACCAGGTGATTCACGATATGAGAGCCGGACGTGTTCCCCCTCGAATTGCAAAACCATTTGCGACAAGACGGCACGTTACACCTCACAACGCAAGCTGGGTTCGATACCCCGCAGTACCGGCATGCATGTTCGGTGAAATCCCCCTTGCCGTACTCATAGTTGTCATCGTCCCCAGTGTCCTCAAAGTTGAGCACACTCATCCCAGCCGCTAGAGCGTCAACCACCTGATTATTCGCGCTGCTACTGCCCGACCCACCTGCCCTGGCCTTCGTGGCACTACCTGGGGCAGCCAAAACCGGAGACGCATCTGACTGGTGGTCGGACCCAACAGCTGCCCCACCGCCACCACGGTCACGGTCGGTAGGGTCCGAAAAGGAATCGGAGGGTGTAGGCCAGGCCACGGGTGACCGAATCGGGTCGCGGAACTCGGGGTAGTCGAAGTCCTCACCTTGGGTGTTGAATTCGAGGAAGGTGTAGGCATCGTTGGCCGTGTCCGGCTGCGACGCCGTATCGAAGAGATTGTTAGGCTGCGAATCCATTGTACGCCTCTCAAATTGAAAATTTAGGGTTAGGGTTTAAGGAGGCCGAATTCAGATTTGGGAGAGATGGAGTTACAGAGAGTGTTAGGGTTAGGGTTAGGTTGGGAAGAGACAGTGTGTTTGTGTAAACGTCATAAAGAGGAGAGCAGACGAGAGTGCCTGGGGTTTTGTTTGTTTTTATTTTCAGATAATGATTATAAAGTTTTTTTGAATTCGATAATTAAACTCACCTACTTTTCTTTTATCATAAAAAAAGTTCACTTAATTAATTTTAAACCCACCTTTTAAAAAACTTGCTGGTTCTTCTCTCTCTCAGGGCTGGGCCGGCCCACGACCGGTTTCTAGTGGCTCCCAAAATATTTTTTATACATTATATATATAAAGTAAAAAGGATACATTTTTGGTTAAACAAAATTTAAAAGTGTTTTCCCAACTCATATTTTAATAGATTTTAAAATTTATAGAATTTATCAAAATTTAAAAAAATTTGCTAAAATTCTCATAAAATTTGTTATGTGTAAAAAATATATCCAAATCCATTAAAATCGATCACCTAATGAAATCCATTAAAATTTGAGTTTGGGACATCTTGATTTTTTTGGAATCCATTAGAATTCTAATTAAAGACACATAGATTTCATTGAATTTTAAAAATCTAAGTTGGTTTAATGTATCAATTCTAAAAAGTAAGAAAGATAGATCGTTTATGTTCTCTCTCTCTCTCTCTCTCCCTCTCCCTCCCTTTCTCTCTCTCCCTCCCTCGTCCTTCTCCTCCCCCCCTTTAGTCCTTGTAGTTAGGGCTAGGAAGGGGTTGGTTTTTACCCGACAACCGACCCAAAACCAACCCGTTTTTATGGCCGATATGCAACCAACAATCAACCCAAAAAGATCAGGTCGGTTGTTCAAACCCGACAAGGTATAATCGGTTCGGTCAGCGGTTGTGAAATTAGCTAAAGTTGGTTACCCGACAACTAACCCAAACAACAAACTCTAATTAGGAATAGTCATAAATGAATCATAGCAGACCCAAACAAACAAATCACAATAAACCCTAAAAAAAAAAAAACTAGAATTAATAGTCATACAATTACTTACCAACAATCCCAAATAAAACACAATATATGGATGTAAATATTGGCAAAGGAATATATGCAAATAAAGCACCAAACTTCCATGAAAGATGCAAAGGAACACGATAAAAAACAATTTGATAAACCCAGTAGTGTGAGGAGGCTTATTCTGGCTGCCACAAGCCATTATCGAAGCAAACCAAACGAATTGGTGAAGCCACGGCTTCCTGGCCTTGAAACGCCTTCCATATTGGTCGATTGAATGATCGAAGGGCACCACTAGCCAAGTTCACTGGAATAAGGAGAAGAAGACCCAACTCCACCAGAAACAGTAGATCGTCGGTGGAGGGCTCGATTGGTTTTGGCTGGGTTCTGGGTTTTCTATTGGGTTTCTGGGTGATCGAAGGGCCGGGGAGGATAGAGAGAAGAAGAAATCAGTGGTGTTCTTGTCGTTGTCGGCCAACGAACGGCCAAGAAATCACATAGGAAGGTGATCTATGAGAGAAAGAGAGGAGAGAGAAGAAAGAGAGATAAGGTTCCACGAGTGAGGAGAGAGACTTTTGCCTTTGGATGTTTAAAAGTTAAAAACTTAAAACTCTTAGGTGACTTGTACAACTGACCTACAATAATCGGGTTAGTTGTCGGTTTTAAGAAATAGGCAAAGTCGATTGGTCAGGTGGGTCGGTTGTTTGGCCGATATGGGCCCGACCCAACCAATTCCCACCCATACCTTGTAGTCACATGCTCCATCTTCCGATCTTCAACTTCAAGTTTTGATTCTCCCTCAAATCAATTTGGGCATTCTCTTCCTCAATTCGGAAATCTTTATTACCAAATTAAGTTTTCAAAAAAATCAGAGTTTGAAGTTTAAGAAAAAAATCCAAAAGGTACTTCTTTTTTCCCTTTTTTTCCCCCTTTTGTGTATTGCTATTTGTATTTGTGGTATGTTTGTATTTATGATTATGAATCATTGAATTGGGGATGTCTAGATGATAGCCTTGTGCATCCATTTGATTTCTCAAGAAGTTTTTTTTTTTGTGCTTTTTTTTTTAACCTCATAATCTCATATGATATTATTAATTGCTATTAGTTAATCTAATATTGACTTATTAACAATTTTTGTAGGTTGGTTAGTGAAGGATTTAGTAGTAGTTTAGCTAACTTGGGGGAAACTTCTGTCTGCAATCTAAACACATGTGTCAATGGCAGAGCTAGGAATTGACTAACCCGACTATTGTTCTTTGACTTTGTTTCTCAAGTCTACAAGAAATCTGAACATATTTTCATTGTTTGTGTGCTTGTTCTTGTGTGTTTATTTGTTCATTTTGTTTAATTAATGTATCTTGAAAATTGTTACCTAAGAGATATCTCTCTAGAAATGAAAAAGGAAAAAGATTGGGGCCCATTTCTAATTTTCGCCCCAGGCTTCTTAAAAGTCAGGGTCAGTCTTGCTTTCTCTCCCTCCCCTTCTCTTTCTCTTTCTCTGATCGCCTTTCTCTTCTTTAATTCTCCAATCAAACTCTCACCGTCCGGCGAGTAAGGCCAACGAGACCACAACCCTACTGCTTGTCTCCCTCTCCTCTCTCTATTGTGGTAGCATTTCTCTTTCTACTTTGATTATCTCTCTATCTCTATCCATTTCTCTCTTTCTCTCTCCTTATTCTCTTCACTATAAGCCAATGTTGGAGCCTTGAGGTCTAGATCAGATTTTGTCGACCACCAATTTGGAAGAACACGCCGACCTCCTGATCCGAATGTGTTGAATCACATATCTGGAGGTAATGTGCTGATTCCATCCTTCTCTCTCTCTCTCTCTCTCTCTCTCTCT
Source organism: Dryas drummondii (assembly GCA_003254865.1). Classification (NCBI taxonomy): domain Eukaryota; kingdom Viridiplantae; phylum Streptophyta; class Magnoliopsida; order Rosales; family Rosaceae; genus Dryas; species Dryas drummondii. Next base: position 4,590,545 of record QANW01001771.1, read on the forward strand.
CTCTCTCATCTTCCCTATAAATCCATTACTAGAGCCTTGAGGTCTCAATCTGGAAGTAGGCGCTTATCGATCTCCAGATCTGGATTTTGTTGAATTACTTATCTAAAGTTGTTGTGTCAATCGTTATTCTCGAACAGTAACTATATGTGACAATGACAAATATTTGTTATTGTTGAAATTAAGATTTTTTACTCAAAAAGCTTATTTTTTGCGTTTGTGTTGGTTTTATGTTTTTTTTGTTATAAAATAAAGAGAAATATAGAGAACATAAGAGAGAATTGGGGAGGAATCAGAGTATATTTCACATTCACATAAGGCCTCTATTTATAGGCTCTTGGATGACCTGAGATAGACCATTAAGGTCTCCTATTTTACAATGAATTGGACTGCTCATAATTATTTATACAATTGCTCTAGATAATAGAGGAGATAAATATTGAACATGATAATGGAACTTATATTCTGTTCGCATTCACTAGGACTGTACTCGATCTGCAGCTCGAGACACTATTTTCATTTCCCAAGGTCATTTATATCAAATCCAATATTTAAGCATTCAATAATCTTATGAGCTCTTCAGGAGCCTCAATTAATTCATAACTTCTTTCAAAAGTTTGAATATGTTGCAACAATTTCCGAATTTAGGTTCTAATCAAAGTACTCAATAAGGCAATTTTGACCATATTCATAGTGTTAAGGTTGAGTACATACTCTGAGCTTCAAGCTCTTTCAATCCTTCAAGGATTTGCTTCAAGCACATAATATTTCATGGCACTTTCAATTTGGGATTTGATTTAGTAATTTGTCCTATATCTTATAGGAAATCGTTTCTGGCGATATGCTTCAGGCATTTCATAATCTCTAAATGTTATCTCCATATGCAATAAACACATTTAATTTACCAAATTTGTTTAAAATGCGGTTGCATCTATAACATGAGAATATATAACCACAATCTCATGTTTCTTTAGAGAAACCTTGTGCCATTATAAATAGTGATTTCATTCACTTTATTTCAAACACTCTATAACCTTCAGGGTTAACATCTTTGGTGTTTAAACTATAGGTTCTCATTATTTCACGTTTATAATGATGTTCAATTGTATTGGAATTGCCTCTTTCCAGTTTGGCCAATCATTTAATTTTGTTGACATTTATAATAAACGTGGTTCCACATTATTATAGCCCATGATGATTTTTAGTAGCTACTATCAACAAAATATATCATCATTATATCAACGATCTCATAATTCTCATTTGCATGCATTAGATATAAATATATATATACCTTTGTAATTGATACACATGCCTTCTCAAGGGCTTTTATAGTCTCTTCAGGGACTGTCATCTCTTCTATGATGATTTGTGTACAGAATGTGGATCTTTAAATTTAATTAATTGGGCTTGTGTGGACCATTTCATATACTCTCCACTTCTGTGGAGCTAAACTTTGGAACCTATACATTTGTCACGCTTCAGGCGTGCAATAAACCATTTTCTGCCAAATTGATGGACTACCATGTTAATTAGAACATCAATTCATATTGACATATATAAAATTTCCATATGTGACTTTGCAGTTTCGTTGTATATATATATGCATCTAGCTTTCAAATAAATGCATTCACTAGATTTGCATTATCATTCATATTTCATTCCCATATTGAATGGTATGAAAAAGACTAATATATGCATACTATTTTCACGCCGTTCTTCAGGAACGGTCATTTCTCCCCCTAACGGCGGGAAAATTTTCATAAGTGAATATATGAAAATCAATAAAGTGAGTGGTTATACAAAATCAAATGCTTATATAACTTCAGGTTATATAAAGACGAAACATAATTAGGTTTGCAATGCACATGTAGGTATATGAAACTTCTGGTTTCAAATAATTCTTCAACATCTAACTTCAGGTTATAATGTGAATTAATAAATGAATTATGAACAACTATGAACATATATGCTAATATGTTCTAAATTGAAGTGATGAAACTTCAAGTTTCTATACAAAATATATGTAGAACTTCAGGTTCGTAAATTTTGTGTAAGCATAGAACTATAAGCTCTAATGAATCATATGAATAAAGACTGCCGGCTTAATCTATACTTAATTAAGAACTTCAGGTTCATAAGAAAAAATTATGGAGTTATGAAAAATTTGAGTTCTAAATCATGGAATGATAGATCAAAGAACTTTTGATTCAATTTGATTCTATAACATAGAGCATGAAATTCAAGGAACTTCAGGTTCTAACTTAATTAAGTAATGCACATTGAACTACAAATTTTTAATCAATTATAAGAACGTTAAGTTCTATCACATCTCCAATTTTCATCCACTTCTGATAAAGAAACAAAAAGTCAAAGAACTTCAGGTTCTCATTAACTCTTGTAGAACTACAAGTTCTAATTCTTATTTTCATGAATTTCAAATTTCTCAGGTTTTGAGTAAAGAAATAAGGAACTTCAAGTTGTATACTTTACTAGATCAATTTCTTTATAAGTTTGATCTTTTCATTCCTTGATAGGAAGCATAAATGAAGTATAGCTCAAAGATCGATTTAGAACTTCAGGTTCTATATAAAGAAAGTGACATAGTCAATTAGTGTACATAAGAAATATAATTATGTACAACATCTAAATTTATAGAACTGAATTTCTGGTTCAATCAATATTGGCAAAATATCAATAATATGTTTCTATGTATTCCCAAAACCTCGAATTTGGAGTAGGTTAGAACTTCGGGTTCTAAATATTTGCTCCTCAAAAGTCATAACATGAACATTATATCCATTTTAACATATTTCTGAAACTTCAGGTTCCAGATTCAAAACATGTACTTAAATTTAATTTTAAAACTTATGAGTCTAAAAAGTTTGAGTTTTGAACTTCAGGTTTATATATATTTAGACTTCAAGTCCGTATTTCCTTTATGTATGTACCATGTTAGAACTTCTGGTTCTTAACAAGATTCATATATTTTGAACTTCAGGCCAAAAATGATTTGCTCAAAACTTCAGGTTTGAGGTTGACTACCATAATTAGAAATTCAACTTAAGGTGATATATATACACGAAGCTTCGGGTTTGATGTTTGAGACTGTAAGTCCGTATAAAAATAATATAAATCTAAGAATTAAAACAATGAATTAAATAGAACAATCGCATAAAACATAACAATAAGGAAACTTCTGGTTTTAATAAAAGAAATCAAGAAACATAGAACTTCTGGTTCCATTGATTTTAATAAATGTGAAGATCTTCTAGCCTTCAATAATTGATAAGAATTGAGACACTTTTCACTCATTCAATTGTACAAGAATTGAGTCACTCTTGACTCTCATGCAATTATCAAAAAGGATTGAGGAACTTCTGGTCACTCATTCGATTTCATGAGGATTAATTAATTTAATAAGGATTGAGGATCTTCAGGCCTCAACCCCTTACTAAATGAACTTCTGGTTCAAGTTCTAATCAATAATATTTTTAAGGAACATCTCTAGTTCCAACTTTATATAATAACAATAATGAATTGCAATATGCCAATGAAGCCACATTGATATTATAGGATTTAGCTCATATATATAAAACACTAATATGAGAAAATTAAACAGGGAGTAATTTTGGCTATCATTGCATATTGTTCTAATATTGATCGATCATCGTGAAACATTGAGTTTCGATTGGATCGCGAAACTTCAGGTTTCAATTGGATTATATGATACTTCAGGCCCTTATAATAATTAAGGTCAAATAACTTCAAGTCGTTGAGAATAAGGAACTTCAGGCCTTAATCGCATTTATGTATGAATAATCATATATAAAGTGTATAATAATATAGAACGGGTAGTGAAATATAAACATAATTAAAATATAACTAACATTAAAATTGCATAAGAAAATTATATTATAATCAATTATGAAACTTCTGGTTCATAATATTATGATCCATAAACTGTAGGTTCATCTATTTTGATATATCCGAAACTACAGGTTCAGAAATTTGGTCCCCATTAGAACTTTGTTTCTCACATAAGTATTGTAAACTTAATACCCTTGTATGTATAAAGGAACTTCAGGTCCTTGTATAGGTTAAGGAACTTCGAATCCTTGTATGATAAGTAATAAAGAACTTCGAGCCCTTATTTTATTTATAACAATTGAAGAACTTAATTGAGGAACTTCGGGCCCTCATTTACTTCTATATAAATTAAGAAACTTCAGGCTCTCAATTGATTTTTGCAGAATTAAGGATCTTCAGACCCTTAATCGATTTAATTTAAAGATCAAGCAACATCTCTCATTACAAAATATTAATTAAACATAATAGAATTGATAAGACAAGACTAGATACTGATCATATATTGATATCAGTAATATAGATAGACTCGGATCCATATATTCTACGATTATAATAGAGATGAGATCTTTATATTAATATATATACATATGCGTAAAGGAATAATAAAATATCAACATGCGGCATAGAAAAGAATAAGCCTCCAGGATCAAAATTGATTTCCACAACATAAATGAAAACCCATCAAGACTTGGCAGTATACGGTGATTAGTAAGATAATAAGATTAGCCATATATATAAACTACCATGGGTGCAATCAGCGAAAATAGTATTTAGGTAAATAAGCATCAATCGATACATATATAAAATTGAATAAAAATGAATCTAGCTTTGGGTATTGACAATAGTCTCAAAATCTCATCCAATATGTCATGTCCCAAAGCTAATCGTTAATAATATCTAGGGCTGCCCATTGGTTTGGTATTTACCGAACCGACCGACTACCGATCGAAATTTTTTGGTTTGGTAAATCGATTTTAACATACCGAAAATCGAATATCCGAAACCAAAAAATTACCGAAAAAATTGGTTTGGTTTTGGTAAAAACCGAAAAAAATTGGTAAACCGACTGATTACCGAAAATTATGACCGAAAGCAACCGAATCGATTATTACCGAAAAAACCGAAATATATACCGAAAAATCCGAAACAATTACCGAAATTTAGTTATATATATTTATATGTAATATTATTACATTAATAATTTAATATGGTTAGTATATGATTATATATATTTATATGTATTATTATTACATTAATATGCTTAGTATATAGTTTATAGTTTATATAGTATATAGTTTATAATGTCATATAGTTTATATAAATATATAGTTTATAACTTTACTAACTTTATATATTATATAATTTATAACTCTATATAGTATATAGTACAAAGTATAAACTACTTATATAATAATGTTTTAATATATAATTTTAGTTATACTTATACCCTATATAATAAAATTACTAATTAGTATATAGTTTTAGACTTTTAGTTATAACTTATAGTTTTAGACACTTTACCTTATATATTATATATTCTCTATAGTCTATACACTTTATCTTATATCATAAACTTAAAAGTTAAAAGTTAAATACACTAAACTCTATTAATATCCCATACACTATAATTAAAAGTTAAAAGTTAAAAATTAAAACTTAAAACCCAATTAAGCATACAATTTTAATTTCTAAACACTAAACTCTATACACTAAGTCTATTATTATTTATTAATTACTCTATAATGTTTATATACCTAACATTGTTTATGTATATAATATATAGTTATATATAAAGTTATAAACTAATTAGTTCTTAGTAGTTACTATAATTTGATAGTATATAGTTTATAATACTATAAGACTATAGTTTATATAATTAATAGTATATAATATAGTATATAGTTTATAATACTATAAGACTATAATTTATATATTTGATAGTATATAGTTTATAAAGTTTATAATACTATAGGACTATAGTTTATATATTGATAGTATATACTACATAGTTTATAATACTATAATTTATATATGTAACATATATAAGTATATAACATATAACATATAGTATTATAGTCTTATATTAGGGTTTAGTATTATGGTATTATAGTCTTATACTATAGTTTATATTAGGGTTTAAGATATTTTTAATTATTTATTTATATAAAAATGTATTACATAAATTAAAACAACTAAAAAACCCCAAACAAAATCTCAATTGAAACCCCAAACAAAACCGCAATCGAAACCCCAATTGCCCAAACTCCAATTTTTTTTCTTTCCTTTCATTTTTTTCATTTTTTTCTTTCCTTTCTTTTTTTTTTTGCGCCCACCCACCCCTATTCCCCCCCCTCGGTGACTCTCTCTTCCTCACTTTCTCAGTTTTTCTTAAGAATACTTAAGAGATTCTTTGTGGAATCCATTCTCCATTGTATTTTAATGATCGAAACCATTCATTTTTTAGGTCTCTCCTTAAGGATTATCATCGCAAAAAATTAGTCAAATCAGTCATTATTTGTTCATCTAAACTATGTAAACATGCAAACACAATTCATCAATTAGATTTTAATATTGTTAATACTAATCAAATGACTAAACAATTTTCGATTTGGATGATTTTTTGCATAAATGATATTTGAATGATTTCTTAAGACATAGATGGTTCCGATCAGAGATGTTCTCATATATATATATGTATATTTATAAACCCCCAATTGCCCAAACCCCAATCTGGCCAAACCCCAAAACTAATCAAATTATTATTGGTTGTTCCTACACCATTACTAGCTAGGATATGGTATAGGGTATATATAGAGATACTAGTATAGGGTATATGTATAGGATCTAGGATAGGGTATTGATTATGTTTAGGGTATATGGTATTTAATAGGATTTATTTTGAATTTTACTGATTTAAGTGAATTATTGAGGAACAATAAATTTTATTAGGATTTATAATTTAATTATAGTCTAGATAGGTAGAGTTCGAGCCTACGATCGTGTAGACGTCAACGGAACCCGAATCAGACTTACGATGGTGAAATTAGGGACGCTCGAAGTTATAAGGGGCAATTTGGTCTTTTCATATAGTAGGGTTTTAGTATAAAAACCTAAACTTAGAATTTTTTTCCTTCTCTCCTAAACCAGCCGCATCCCCCAACTCTCTCTTCTCTCTCCTCTCTCCTCTCTCATCTCTCCTCCCTTCCTGATTTCCCTTTCTCTATGATCGGCCGCCGTCCGACGGTGGCTGGCGACGTGGCCGGCCATTTCATGCTCGTCTTCTCCTCCCTTCTCTCCCTCTAGATTCTGATCATCCAAAATCCCAGCCAAAAACCCAATCGAACACACCAGACCCGAAACCCCCCTTAGCCGGATTTTTTCACTCCGGCGACTTCTCGTCGTCGGGATAGTCCCACAACGTTCCTCTGGGCATGCTTTTTCCTTCGGTGATCACCAACAGCCCCAACGACCGCCGTACATGGTGCTTTGAAGCCGGGAAGTCTGCGGCTTCCCCAGCTCGATTCCGGCGACTCCGACGGCTGATTGCGGCGATTCCGGTCCCATTCTTCTCCTCACTCCGAGCTCTGTCAATTGGTGTAAACGCATGGGTCCAATTTTGATCGAGCTGAAAACTCCCAAATCAAACCCTAGAAACTCTGTGAGTCTGTGAATCGAAGCTGATGTGAATGTTTGATGCTTTATGTTTTGTCTGTTCTCCCTCCCCATGGTTTCTGTGTGTTGTTTCGATCCTGGGTTTTGGTGTGAATCTGTGTGTAGGTATTTGGGAAAATGCATAATAAGGGGAGAGAAATGAGAAGGCCTGCAAATATCTAAGGATCGAAAATACCGAAATATACCGAAATCCGAAGGATCCGAAAAATGCCGAAATCCGAAAAAATCGATTCGGAAATCGGCATCAAAACTGGATTACCGAAATTTTCGGAAATCGAATCGGCAAGGGCATTTACCGATTTGATCCGACCGATGGACAGCCCTAATAATATCATAACATAGACTAGCTAGTAGTATGCAATAAACAATCATGAAGTCAGACCCAAAATGTTGTTGAACTAATTAAATTCATATATATTTAAACAACCAGATGAAAGAACCATGCGTAAGCATATAAAGAATAGCCATATGCCAATATCCTAGCGGATTTGTATTATGAAATTTAAGGTAGAAAACCCATAATATAAAATTTACGGAATCAAAATCAAGTATGCCTTATCAGAGAATATAAATTTGATAACCACATCGCACATTGATAAGTTATGGTTGTAATATACACCATTCAAGTTGTGCTTATCATCGTGGTTTTGAGTAATTGAATTTAAATATTGCAACATGAATTGAACACATGCATAAAATAAACACAACCAAATAGAAGAACTCTAAGATCAAGAGCATTGGTCAAAACAACAAGGTTGCACCATATGACTCTTAAATCTAGAAGAGTTTATAAGAAAGTAAAACATAAGAGAGACTATCGTGCTGATAACGTGTTATAAAATAAAGAGAAATATAGAGAACATAAGAGAGAATTGGGGAGGAATCAGAGTATATTTCACATTCACATAAGGCCTCTATTTATAGGCTCTTGGATGACCTGAGATAGACCATTAAGGTCTCCTATTTTACAATGAATGTGACTCCTCATAATTATCTATACAATTGCTCTAGATAATACAGGAGATAAATATTGAACATGATAATGGACAGCCACATCATTAATGATATTTACAACATTTTTTTTTTTGCATGTTTATGGAAGAAAAAAGTAGAAAACAATGACAATTATATGGTTTTGGATATTGTTGCACAGTGAAAATTGTCATTGTCCAACAGTGGCAATTATAGTCACTGTCGGACAGTGGCAATTCTCCTGATGTGAAAAAAGGCTGAGTGTGATGGGTTCCATGCCCAACACATTTTTCCAGGTAGCTAGGGATGACAAAATTCCCCGCCCCCGAAAATCCCAGTGGGGACCCACCCCAATTAAGCGGGTATGGTAATACCATCCCCGTCTCCGCCACGTCCCGTATACCCGTTTAATAAAAATATTATATTATATAATTATATTTTAATTAATTTTTGTTGCATGTCTTTAAAGTTTAATAGTGTTCTCTTTATGATTTAATGTTATTGTAATATAATATGATGAATTTTAATGTATTTCATCTATATTATATATTTATATTAATTTGATATGTTATTAATAAAAAAAATTATTTTTAAAAAAATAATAGGAGTCTCAAATATCCCCGATGGAGACCCAATTACCCGACGGGGTGGGTATGGTATTAGCAAACCCGCCTCGTTGCCATCCCTACTTCCAGGTGATTTCATTAAAGTGAACTGCATTTGGACTTGCGTTTTGATTGTGGGCTTTAAACAAAGCTTATTTTCTATAATGGATTTATAAAAAATAAACCTTTTTTTTTTATATGAAATAGGTTAATTACACTTTTGCGAAACTTAAATTGTAGCTACCACAAAAGTAAATCTACAAAATCGATCATAGAAATTGATTTCAATACAATCAACTACAAATCTGAACGTGACACATGGATAAATATCAATCTGCTAAATTGTAAATCAAAAATCAAAATCAAAATGAAACTAAAAATGTAGCTACAGTGAAAAAAAAAATGCAAAATCGATTTCAATGCAATCAACTACAAATCTGAGCGGGAAATATAGGTATATATCGATCTATAAATTTGAAAATAAATAATCGAAATAAAAAAAATCAAAATAAAAAACGAAAAAAGATTGATGCAAATAAACACTATAAAACTACAAATCAAAATAAAAAATAGAAATACAAAATCAATTGTCAATTGTCAATTCAAAGCTAAACATACCTACAAAAATCGAAAGATCGAAGAAGATAATCTGAGAAATCGGAGAAGATCAAAGAGCGAAGTTGATGAAGATCGATTTGCGAAAATAACAGAGTGAAATTGAGAGTGGAACAACTAAAAAACTGAAGAAAAGGGTAAAAAGGTAAATGACAACCTTTAATGAACTGTTAGCTGCCAATTGGATCAAGCCTACATGACCTGATTATTAAAAATATCACCTTATTGTTACATATCAATAATAGGTGTATTACGTGTTAAGTAGAATGCATAGTATGTATGCTACACTAATTATTTATTTTATTTATCTTTATTTTCTTTTTACTAATCATATTGCTTATTTTTATTAAAAGATATTAATTATTAAATAAGTCAAGCCGGCATAATTACGACACGCTTAAAATGCGTATAACACAACATGTGCATGTAAGGAGTTAAGTCAACAAGCACACCATAAATAAATAGATTGAGATAATCCAAAGTTTTGAGTCCATCAGGCATGCACGAGCACATAATAAGCCTAAACTAGGCACAACTCGTATAACATATTTTTTCCATTTAAAAAATTAAATTTTTCATGCAAAAATATATTGTTATTTTTTTTAGGAGAAATTGTTATTTAATTATAAGAAATAAAAACTAACATAAAATAAGTTTCTAACCCTATAAAAACAAAAAGAATGAAGACTCTATAGGCTCGGCCCGTTTAAGGCATGTCATGTGCATGAATGAGACTCGATCGTGTCAAGGCCAGGTCATAACTATCTGGATTGGTACAAAAACAATATGCTTATTAAAGAGGCAAACACAAACAAGAAACGAACCGCAAATGAACCCAACTTAAGAATAGTCTTCTACGTCCTTAATCCTACTTTTCTCAAAAGTTTAACAGGATTCCGACCCTCTGTGACTAAAAAACAACTACTCTTACCACAACTATTCTTCCATTGAGGGCTATGTTTTGGTGAATTGATGATCTTCTCGTTAATCAATAACAGTGTTTATATAAGTACAACATAGGCCCAATGGCTTAGGGCATAAGTAATACAAGGTAATCCTAGTATGATAAGAACTAAGGCCTAAACATAAGTACTATTTAACAGTTTGTTTTTACAATTAAGACTAAAATAGGGTCTTTGTAAAAAATAAAAAATAAAAAATAAATGGGGTAGGGAAAGCAATTGGAGGGGAGAGGTACATTTAGAAGCTCCCTATATATTGAGTGGATGTGTGTTGGATACTTAAAAGAAGACTTATTCACACTATTACCCCCTGTAAAATACATTTTTTTCAATTTTTTATAATTTTTTTTGTCCACATGGATCTTACATAATTAGAAAAGGATCTCACACATGCCATATAGGTGTCATATCAGTTTTTTTAACAAAAAAATTAACAGAGTTGATGACATATGGTATTTTGCAACAACTGTGTGAAGTTTATGTGACAATTTGAAAAGATTTAAGTTTTAGGAGATAAAGTGAGAAAAAATGTAACTTATAGAAGACAATAGTGTGAATAAGCCAAAAAAGAATTGACATTTAGGAATTCAAAATGATTGCCTTATTAAGCTCTCTTCAAAGCCGACCCTAAAAATTGTTTAGCAAATTATTCTCGTAAATAAAGAAGAGTGATTATTATAAATTTAAACATCGTCTGTCAATACCAACTAGCTATTGGTCTAATGATATTTCTCTTCACTTTGTTGAAATAAATACCAAATTTGAATCCCCTCTCCCAAGTTAAAAAAAAAATTTGTTCTTGAAGAAGCAATTTCTTTGAACACCCAACTCCAAGTTTTATCATGAAATTTCTTTTGGACACCCAAACTAATTTACAATATTTCGAAATTAACTAAGCCATGAAATCTCATATTTTATTTGTTCTAACTTCTAGACACTAAAAGAAACTAACAAAATAGGAAGAAAAAAATATAAGAGAGTGGCAGTGGCGATGGCACAACCGCACAATGATAGCTGTCCAATCTCAATCTCTCTTATCTTTCTCTTTCCCTTTTTCTCTATGTCACAGGTTCACCACCAATTCATGGTGGTCTTGGGTGGCATAACCTTTTAACAGCGGCCCAAGAAAGACCAAAACGAGGCCAGCCCTATTGTCGGGCGGTTGCACATAAAAGTTCACTCGATCACTACCATATTGGGTTTGTTCGGCTTAAACTTTTCTTTGACACATGCTTTCCTCCAAACCATTTCTCAAAAACAGTCTCTTGCATTTTCATTTTCGATTGTGTCACTGTCCATTCCCTTTCAACACACAATACAACACTTTGTGTGCTAAAAGTGCTGCGTGACTCAATTCAGTTAAAGTTTGGATTTCTTTTGGATGACTATGTGATGAATAACACTTGAAGGGATTTGTTAAACAAGGAACCAATTAAGACTAATTTGAGCAGGTGTCTAATTAAGACTACCAACTGTTTTTTGTTTTGGGTTCCATTGATGGCTATATATGTCTATGTGTCAATTATTTTTTTAAACGCAAAAATAAAATTATGTTTAATTGTTTACAATCTCAATTGACTATTTTATGTATTATTTTGTTAATATAAATATGACTCATTTTATGTTAATAAAAATAAGAACCACATAAAGAGATTTCACATAAGTAGGCTTAAAGCAAGTGACATGCTTCCAATTAGTCGGATTCAACATCAAAAGAAAAAAAATCCCCGCGTCCCTTGCAAAGTCCATGTAAAAATGCCATGTAAGTTTGGCTAAATGATATTATCCATATATTAATGATTCAGACTCACCAACACATATGTCTACAACTACACAAAAACAAAACTCTTCACATTATCCTTATGATGATGCATGGCAATGCAATTGAGATGGCGGCGTGGATGTTGCTTATAATGATGCCTTTATGCCGTGTTCATTCACTAATTATGGCGAAAATCTATTCTTGATGCTTTTGAAAACATATGATATCTATTTTTTTTAGGAACATATGATATCTATTTAATTGAGTAACGAAAGAGCATCTCTATATATTAAAATTTGTTTATTAATTCCCTATACATAATCAATTTTCTCTTATTAAATTGCATCATCTTAATTTCGTGCATTCAATCCAAATCCCAGTGGGAGCCATATATGCCCCCCACATAAAGCAAGTTTGATGAAGAAGCCAGCCTGTTATTCGATATTATAAATCCCATGGAATTATGACAGCCACCAATACCTCTCTAAAATTTTCAAAAGCCACATTATGACCCTTTTCTTCTTGCAGAAAAAAAAAATACAAAAAAAAAAAAATTCTTTTTTCTTTCTTTTCACTTAATAAACTCACATGCATCCATGCGTTGCGTGCCAAAGTTACCCTTTTATATAGAGAATATAGGAGTCACGTATCTTCATAACCAAAAACTATGTCAAAACAGAAAACAAAAAGAACAAGAGATGTCTCATTTGCCACAATTCATGATGTGCACTTTCTCTATAGACTCATCACCATGTAAAGATTCCACGACACCTTCCAATTAAATTATGCATAGATCAATACGTACTCCTTTTACCAGTACTTTCTTAAATAGATTAATCTATTTAAGCGTGATTATGTATAATCAAATATCTTGATTTAAATGGCCAAAAGAAAAAATATCTTGATTTATAGTTTGGAGTAAATTAAAGAAGACTACAGACACACGTACATGCATGATACATGTATGGGTGGGTTATTGAGTAAAATTGTTAATTAGATCATATTTTTATATAGAGTATATATTGATGGGGATTCAAATTTGAGACCTCTCCTAATATTGGGGAGAGATGGAAATACTACTAGATTATTAATTAACAGCTAGTTCATAATTTAGATTATATATTCAAACAAGAATTTAAAAGAATGATAAAAAAAAAAAAACCAAGAATTTAAAAGGCACTGTTACGCTTACCAAATTTATTCGATCACCAAATTTTTCATTAAATCATTTGGCAATTTTTTATGTATTGAAATCTAATTCACTCTGAAGATCGACCTCAGTTATTTTCAAAAATTAAAGTAAGATATATTGACATAAATAAGTAAAACGTATACAGACATATTATTTAATGAAATGTATATCAATACGTTATTTAGTGAAATGTATAGAGATCCCGTCATTTAGTTAACAAATTTAATTAGTTATCAGCTTTTAGTGAATCTAACATTAATGGAGCTTAAATGGTCCAAGATTTTTTACCCAAAAAAAGGTCCAAGATACATGCATGTTTCTTGTGTGTGTGTCAGTGTATATTTATAAATAACGCTAGCTCCCTCCAATTTTACTCTCAAAAGACCATCAAAGATAATGGGAAAAATGAGGTGTCTCATCTCTTCAATTTACAAGACCATCACTTTTGTCATGCTCTTTCACATCACAATGGGTTCGAGTGATCTCATCCAAGATTCTTGCAAGACAGCTGCACAAAGTGATCCAAATTTGAGCTACAACTTCTGTGTTGAAAGCATTGAGGCCAACCCCAAAAGCCACAAAGCCAGCCTCGAAGGACTAGCAGCCATCTCACTTGAGCTATGCATATCCAATGCCACAAACATCAACTCCACCATCTCAAAGCTTTTGGAAGACAAACGATTTGACAAGTATGCAAAGGAATGCTTGCAAGACTGCTTGGACCTATACTCGGATTCCATTCCTACCCTACAAGAAGCTACTTCTGCCTTTCAGTCCAAGGATTTTCTTACAGCTAATGTGAAAATCAGTTCTGCCATGGATGCATCTACTACTTGTGAAGATGGGTTCAAGGACAAGAAAGGTCAAGTGTCTCCATTGAGCAAAGAGGATGATATGTTCTTTCAATTGACTGCCATTTCTCTTTCTTTTGTCAACAAGTTATCTAGTAAGAAAGCTAGATAGATCGGCAGTTCATACTTATAATATTCCGGCCAATAAGCTTCTAATAAGATAAGCAGTTTATTTCTCTCTATATTATATTCCCGTTTCTAGGGTATATGCTAAAAGGTTTTTTTTTTTTTTTTGTTATGCCCGTTTACTGATTATTTTTTCAATGCTAAAAGCGTTTTTTAATAATTAAATATGTCCTTTTTTTTTTTTGTTCATTTTATACCAATTAATTATTAGTTAAGTGGTATTTTTTTGTTCTTCAGTGTTGGAAGAATCCAAAGTTCCAATCGATCTCTCTCCACATGTCAAAAAATAAAATGTTATTTTACTACTTATTTTAAATAAACAAAGAAGTCTTTCTTAATTATATAGATTAGAGAAATACTTTTAATGGAGATAGATTAGTGTTTCTGGTTGAAGCACATAATGGTGCAATAGTGTATTTTGATTATATACGAGAAGAAAATACAACAAACTACCTATGTCAACATCGTTAAGGCATTTCAAGATCCTCTCGCCCTACATAAATCCATAATGAATAAGTGCTTCTTACAGAAACTTTTACGAGGGAGACTAAACAAAAGTGTTTGATATTGAAACACTCCCAATTAGGTAAGCTCGTCATCCCCTTTGTCTCATTTTCTTTCTAAGAAGCAAGGTAGGTTCAATTAATTAAGTTATGACAAAGTAAATTAATGCTCATTATTTCATGCGGTTTTGGCTACAAGAGTAGTTTTCATCTAATGAAAAATGCCAAAGCTATTGGTCACAAATCACAATCTACTGAAATGTGTCTTATGATTTTTGTTTGTCGAAAAAGACATGTATCTCAATATGAGATCAGGTATTGGGGAAAAGAAGGAAGCCACCCAGAGACTTACACACCTATCCACACCCTATCTTCTTATCACAGTACAAAGCTACCATTATCTTATCAATTCATGAACAACTTTGTTGCAAATACTCCTAGGCTTACATATATTGAAATTCAATATGATCCATGTGTTTAGCTAATTACTATTTCACCTCCTCCACCAGGCTTTACAATAGGTGATTATATAAAACATTCCACAAAATGGTTTTAATGATTTTGAAATTAATATTTTCCGAAGGGTTCGTAAAGTTTAGTAAAAGAAAAGGGTTCTTAAATGGAATAATTTTATTTCAATAATTTTGATTTTATGTCAAGGGTAATTTGTCTTTTAAGAATTTTAAGGGGTTTTTATATTTTCCACGAGGCTTGGAAAATGGGCTTTTATTACTTCTAATTTCAAACAATTATATTTTGTTACATTGCTCCAGCGGGTATTGAATTGTTCAAGTGGTTTTGTGCTAAATGTTCCAAAGGGGTTATTTAATAAAATTACTATAGGCATTAAATTATGATGTATTAAGGGGGTCTTCGTTTTCAAACCTTCCAAAGAATTTATGATGTATTAAATAGTTTTTGAGTAATTAAGTCGACCTTACTTGATTCTAGCTTGGTTGTTTTTGGGAAACTTCCGAGGCAAACAATTAAAATGAGACCCTCAACTTTTCGTGCACATTCATGTGAAAAAAAAAAAAAAAACATAGAAGAAGAGATAAAGTACCGATGAAATTATTAGAAGAACTCAAAAGGATTGAATTTGATCTTCTTATTTCATATTTTAGTCAAATAAAATTTGAATAACAAAAAACAAACACCAAACCAAGTGCCAAAATTCAATTGTTGGGCCATTTAGTTGGTTGGGAATTTGAGTTATGGGTTTTAATGTTTTATAAATTTTTGAGCCCTTTTAAGTTGGGTTGATCTAATTATCTAATTGGACCTTTTATATAGAGTTTAATAATAATTGAAGTGCATATAGATTGGGGCTCTAAAAAGAATGGATTGAATTTGGGCCAAGGAAATTACCTCAATTGCCTGCCCTCAAAGCCGAACCCGTGTGTTTTTGACTCCCCTACATAGCCAACTTTTTTTTTTTTTCCCACTTGTGGTAGCCATTGATATCCTTGTGTTTTGCATCATGCTCTAGGCTTCTTATATTTCAGCCTCATTTGGTGGCAAAAAGAAGATGAACTAATCATAAAAAGTTGATATTTAAAACTTATTCCCTCTAATTCTCACAAAATGGTGAGATTTCTAGAGATAAATTTTAGATATCAACTCATTATGACTGATTTATCTAATTTAAGTGCATTCAATGGTTTAGTACATTAAGTCGAGTCTTTTTAAGTTTGCTTCATAGAAGATTTTTGTCTCTGTTGGACTAGTTTCTCTAGTTTTTTCTTTAGGTTTTCCACATAAATAATTTCATATGCAATTTACTTCTAATTTTTGTTATGGTTGATTCGTAAATTAATTACTTTTAAGTTGTATATGTATATTACATGTTTCTAATATACATATATGCTTGGGTTGAGTATTAATTCAATTTCTTGCTTCAGTTGGCTTGGGCGAGAGGGTACAGGAGAGTCATGGTGGAGATGGACTCTGCCATTGCTATTACTCTAATCAAACAAGTAAATACTGATATCCACCTCTTGCCACCTTGATTTAAGGCATGTCAAAGTAAGTTGATTAAGGCATGTCACCTTGATCTACACCTTGTGGGAGTGTGAATTTCTATCCCATCTACAGGGAGAAGAATTCTTTAGCTGATGGGCTGACTGATTTGGGGCATTCTTTGGATTTGAGAAGAGTAGTTCTAACTAAATAAACCCCACCATTTTATTTTGAAACCCCACATTTTAAACAACTAAAATAAGGCCCACAATTATGCCTACATAACATATAGTTCACCCGCATCTAGACCTCAATTGTGTTGTGGTGTCATTTTTCAACCCACAAAAAATTCAAGCAGAAGACAAAAGGAAGAGTGTACGGTTGGTTCTGTCGTGGCATTGTTGCTTCAAAGGAACCAGTACTAGCAGTAGGAAGCTTCCTGTATATATTTCCCAGCATAGCAAATTCACATTACATACAACTATATATATAGCTATCTCACTTCGTAACACCAAGAAAACCAAAGGAACAAAAAAATGTACCATATTTCTTCCTTTTCAATCTTTTTGTGCTGCTGCTGCTTCTTTTTCCTTATAATCCCTCATCAAGAACTATCCACCGTTACTGCAATATCTGTTGATATAATCGATCAAACCTGCAAAAAATGCGCAGATGAATCTGATGTCTTCAGCTACGACGTTTGTGCAACCTCTCTCCAAGCAGTGCCTGTGAGCCATGTGACCAATCTTCAAGGACTAGCATTGATAGCAATGGATCTAGCACTAGACAATGCAACCAACACACTTTCCATCATAAACAAGTTGATGAATAACCAAAGTTATGACGCTTTTGGTGTGGTTTGCTTGAAGGATTGCTCTCAGCTATATTCAGACGCGATTCAGACACTGGCAGATGCTGTTGGAGCGTTTCTGAGTGAGCGTTATGACTCGGCGAATATCTGGGTGAGTGCAGTTATGGAAGCACCAAATACATGTGAAGAAGGCTTTAAGGAGAAGGAAGGTGAAGTGTCTCCATTGACAAATGAGAATTACAATCTCTTTCAGTTATGTGATATTGCACTATGCATAAGCCACTTGCTTACCTCAGGTTCTACATTCTTGATGAGGTCCTCTGCAACTTAGTTCATTGTGTTGATTATGCTCCTTGTGGAACAAAAGCTGCTCTGCAATGTTTTGCATATATGATTATTTCCAGCCAAAGAAAAATCTGATCCACTTTCCCTGGGAATATCAGAGAGAATGTGACAAAAACCATAATCAGTAACCCTGTAGTATGATCCTGATGATCGAATTAACTGTAATATCTTTTCTGCAAAATCTAACTTTTTTCTAATAAGATTTGTGGATCTAAGCTTGTACAATAATGATCATCATTCAGCAAATTCCTAACCAGCCCCACATAGCCACATGACAACTTTTATGACAACAGACTTGTCTTAAAGTCCAAGAAGGAATTGAATGCTCCATTATATATTTATATTAGTTATTTATATTATCTTTTTAATTTTTCCCTTTAATTGTGGGGGTCTTTATATAGCTCTGGTATAATGGGACAAATCTAATTTTCCACCAGAGTATGCATGACACATTACCACTAAAAGTTGGGCCTAGCTGCGAAGCTTCATGGCAGTTTCCTTTCATATCATTCTCTGCGAAGTTGTAGTTAAACACATACAGGGTCCATGCATACTGTACTGGAATTCAAGTAATAAATGTGGACAATTATAGCACGTGATACTTGTGACAGTTGGCAAGTCTCTGGTCCCTTGAATTATAACCAAACCCAGAAAACCTCCCAAAGACATTCTCCTGTGTCCTCAATGAACCTGCCTAATAAAGTCCATGCTGCAAACCCAAAAGAAAGCAGTAAAGTCCAAATCAGTCAAGTCCATGCCTGAGTTGGGAAAGATAGGGAGTGGTATTCATACCCATCAATTTAATCACTACACATAACCCTTAAATTTTTTCTTAACCTTTTAATTTTAATTTTTTATATTTAAAACTTAAAGAAAAAGGAATATCAATCAAAATAGGCAGCAATGGCTGGCCCCAAGATGGGAGCATCAACCCCATCTCAGGGCCAGTTATGGCTGCCTTCTTTTAAAAATCTTCTTTAGTTTTAAAGAAATAAAGGAAATTAAAATTAAACAAGCCAAACTCAATCGTGATGCATCATGTCAAAACATGAATGACACAGGGAAGTCCAAAATCTATCAACCATGGGAGAAGATGCAAAAGCCATTAAGCACAGGATGATAGACTCACTATCCTTAATTGCTCTAAAGCAGAGTGCAATAGACTGAAGAAATCTAACCAACAAAAACAGACAAAAGATGGAAAGCAAACAACATATCCAAACCTATATATTACACTCATAACATGAGAAGATGTACCAACTCCGAGACATTGTAGTAAAGAATCTTTTAACCATAACAAGGAAACCAAAACACAATGGAGGGGGGAAATTTATGTTTCTACAATTATTGCAACATAAACAGCTTACGCACTCATATAAAGTATGACATGCTCCTTTTGAAAGTACCGTTCCTCCTATCATTCAGCAATAACATGTTCAGCACAAGAAAATCGAGAAATTACTACTTCACAGATAAGCACATTCTTTACCAATTGGTCTGGAAATAGCAACTTCTTCAATAAGTAGAGCAGAGATCATTAATTCCTGAATGACTAGTGAGGGAACAAAATCCAAAAGTCTAAAGTCAGACAATACCACTTTTTTGTGCAAACAAACATCTAAACTATGATTTCAGGCATACAGAGTATCACACAATCAGATAACAGACTTCAAAAAAAGGAAAGATAGCATTATATTTCATGATTCACCTCTACCTGGGGATTCATAACATTATCTGCATAAGCATCAACTTACAGCTTAGGAACAAAAAATTCATGATTTCAAAACATTAAAGAGAAAAGATTTAGCATCTGTTCACAAAAGAAGAATATTTAGCTCTAATATATACTTGAAATTAAATATTGAATATTGTGCAAATAGATAGAATTCCGACAGCCCCTCTAACTATCTCTACTACAAATTACATAAATGTTACCTTTCTACTTACGTACCCCCAAAAGATTACTGAACGTACAAACCTGCAACATGACAAATGTTTATATATAGAAAGTTTAAAACTCCTAGAATATATAAACAAGCCACTCAAAATCTGCCCTATTCAACGAAATCAAAAGGTAATTTATAAAAATATCCCAAAAACTATTAGACAAAATAACATGAGGTAATGGATCTTTCAAATTTTCCCAAAACTAATTTTGTCGTTGACAATGTTAACAACATGCCCTACAACTGTGAAAAAAAAAATTGCATCTTGTTATCAAAAGACTTAGAGCACTAATATAGAAAAGATATGTTACCAACAAAATGTCTAACAAGAAAAATGGAAATCTACATCTTTTTATAATCAATGGTGATATTCAAATTTACTTATAAGAAATTGTCGGGCGGAGAAATAATTGCAGTTTCAATAAGTGGTTGTAGCTGTACCTTATCTCTTTTTGTTTCTTAACAACAAGGTGAGAATTTGTACATCCATTTCATACATGACTACAACTCCAATGTTGGAAAACAATGTAAAATATCAAATCTGGTTTCATATATCCCCGAAAGTGAAAAATTGAAATAAATAATATCTTAGATTTAAAAATACAACAGATTATTGATAATTGGAAAAATAAAAAAATTGATAAGATGCCTGAAAAGAAATATCCACAAAAACAGAATATGTGCAATTTGTAGAAACTGTGAAATTGATTTGAAAAATTAGCTAACCAAATAAGTATTATTGCCTTGTTGACAACATACAACTAGCTTTTTCATAACTTGCCAGCATATGTGTGAGTAAAATACCAACATGATCACATGCCACATGAATAACTTCAGCTTACTAATGTGCCAATAACATTTTTACATTTGTGATACACAAAACCGTTCATCATTTTCCTCTTCTTCTTTATTTTTGTACTCCTGTTTATCTTGGTTCGAGCCCAGCTGCAATTGTTTATCTCTATCAACGCTTTTGTTACCACTGTTTACCAAGGAAAGCTGATCCAACATGATAGCATTCCTTTTGTAGTTCCAAACAAGCATTGAGATGTAATCCTGAGGTGAAACAAGACCTTGATCCAAGATGCACCTACGCTGCTCCTCTAAAGTTTTTGGATCATCAAGCCTAATATATTCAAGCAATGCCTTCTCATGATCAGGTCTCCAGTTACTCGGAAAAGGGGTGTAATCAGTCTCAGGTACAAGAGACATCCTGGTATACTGAAGCCCATCAATTGATTCAACAAGACCCATCCTCAACAAATTATGGTACTCAGGTGACTGCCCCTTCTTCTCCTTCAAAGGGCGACTCAGATTCCTAGAACCAATCTTGTACACCTTTGCGCGTGAACGGAGCTTGTACTTTGCTGCATAGAGTTTTGCAAGTGAACCTCTTAATATGTAAGAGCAAAAGTTTACAATCTTTTTTCGGTTATCTGCATACCGATACCACTCAACCATCGTCGACAAAAACTTGTTCATTTGTGCATTAGTGTGAGCCTGGGTGGCATGAAACATTCTGAAGCAAGGCTGTGGGTCTGGATCCCTATCTCCCTTCAGAAAGCTCAACTTCCTAAATGTCTTGATGCTCTGTTTCAAGCTTGCTGTAACTGATAGAAGAGTGCCCACTCCCTTCTCACTAATGATTTTCCCACCAGTAGCAGTGTATCGAAGCGTTGGGTACACGACTCTGCGACACAACACATGATCAAGAAACATTATACCCTTTGTTATGTGTTCTATAGGGAGGCTCTCATTGTCGAGCTTAAGCATATACTTCTGATCACAAAACTCAATCAACTGCTTTCTCAATGTGGCTGCATCTGCTCGAGGTCCTCGAACACCAATCAAAATATGACCTCCATATCGAATATAATCCATCTTTCTGGTCTTATCTGGCCCACTTGTTGGCACAAATTCAGGCCAAGACGTATTTCCCTGTTCTGCTTCGCCTTCTGGGCTATTCCATATGACATCACTCTTTGATGGATGATAAAAATCCTTAATCTTCCCCTCCATCCAGCGGTCCAATTCATCTAGAACAATATTAGCCAAAAGGGGACTAAGTATCCCACAATGCCCCCAAGAAGGAAGCTTCTCTGCCTCCTCAGGTGCAAACCCAAAAAACGTCTCTAACCAATATGGGTCTGGCTTCGGCTCATCCTCCGCCAACACCCTCTTCTTCTGATACTTCCTCTTCTTTTTCTTCTCCACACCATCATCCTTACTCGTAATCACCGGTGTAACCAACGCTGCTTTCACCAAATCAATCACCTTCTTATCCCTCACATCCCTGATTAAAGCATTTATCACCATCCCCACCTTCATCCCATCCAAGATTGTACTCAAATCTCCCTTTACATACCACAAGTACCCTGCAAAACTCCTCCTAATCACCCTCAACACGGTGTGTGCATTTCTCCCCGGCCTAAATGCAAATGATTTTTGCGAAAACCGAGACTCATATATTGGCTCCAAAATCATTAACAGAACTTCTTGAACTAACCTATCTTGAAAAGGGGACGGCTGCGTGGTCGTCAAAATGGCCTTAATTTTTCTCTTAGATAGCGACTCGTACTCGGTCTTATCCTTGGGTGATTTAATATAGAACTCAAGTCTAGCTCCCCACCTAAACCTATTGTCAAGAACAGCATTACGAAGTGCTAATAAGTCCTCAAATGCCGATCTCTGTATGGCACTGCGGGGCATATACGCGCCCATATCGTCGGCGCACACTTTCTGGTAAGCCAATACCCACAACTCAAATCGCTGAAGATAAGAGGACAAATTGGTCACAATCCTATCAGGTTCACGAAAATTCTCAATCCACAGTTGGGATAAAACCGAAACCCCATCTTCCTTTATCAAATTGGAGGGGTCTTCAGGATCGGGTGCGCGACGGTTCACCGGAGAGAATGAAAGTAAGCGAAAAAAGGCGAACCCATTGGTCCTAGGATTTGAGGGGTTGAATTGGGAGCAGAGGAAGAAGGTGCTGGTGTTGTTGGTGGTGGTGGTGGTGAGGACAGAATTGGAATTTGTGAGAACTTGGTGGGTAAAAATGGCAAGGCGGCGATGCATTTTGGGACTGGGAGTGTTCTGGGTTTAGGTCATTTTTGGGTCTGAGTTTCATCAACTAGAGAGCATTAGAACTCTATAGATAGAGAAGAGAAACTTGAGAGCTTACTTGAGTAGTTGCCTAGTTGGACTGGTTCTTCAGCAGCTCAACGTTGTCGTTTTGGTCCTTTGGAGCAAGATGCATGTGCAACAGAGGTTGAAGACGACAAGAAGCAAAAACCTTGGCTCATAGTCTTAAACCCTGTGTCTCTGCGATACCTGCAATTTTCTTCTTTTTATGTTGATTGTATTTGCGACCCTTAAGTTTGGGTATTTCTATTTTGTCCCCACAAACTTCAATTCATTATGAAACATTTTCCTTAGAATTTAGAAATTAGAACTACAACTACATCTAAATCCGAATCGACCGATATACAATTCCAAGTCCAATATTATCGGATTATATATCTCAATGCAACTTGTATAAAGAAAAAATTATTGGATATAACTGATATATTACCAAATAGTATAACTAATTCACGTGTAAAAATATTATTGGACGATATATTTATATTAGTAAGAAAATAGTATTTTGATCTATTCGATCTATTTCCTGTACTTGTGTAGTTGTGCTACTTGAGCTTGTAATCAGGTTAAGAAGGCTCGTTTGGAAACCTGGATTTCATGGGGTGGATTTAATCCTCATGTTTGGATTCAATTTAAGAAATAAATTTAGATTTGGCTCAAATCCATGGTAGATTTTAGAGACCCAAATCCATGGATTTCAAATACCTTCTCAAACTAGGCGTTTGAAATCTCACCACCTCTCTCTCTCTCTCTCTCTCCAACTTTTTGACGACTACTTCGGCCAACTTTCTGGCAACCCCTTTGGTCAATTTTTCGACGACTCCTCCGACAAGCTTTCCGTTGACCCCTCTGGCCAAATTTTCGGCAACCATCGTCGACCAACTTTTCTGGCGACCCCTCCGGCCACTTTTCCGGCAAACTCCTCCGGTCACTTTTCTGACCAATATATATTTATCATATATTGCAATGTATATAAAAGTTCAAAATTCTTAAATTAAAATCTTCATATTTCATTTTTTTTTTATCCAAACAATAGGATTTGAAATACATGAATTTAAAATCCAAATCTCCAATCCAAACAGGCTCTAAATGTATGGATTGAAGACCACCCATCTTGATTTTCTGCTGTACTTGTTAAGAATGCTTTACATCCCTAAATAAAAGTGTATCTTCACTATCCTTTCATTTTTCCTTCTCTTTCATTAATTAAAAGTTTAAAACTAAAAACTATAAAATGAAAATGTTACAAACGGGCCCTAAAAAACTCAAATCCAATCCATTGAAAAAAGAGCAAACACAATCTAATTAATGATTTATTTATCAGTAAATACAAAATTCTATTGGATTAGAGCGAACTCTTTTCCTTGTTAGGAGTATAAGCTACGATTATTATTACATGAAAATCATGAGTCTCCTTGACTCATCTTAGTAATTGGGTATGTGAATTCTCTTTATCTTGTATCTAGAGATAATTAATGACTCTTGGACACCCTTATTATAGTTTCAACTTTACAGAAAAAGATTGCTAATCAATTTCTGACTAGCATATGAAATCAGGGTGTTCTCTTTTTATTGTATCAATCTAAATTCTGGACTATATGAAGTAGGAATTTCGTATTAATTATCTTTTGGAATCTTAATCGTATGGATGCATTTTAATTATCAAAGGTTATCTTAATCTTGTATAAGTAATGCGGCCTAAACACCAAACATCCGTTGTCGTCCAGCGGTTAGGATATCTGGCTTTCACCCAGGAGACCCGGGTTCGATTCCCGGCAACGGAACTTTTTGTACTATACTTTCCTCTATTTTTGTACTCAATTCATCCAAAAATTTCAACCAAATTTGATCTTCAGTTTGTTGGCTCACTTTTATAGTTGCTGCTCTTAAGCTTTGTCTTTAGCTGCTTAATAAGTTTTCAGTCTGCACAAAATAGTATCATTCTGGTTAAATGTTTGAAATGATCAAATGCTAGCATGTGGTTGAATAATTAAGCAACAGAAATTAATGTGTTTCTGAGATATTGTGCTCTGGGTCACCTTAAAGTAAGTGGTAGCCTAGTGAAGGCAGATTAACTGTGCAGCAATAAGGAAACATTGTGGGGATCGAAGCACTAGTAACTAATAATTACTAATAGCAACCCATCAACAAGAGCTGCCAAAATATGCTGTAATTACTCCTAGTGAGAAAGGTTACCTGCTGAATAAAACCGACGGGTTCGGCTGTACCGAACCACCTGCGCCCAATTTTTTTGGAGTGATTTGCTCTTCATATATCAATCGCAGTGATATGGGCATATGCATGCACACCTCTTGACATCCAGTGGCGCGTACAGACACCGCCCAGAAGTAACCCAAGTCAATTGCCCAACTAACGAGGCCAACCTCATTTCCTCTGCTCCATGGTTGGTACCAAAACCAGATTTTAATTGGTTGCACAACCTTTCAAATAAAAATGCTATAAGGAAAAATTCATCTTAAAGTGAGGGCAATTTTTTTAGTTTTGCCACTCTACAAAAGAAATGGTCGAAAAATAATGTCTTTAACCAGGTTTAGAAACCAATGCAACACAATATTGGTCCCAGTACCCTAAGAAGAAGGTGGTGGTGGTGGTGGCTGTTTTGGTGGTGCTGTGGTGGTGGTGCATGCGGAGAGAGAGAGAGAGAAGGAAGAAGGTGGTGGCTCGGGTAGGGGGAAGAAGAAGAAGAAAAAAAAAAAAAAAAGGAGGGGGGGATGTGAACAGAGAAAAAAGAGAAAGAAAGAAAAAAAGAGAAAAAGAGAAAAAGAGGAGGGATGTGTGGTCTTTTTTCTTGAGTTTATTTTTATTTTTTTTAATAAAAGTGTGCAAAAAAAAAAAAAGTGTAAATAACAGCCTCTGTAGCATTAATGATATGAAGGCAATTGTGTGGCATCAGCTAAATGCCTATACAATGTTTACATGCTTTAAATTGTGGGAGGCAAAAATGAGAAAGGTTTACATGCTTCAAATTTTTACATATCTAGTATCTTTCTCGTTGAAATAATTTAAAGAGATGAAAAAAATTTAGAACCAAAATTTGGGGTGAAATTAGAGGGGTATGCATGCTTTCTATTGTTTTCGTTATTTGTTTTTAAGGAAAATTTTAGCTAAATGACTTTAATTATATCTCATGTCTCTATTTAGGATATAAATTTCACTTTGTGTCAACTGAGGATCGAAACTTTCATTTTATGTCAATTAAGGATCCTATTTTTTTTAGTTTTTATCTCAACTTTGGTCCGATATTAGACCCATCAAACTTTCATCAAATTCAACAAACTTATACCAGGTTTAAATCTATGCATCTTTTCTTTACAATCATATAAAGATCATCCAAATCGGAACTTTACAACTCTATATAATCCACGCCAAAGTAGAGTACCTGAAATTGTCTAATTTTCCAAATATTTTTTCAGATGTCCGATTAGACAGTTCTGGGTACCCTATTTTGGGGCCAATTATCTAAATATGTAAATGTTCGATTTGAGTGATCTTACGTTTGCTGAATTTGGTAAATGTTTGATGGATCCAATATCAGACTAAAGTTATAAAAACTGGAAAAAAAAAAATAAAAAATTCCTCAATTGACACAAAATAAAAATTTCAACTCTCAGATATGAGGTATAGTTACAATCCTTTAGCTAAAATTTTCCCACGTTTTTATAACTTATGCTTGTGAGCTTGCCTTATCTGCTACTCTGTTTTATATCCTGCGGCTTTGTTGAAATAGCTAAATGACATTGCAGGAGACATATAAGGTAACTTTTGTTTTTACAGCCCTTCCAATTAAACTACCCAACTACACGTATAAGATAACTTGATCGATCAAATCTTTAAAAACTAGAATTTGAGGGATGCGCCAGGCCCTTGCAGTAGTGCAACGCAAAAGCGACGCTTGAAGGCTCCAGTAGCAAGCTACTGCATCGAGCCCTCCCCTTAAAAAAATTAATTTAATATCGTGTGAGTCAATGACCCACATATCAGATATTAAACTGATAAGAACAGATACTACACTTGATCTTAGCCAAAAGGCCGAGAAAGGTATGCTTTCTATTGTTTTTGTTATTTCATTTTATAACTTATGCTCCTCAGCGTGGTTTCTTATCCGATCGATGTGGGACTATTGGTTGAGTTGCACTGTGGTTCACCACTTCACTTAAAGTAGTATGTTTCATTTGTTTTATTGAATGAGATTCCTGTTGGTTTTTTGGGTCGTGATCATAGGTACTTCTTTCTTCCTTATCATGATCATAGGTACTACACTCCATTCACATTGTCACGATGTGTGAGATTTTAGTCCACATCAATGCAAGCTGTTACCTATACGGGTCTCACACCATTTGATTTTTATTAGTTTTTTTAATTTAATCCATTTGGACTTATTAGCTAGCCAATTTAGACCATTTTTAGTATCAAAATCGACCCCATGTAAACAGAATCCATCTAATGGATGTGAATGAATGTGTAAGACTTTGTATGGTGACAGCAGAATTTATATATTGATCAAAGGAGCTAAAGTCATGCTTTGAGTGATGTAATTGCTTATTCTCCTCCTTTTATTCTTTCCCATATGTATGAAGGAAAAGAGAATATATCTTCTTCTACAGTTCTACTTCAACTTAATTATTTATCATTCTGTAAATCTTGAAGATGAATACCCAAGAGCTGGAACTGCAATCCAGAGGTTAGTCCCTTTAAAAAAAAAACTTGCTGATTTTTATTTAGCAATTCATGCCTAGCTAGGCTGATAGTGTACTATGAAGTAATTAATTACCAAGTGTTTGATAAATTGCTTGAACCAGTTTCTCAACATTAGCTTAATTCTATTTACATATGTTGTTCACCAGTTGAGGACCTGAGACAAGAGTCACCAACAGACACCTCCCTACACTCTTCTCAGAACCGGCGAAAACCTCCTAATTACAAGTGGTGGCTTCGCGTGACCATCTACACCCTCTTTCTTCTTGCTGGCCAATCTGCAGCCACTCTCTTGGGGAGATTATACTATGACAAAGGAGGCAATAGCAAGTGGATGGCAACATTTGTTCAGTCCGCTGGCTTCCCAATTCTACTTCCTCTCCTCTTTTTCTTCCCAACACCAATTAAGTTAACCACAAAAATCTCAAGCACCCTTGCCTTCCTCTACCTCTTCTTCGGCCTACTCTTGACCGGCGACAACTTGATGTATTCATATGGCCTTCTGTATCTCCCTGTCTCCACATACTCTTTGCTATGTGCAACCCAATTGGCCTTCAATGCATTCTTCTCATTCTTTCTTAATGCACAAAAGTTCACTCCCTTTATACTAAACTCTCTAGTCCTTGTCACCATGTCTGCTTCCCTTCTTGCAATCAATGCAGACTCTGAAAACACTACCAATCACATCTCCAAGACAAAGTATGTGACTGGTTTCCTATGCACGGTTGGCGCATCTGCAACTTACTCATTGTACCTTTCCCTGGTTCAACTTTCATTCCAGAAGGTTATAAAGATACAGACTTTTTCTACTGTCCTGAACATGCAAATATATCCATCATTTGTTGCAACATGTGGGTGTGTAGTAGGACTTTTTGCAAGTGGGGAATGGAAGGATTTGGAAAGTGAGATGAAGGAATACAAACAAGGAAGGGTCTCTTATGTAATGACCCTGCTTTGGACTGCTGTGACATGGCAAGTTTCTTCAGTGGGTTTGTTGGGGTTGATTTTTGAAGTGTCATCTCTCTTCTCAAATGTCATCAGTACCTTGGCTCTGCCTCTTGTTCCCATTCTTGCTGTTATTTTTTTCCAAGATAAAATGGATGGGATGAAAGTGATGGCAATGCTGTTGGCAATCTGGGGCTTTGTTTCCTACATCTATCAACATTATATAGATGACTTGAAATCCAAGGTAAACAAAACCAATGACAATCAAATTTCTGG
The DNA here is from genome assembly GCA_003254865.1 of Dryas drummondii. NCBI lineage: Eukaryota > Viridiplantae > Streptophyta > Magnoliopsida > Rosales > Rosaceae > Dryas > Dryas drummondii. The sequence continues at coordinate 4,619,808 of QANW01001771.1, forward strand.
GATTGTCACAGTCACAGAGGCTTGTTGATAAGAGATTTCAACTTGGATTTCCGATATTTGGGAGTTCTAGCATTAATTAAGACCTTAATTATGGAGGGGTTTTTGAATCCCTTTTCCTTTAGCAATTAATAGTTTTATATATTCATAGTAGTTTGAGATATGAGTATATCTTTAAGATTAGAAGGAAGTATTTCACAAACAAAAGAGTCATGTCTCTTGATTTAATTGTAGGTTAATCTTTTTGGATAAATAAGTTGCAGCACTACAAAAAAAGTGAGCAAAGCACACCCCTCATTGGTGGCACAAAATGGGGTGTCAATTGAGAACTTTAGTCCCTATTACCCAATTGACACCCATTTTTGTTAAAATCGAGACACTTCAGTCCCTATTGCTTAATTGTCACCCCATTCTATGTCACCAATGAAGGTGTGCTTTACTCACTTTTTTTGTAGTGAAGTGAAGTGACTTTTAAAAAATAAAGTATGTGCACCTCTAAACTTTAACCATTATGTTAGTTCCATCCTTATATTTTGATTTGCACCAATGCGGGTAAGCCATTAATTGGCCAAAAATCATGATTCCATGATTACGGTGACTGACTGGAATATATAGTGATCAATCCCAAAATTATTATAATCGATTCCGGTCACTAATTGATCAATGCTTTGAGTGCTGACCTTGTTGGCATTCAACATGGCATTCAATACCAGATTATTTCCTTATCCGACTTAGATTCAAACTTTTGCATTTTAAATTACGGTCAAACTTTGAGCGAAATTTGGTTTTTAGGCTTGGACCGATTTCTCACTTAGATGAGCGAGGCCGCTCAAGTTCAAAATAAACACCCAACTATAGGGTGAATTTCATCTGAGTCCACAAATTAATAAATCTTTCAAAAACATCCACAAATTAACATATAAATTGAAAAATGTATTTCCATTTGCTAAACTATTAATTTTGGGGTTAAATACCAGCATGACAACCCATGACGTGACATGTTTAATGATGTGGCACCAACTTGGCAATCTTTACCCCTGGTATCTTGGTAGATGACTTGGAGGTGGAGAATCAGTTTGGGTGAACCTTCATCTCAGATAAGTAGAAACCAGAAAGGATTGCCAAGTTGGTGCCACGTCATTAAACATGTCACATCATGGGTTGCCATGTTGGTATTTAACCCAAAAATTAACAATTTAGCAAACAGAAATACGTACATTTTTCAATTAAACGTTAATTTGTGGATGTTTTTGAAAGATTTATTAATTTGTGGACTCGAATGAAATTCACTCTATAGTTGAGTGTTTATTTTGAACTTGAGCCTAATTTATAACTGTCTAACAATCAATGGTTTTGTGAATAAATAGTAGAGTGGTTATATTATCACCCACTTGTTTTATTTTTCCACCCACATTTTAATGAAAATAATAATGACAAATTTATCTTTTTGTAAAATGACCTCAAAAGACTTGACTAATTAAAAAAATTATAAACATACTCTACCCACCCACTCCCTACTCACCACCTCCCTACAACGACCTAAAGTCAATAAACCCTAAAATCTTATTCTCACATTTTTCTCATATCATCAATCATTTGATTATATTATTTTTAAGTGATGGTGGACAATCAAATGGATGTTGAACTCTCCTAGTAAAAAGGGAAGCAAAACAAATTTATTTGTTTAGGATTTTTTTTTTTGTGTGTATGACAACCAATGCTTGATCTATCACTACAACAATGAAGTTAATAGACAACGGTGAAAAACCGTTGTCTATTTACCCAAAATTCCGTCGTCTAGGCGAGTGACGACTATAGTATATTTAGACAACGGTAAAAACCCGTTGTCTAAATGGATTAATACAACAGTTATAATTTAAAACTGTTGTCTAGTATCCACCAAAATGCCCAATATTCATCTTAAACAGTTGTGTTGAAACCTAATACACAACGTTTACAGATACAAAACAATTGTATTAGTAATGATTAGACAATACTTATATGATATAAATGTTGTCCAAAGAATTATTAAACATCCGTTTTAAGAAACACTGTTGCATAATTAAGTATAAAACCGGCATGATGTTTGTACATAAGAAACTCAACAACAGTTTTTACTAAAACATGTTATTTTAATTACCTATACATATCATTTTATATCTTAAAACCGTTGGGTAATCATTTTTTCCACAACTTTTTTTAACTATATGTGATGTTAAGTTATGTGTTTGACAAGTAATTTTTTTTCAAAAATGTTGTATAGATAGATGATACACATCAATTTTTTGGTTAATCGTTTTAACTGTTGTTAGTAGGTGTTTTATACAATGGTTATTTAACTAAAACCGTTGTCTATGATTAATTAACATAATTTTTTTAAATTTAAAACTGTTGTTTGTTTGATTCACATTTTAATATCCCTGCTTACATCCAATTGAATCCCCATTAATTCCCTGCTTGCATATCCAATTGGAATTAAATCCCACTAAATCCCTGCTTGTTGCATCCAAAGTAATCCACAAATATTGGTAACTCAAAAAGATCCATGAATTCATTAAATTGGAATTGGAGTTTACAAAGTCGATCATGATAACAAACCCATTCACACATTCCTTGCCAATTAATGTACAGCCCAAAAAATTATAAGTAACTTGATAACTACAAAAAGTACTTGTTGATTACAAAAACTATAAAGCTAGGGATGACATGGTCTAACCTAAGTAATCGTGCAAAGTCAGCCATATAAATACCAAAATATCTGACTTTGCAAGATTAGCTAGTCAATGAACTGCTCCCATCATAATATTGCATGTCTACACAGCCTAGCCAGTTAGCTATACAAAATATTTACCAAAAAATGCTTGTTAAACCCAGCCAGCAGATTTAGGGAAGTGAGGAGTACGTATTGGATCTACATATAGCGCACCAGAAAGCCTGCCCATTCAGCGCGTAATTCATCAATCTGGTCCTGTGAGTAGGTGTTGTCCTTTCTCCTTTCCCACTGAAATTAACCATGGAGTAACAAAGGGATTAACATAAGTGAATACACCAATAAGAAATTCAACATTTTTGTTTAATTAACCTTTTTTTTAGTAATTGAATGAATCAATAAAAAAAAAAGGAGTAGGGGAAACCCTTGAACCAAAGAACAAACATACAAATCAAGAACAAACCATCAAAAGAATGATCTAAGTGACTTAAAAAACAATTAACCTGCCATAACCATCAAGTTAATCATCAACCATCAAATTAATGATCTAATTGACTTAAAAAACAATCAACCTGTCATAACCATAAAATTAATCCATCATCATCATAATTAACAAGGGTTTTTACACAATTGATCCAAACCACATTTTAAACAAAATGAAACATGTCCCAAGTGTAATGAGGTTGCAGCCAAACCATCATGTTATCATGACACCATGAAACATGCACACTGTAACACATGCAGTATACCAACATTCAACATTCAAATCTGGGCAAAGTTTAGTAGACAGCAGGAAATTGTTCAAAGATCTATTTTGATTTGGTAAGATTGAAATAATTCTAGCATGCAAACTTAATTAGATGAAAGAGCTTAATTCCACTTATGACGACTACACAAAAATAGTGAACCCCAATATCTGTTTAGAAGTTACAAAAATTCAGGAAATTTGCTGGCCAATTAATCAATTTCATCAAAGTGCAAGTCACCAATCAATTTGTCAACATGACAAACAAACAGGCTAAATCTAAGCATAGGTCCAAGAAAAGAGTTGCATGACCCAAAGAAAGGTGGGATTTTCAAAAATAAACTATCAAAGGTGCACAACAACACAACAAATGATAAGCATATGTAAAATGAGTAACCTAAATACACCAAAGAAAAAAAATCAAAAATAAAAGAGAACAAGCGACTTGGAAACTAGTAGGGCATCAAGTTGCTACTATGAATAATTTCATAATGCTACTATGAACACATGCAAATGTGCATAAGACTTAAAATCTGTCCCAATTAAGTCTCTGTCCCAATTAAGTCTAGGCCAAATGCTACCTAAGACTTAAAATCTGCCCCACATGCAATTAACCTTTCAGCTTATTAAATTTCAAACTTCCCATGATATATATATCCTAGTATATATACATTCCAAATAGTATAAAATTAAGTCTAAATTTCAAGTTCAGTTTGTACCTTGGTAGCAAAGCTTAATCCTTCATCTTCAACTATCTCTTTCATATATAAACCGCATAACAAAATAGCCACACTCCTTGTGGGTTGGTTGTTAAGGAATGCCCTAAATAGTATAAGCAATAGAATTAGGACCGAAATTCATAATCTTAAGTATTATATCTAAATCACTATGAACTTGAGTAGAAATTAGCAAACATGCATACTGACAAGTTTTTCCACAAAACTGCCTTGTTCCCTTTCTTATTCCCTTGGGCTTTAAAGATTCTGATCGCACTTTAACATGAAAATAGATACCGTGTATCAGCATAGCAAATAAAAACCTTATACATGCATATGCATAAATAAATCAAACTGCTGTTTTGGGAATCAAGCTTCTGCTCAATTAATTATTTACTTGTCCACCACGGTTCTCCATTCTTCACCACATAGTCTCCTTCTCATTGGGTCCAAAAAATGGACAATCTCTTTGTCCGGATTGACAATTGTTAACACCCAATGATTTCTACACAAAAAATTCATTAATCATCTACCAAACTTCTTATGGATTATGTTAAATTGCAAAACAACTAGAAAACACATTAAAACAATTACTTACCCAGAGTTATAAGGGACTAAGTAAAGCTGATCCTCAGCAGAACTTTTGAACCTATCTGCTAATACTCATGATCTCTCATCAACGGTTCCACAGCCAATAGCCCCAATTCGAGCAGGGTCAATAAAACCAATCATGTCATTCATTTTTGATTTCTTAACCACATCGAATAAAAACCTATAAGCAACATACATAATTTAACATATCATAGTGGAAGAAAGCTTTCCAAACTTATTACTTAATTCACATGGAAAGACATAATTAAGCTACCTCATATACACAACAATGCAAGTGGCTGATATCTTCTCCATACGGCTAAACTGCTCTATATCTTCACTCAGTACGTGGGTTTTCCGAGGCTGACCAAAAACTTCAGGTTCAATTACAAAGTGGATTGTCGCATCCTTCTTCATGCCAGTTTGTGCATACATGCATAACACCTTCAATGTAGGGGGCAGTACTTTCAGGTCCAAAGGTTGTGGCTTGTTTACACTCTTTTGATACTTATCAGCTTTGGCCTTCAAGGGTTTCTAGGTTCAAAATTAAAAATATGTTAGATGTAGGATTTCATAAATAACATCAAAAATTGCCAAAATCAACACGGTTGACCACAATACCTTAATACCCTTTTTGTTCTCCTCCATAGGCAAAACAAATTGTTTTGGCCAAGCTACAACACTACCTTTGGCTTGGCCCACAGTTTCAAGTTCGCCTGTCACATGGATGGGAAGCATGGATTGAAACCCTGACGTTGTCCTTTCCCAAAGGAATGCCATGGACAGTCGGGTTGTCAACCTGTACCTTAATCAGTGTTGCATGTGCAACAATTTTTTGATCCTCACCTTCCACAACTAACTTGCATTGTTTCCCCTGCACACAAGACACAATTTCAAATTAACTGAAGGTATTTTAACTAAGCATAACTGAAGGCATTTTCACTAAGCATTTTAACTAAGCGTAACTGAAGACATTGTTTAGATGCATATAAAATTTCATTGAATCACCTTAAATATTGATTCCCTCACAAATTCAGAATCCACATCCATGATGTCATCCTCCTTTAGATTGTCATTCAATCCCAACACATTCTTTGCAGCATTACAACTTGCTTTATCGGATCCATATTCCACGGTGTGTGGAGTTGGGGGAGTGGGAGGAGCAGTCTTTTGTACAGGGACTGGGATATTTGCAGCAGGACCCTTGACATTAGCTAGTATTTCATCCAATGTAGTCACCTTGGCCTGCCAATCAGGGGACCCTGCTGCCATTAACTTGTCTCGCTCATCCATCACAAGTTTGGCCACAATATTTGCTCGCTCTTCCTCCAAAATTTGAGCCGAGATCTTTCTTTTCTCCTCTGCCATTATATCTGCCTTGATTTTCTCTTGTTCCTCTACCACTATCTGCGCCACAATCTTCTCTCGCTCCTCCTCTACAATTGCTTTAATTGACTCTCTCACATTCTCTTTCACACTTGTCTTCCTTCGCTTAGGGAGGTGGAAGTATGAATTTGGTGTCACATAACTTCCAACTGCTCTAACCCTGCCACCATGCTCAGGGGTCCCCAAGGCAAGTGTCAAAACATCATTGCTACCAGATGTACTTAATTTCCCCTACTTCTCTTGTTGCTTCAACTCTTCCTGAAAATGCAATTAAAAAATTTAGTTAAAAAAAACTTTGAAACAAGCAATGATGTGGCTGTTATAAACTGTAGGGTGCCATAAACTAAGTATAAAAATTTAGCGTGCAGACTCACAATCCGATTTGCTTTCTCAGCTGCCTTGGCATCTATGATTTTACCCTCTTTATTTGCACGTGCTTTCATCCAGAGAGTAGCACGATCAACCTCTTCTTGGTCATAATTCATGTCATTCAACTGCCAAAAGCCATATGGTTTTAGAACTTATAGACGGTGTTACATACCTAAACATCATAACACAAAATCAGCGGATTTAAAAACACATCACTAACCAGTTCTGACTCCAATCCAGCATACCCTTTACGCGACATTCGATGTTGGTACTCGGCCTTTGCACGTCTCTCCTGCTGAACTTCATGAAGTTTCTACAATCCAAACAAGTAACAAATTACTTGCATCAAATAGGAAGATGTGACAGTAATTTAAGGGGATATAATATGTAAAAATCATGAAATTACCAAAAAATTTGGTTCTAGTCTTGACTGCACAAACTCGTCCCAGTCAGCTTTCTCAAGGAAGTTATACTCTGCAGGGGGTTTCTTAAGTTTCTCAAGGTCATCTATAAATGGTAGTACAAAAGCAGTCGTGAGACGGCTCTTGAATTCCCTCCATTTAGCACCCGCTGATTTCATTACCAGCTTTTTGCTTTCCGGCGCTATCTCAAATGCCAACTACATACATAGATGTCCAATATATTAGTTGCTACATTACAAGAAGGGTTACAAAAATAGGTTGCTATAAGTATTTATATGAAAACAAAAAAAGAGCATGATTAAATGTATGCTTACCTCTATTTCTTCCCAAATCTTGTTTTTATATTCATTGTCCACCTTCTTCCATTTAGCGAAGGTAATAGGGATCTTTGTACGTGCTAACACCCCAATGTAAGATTGTAGTTCCGTTGCCACCTTCCCACGAGGCTGACCCTTCTTATTATACTCAACCACCTTCTTAATCTTTAGGATCTTTCGCCTCACAATGCGAGGCATTGTAACGGGTCCTCGTTTGCTCTTCACACTGCTTTCTGATGTAAGTGTCTCCTTAGCACCAGAACTTGAATCCTCAACAGCCTTAGATTGTGTTTGCTTAAAAGTCTTTGCTTTTGTCGGTGTCTTGTTAGCTTTGGCTTTACACCTCTTCTTCTTACCAGCCGGAGATGCCCTCTGTGGAGCCATGGTCTGCAAAAACAAAAGCAATCAACTAATTAAGTATGAACAAGGTTTGACAAAGAAGCATAATAACCAATCAAGTAAGAATAAACACAAGCAATACTGAAATAAGGTATAAACACAAGCAACATATATAAAGGTATCAACACAAGTATAAACACAAGATTTTTACCTTTGCTGTAGATCAATACCTTTGACAGCAACCAAAGAAAAAGGTATAAACACAACTAGCAAACACTTTATTACATATTAATATTTTAATCCAAATTGAAATAAGTATTAATTTACAAGCTCAAATATGGTAAACATAAACTAATCAATCCATATGCCCTCGCCTCCAGGTCGCACATATTCTGTTCCAGTTTCACCCACTATATCATCAAACGTCTCTACGGGTGGAAGACTAGTGGTGAATGGTTGAAGGTCAAATGTGGTATTTCCCAGCTCATCTTCCCATCTAATGTCATCTCTATCTGGGGTTGATAGTACAACAGACCACCTAGAATCTGCAGGATCTTCCACATAAAACACTTGTTTTACTTGTCTTCCCAAAACAAACTTGTCCGGCTTACGACTCAACCTACTCAAATTGACCAACGTAAATCCAAGTTCATCTATCTTAATGCCATTCTGATTCTCAACCCAATCACACTTGAAAATGGGCAGCCTAAACTTGTAATAGTCTAGTTCCCATATTTCTTGAATCACTCCATAGAAGACCATATCTGTGATGACCGGGTTTTTGTCCTTCGAACTAGCAACCTGCATTGCATCTGCCAGTAGGTAAACACCACTGTTCTGAACAGTTCTTACGTCATCACGACACTTGGTACTAAAATGAACCCCATTAATCTTGTAACCGTTAAATTTCGGAACTTCAACACACGGTCCATCAGCTATCCATCTCAAAGTTTCAGATATGTTATTAGGTGTGACAGAAAGTGCATGATTCACCTGCAAAGATGACCGTCTATATCAAATAAGGTGCACTGTGTATACAGAGAATGTGCTTCATTTTTTTTTAATATGAACTAGTAAAAAAAGTTGAATATATCACCCGTTTTTTTATCCAAGGGATGAAGGTTCGATTGTGCTTTTCTTGCAACCACCTCTTCTTTTTCTTGTTTTTGGGATATTTCTCTTTCAAATATCTCATATGTTCACTATAATAAGAGACATGTATCAATTAACCAGCAGGGGGAAAACAACTATTGAACAATTATAAAATTAATTTTAANGTTGTGCATGTTTGACGTTCTCATAAAACTTAATGACTCCTGCATGGGTAACAGCTGCCTTAGCTTGAACTAGGGAACATGTAGGTTAACTGGCTAAGGAAGGCCCAAGAAGCTCTTAGTTTATGCATTAGGAGAACAATGGCGAGAAAGTAACTAGCCAAACCTTTTTAGCTGTCAAACTTTAATATGTTGTGTTCAAATTAACTGTCATTAGCCTTGGATGGTTATCGCATGCTTATCTGATTTGAAACTGAAAACTTAACATTGCAAGATAGAATAAAGGGTGTGTGCGTGTGGTGTAGTGTGCGTGTGTTTCCATCTCTTTAAACCCCCCCATTTAGTTATTCTATTGATTAATTGAATTGATTTGTTGTGTATTAACCATTCCCTGTGGGATCGACCTCGTGCTTGTACGCTTTGCTACTGATGCGATTCGTGCACTTGCGAGTATACTTGGAATGAAATAATTGTTTATTTTGTTCTAAGAAAACACATCAACATAGTACAAAAGCAGTCGTGAGACGGCTCTTGAATTCCCTCCATTTAGCACCCGCTGATTTCATTACCAGATTTTTGCTTTCCGGCGCTATCTCAAATGCCAACTACATACATAGATGTCCAATATATTAGTTGCTACATTACAAGAAGGGTTACAAAAATAGGTTGCTATAAGTATTTATATGAAAACAAAAAAAGAGCATGATTAAATGTATGCTTACCTCTATTTCTTCCCAAATCTTGTTTTTATATTCATCGTCCACCTTCTTCCATTTAGCGATGCTAATAGGGATCTTTGTACGTGCTAACACCCCAATGTAAGATTGTAGTTCCGTTGCCACCTTCCCACGAGGCTGACCCTTCTTATTATACTCAATCACCTTCTTAATCTTTAGGATCTTTCGCTTCACAATGCGAGGCATTGTAACGGGTCCTCGTTTGCTCTTCACACTGCTTTCTGATGTAAGTGTCTCCTTAGCACCAGAACTTGAATCCTCAACAGCCTTAGATTGTGTTTGCTTAAAAGTCTTTGCTTTTGTCGGTGTCTTGTTAGCTTTGGCTTTACACCTCTTCTTCTTACCAGCCGGAGATGCCCTCTGTGGAGCCATGGTCTGCAAAAACAAAAGCAATCAACTAATTAAGTATGAACAAGGTTTGACAAATAAGCATAATAACCAATCAACTAAGAATAAACACAAGCAATACTGAAATAAGGTATAAACACAAGCAACATATATAAAGGTATCAACACAAGTATAAACACTCATATAATACCTTTGCTGTAGATCAATACCTTTGACAGCAACCAAAGAAAAAGGTATAAACACAACTAGCAAACACTTTATTACATATTAATATTTTAATCCAAATTGAAATAAGTATTAATTTACAAGCTCAAATATGGTAAACATAAACTAATCAATCCATATGCCCTCGCCTCCAGGTCGCACATATTCTGTTCCAGTTTCACCCACTATATCATCAAACGTCTCTACGGGTGGAAGACTAGTGGTGAATGGTTGAAGGTCAAATGTGGTATTTCCCAGCTCATCTTCCCATCTAATGTCATCTCTATCTGTGGTTGATAGTACAACAGACCACCTAGCATCTGCAGGATCTTCCACATAAAACACTTGTTTTACTTGTCTTCCCAAAACAAACTTGTCCGGCTTATGACTCAACCTACTCAAATTGACCAACGTAAATCCAAGTTCATCTATCTTAATGCCATTCTGATTCTCAACCCAATCACACTTGAAAATGGGCAGCCTAAACTTGTAATAGTCTAGTTCCCATATTTCTTGAATCACTCCATAGAAGACCATATCTGTGATGACCGGGTTTTTGTCCTTCGAACTAGCAACCTGCATTGCATCTGCCAGTAGGTAAACACCACTGTTCTGAACAGTTCTTACGTCATCACGACACTTGGTACTAAAATGAACCCCATTAATCTTGTAACCGTTAAATTTCGGAACTTCAACACACGGTCCATCAGCTATCCATCTCAAAGTTTCAGATATGTTATTAGGTGTGACAGAAAGTGCATGATTCACCTGCAAAGATGACCGTCTATATCAAATAAGGTGCACTGTGTATACAGAGAATGTGCTTCATTTTTTTTTAATATGAACTAGTAAAAAAAGTTGAATATATCACCCGTTTTTTTATCCAAGGGATGAAGGTTCGATTGTGCTTTTCTTGCAACCACCTCTTCTTTTTCTTGTTTTTGGGATATTTCTCTTTCAAATATCTCATATGTTCACTATAATAAGAGACATGTATCAATTAACCAGCAGGGGGAAAACAACTATTGAACAATTATAAAATTAATTTTAAGGGAAATGATTGCTCTTACTCAATAAAAGGTTCAACTTCAACTGTATTTTCTAGTACATAAAGATAGGCCTGCTCCAACTGGTCACGATCAACCCGATGTATAGAAGCACCTGATAGGGACTTAGTTTCATTGTTAGAGCCAGACTTTTGAGATGACGGGATACCAACTGTACTAACTTCACGCATATGTTTAGAGCAAAACTCTATAGCTTCTTCCGCAATATAACCCTCCGCTATGCAACCCTCGAGACAATTGCGATTTCGTACATACCCCTTTAACACCTTCATATATCTTTCGAAGGGGTACATCCATCTAAAATAAACTGGTCCACATAACCTAACTTCTCTCACAAGATGCACTGTTAAATGAACCATAACATCAAAAAATGATGGTGGAAAATACTTCTCAAGCAAACACAGAGTGACTACTTGATCTTCTTCAAGTTTATCTAGCGTTGATACATCGACAACTTTGCTGCATATAGCATTAAAGAAAAAACAGAATCTCGTGATAGCATATCTCACAGGCTTTTCCAACACAGAACGTATGGCCACATGGAGCAATTGTTGCATGAGGGTATGACAGTCATGAGACTTAAGGCCATGAATCTTTAAATCCTCCATTGATACAAGACTGCTAATATTTGAACCATAGCCTTCAGGGACCTTCATACTCAGAAATGATTTGCACACAGATCGCTTCTCCTCTCTAGACAAATTCCAACTTGCAGCCGGCAAGTGAGTCCGTTTTCCACAAGTGTTAGGTGCCAATTCAGTTCTAACCCCCATGTCCAACAAATCCAAACGAGCTGCAACCCTATCTTTTGTTTTTCCAGGGATGTTCAATAGTGTGCCAATAATACTATCGCACACATTCTTCTCAACATGCATAACATCGATAATATGCCTAACATGAAGAGATTTCCAATTCTCAAGCTGAAAGAAAATTGACTTCTTCTTCCAACAAGCTCTAGCTTCACCCTCAACCCCTTTACTCTTGACTTTCCTCTTGCCAAAAGGTGTGAAATTTTCCTTTTCAACCTTTTCAAGTACTTCCTCTCCTGTTAATGGTACAAGAGGTGGTGTTAATTCTTGCAAGTTATTGAAAGCTGCTCTTTGCCTTCGATAAGGATGATGGCGTGACAAGAATCTTCTATGCCCTATGTACGATAATTTATTACCATGTACCAACCTATGAGGTCTTGTTTGTGATCCACAGATTGGACAAGCATTATACCCTTTCACAATGCAGCCAGATAAGTTTCCATAGGCCGGAAAATCATTGATGGTCCATAGAAGTACAGCTTTAAGGGTGAAGTATTCACAGCTGAACGCATCATACACTCCTGGAACTCCTGCCCATAAAGATTTTAAATCATCAACCAAAGGTGTCAGGTACACATCTATATCATTTCCAAGTTGTTTAGGACCAGAAATTAATAAAGTCAGCATCATGAACTTCCTTTTCATACACAACCATGGAGGAAGATTATAAGTAACTAGTATAACTGGCCAATAGCTGTATTTGCTACTCAAAGAACTATGGGGATTGAAGCCATCAGCTGATATTGTTAGTCTAAGGTTTCTTGGATCTTCTGAGAAGTTTGGCCACTTAAAATCAACTAACTTCCATGATGGGGAATCAGCGGGATGCCGCATCTTTCCATCATTCAGTTTTTTATTAGCATGCCAAGTTAAACTCTCATCTATTTCACTACATTCGAACATCCTTTTAAACCTTGGGAGAATGGGAAAATACCACAAGACCTTGGCAGGCACCCCTTCCTTCATTTTTGAATCCTTACCAATCTTCCACCTTGGCAGACTACAAGTAGGACAACTGGTTTCATCCTCATTTTCATTTCTGTACAAGATGCAATCATTAGGACATGCATGTATTTTCTCATAATCCATTCCCAATGCACACATAGCCTTCTTTGCCTCATACATGGATATGGGTAGCTTATTACCTTCTGGAAGCAAATCCCCAAAAGCAATAAGGTAATCAGAGAAACTTGCATCACTCAATCCATGTTTTGCCTTCAAATTATACAACCTCATTACTGCAGATAGCTTAGTGTGTTTTGTACAACCAGGATACAAAGGTGTATCTCCATCCCCAATAACATTCAAAAAATCTTGAGCTGCGTCATCTGAAAAATAGTTTGCCTTATCACCTTCCATCTCCACTGTTTCAGAGAGAAATGAACGTTCTACTTCAGTTTGCTCTTTCTCTCTAACTGTATTTGTAGCTGACCTAGAAGGTTCTCCATGCCATATCCATTGTTGGTAACTTTTATCAACACCATTATAATATAAATGATCCCTTACAACTCCAACACCAAACTGCTTCACATTGCCACACTTCGTGCAAGGACAATGAATCAGGTTTGGGTTTCTCGTATTTTCTAATGAAAACTTGAAGAATGCTTCCATCCCTAATTCATATGCCCTCGACCTTCTATCAGCAAACATCCATGACTTATCCATCTAACAATTTCAAATTTCACAAAAAATTAAAGCAAACTTGTCATTCATTGCAAGTAAAATTCAATATATTCAGTTACCCTAATATTATCCAAACAATTTCAGTTAAAAAAATATCACAAAATCACACAAGGACAAGTGAGAATGTAGGCATGCAAGAGGAGTGTTGCTGTCAGAGTTTCAGATTTTCAGGTCTGACTTGGGTATTTCACGAAAACTACATTCAAGGTCGGAATATGGTGATTTTTGTCTTCAAATGACCATTAGGATGTGAACTTGTGACTCACAAAAAATCAGCTTATGACTCCTTACCAAATGATACAGTTTTCTAAAAGTATACAGTAAGGTCAAAGACTACCAAAATCAAACAAAAGTAAACAGTAAGGTCAGAACCTTTAATATTCTTGCCAATGCCAAACATTCAAACATACTCAAATGCATTACCACAAGAGTTTCACAGGGTTCACAAATAAGTTCAAGTCTTCTTACCTCGCTGTGACCCTTGGTTTTGAAAGATAGTCAGTAGCGCTTTCCACGTACACTTATAATGGATAAAAAACTGGATGATATATTTCTCACATCTACAAACACAAATGACTTAATGTTAGAAACAATAAACAAGAGAAATACTTCAAAATAAATACAAACTAAATTTAAAAATTAAATGAACTATGATATTAGTCATATTAGTCCATTACCAATCAAGAGTTTCAGTATCCTTGGGAATTATCCAAACTTAGTGAATAGCATTCAGTCACATATACAAAGGAAACTAGAACAGTTCTAGCTAACCAATTAGAATTCCATTTCCTTCCATACCTAAAGATCCAAGTTCAGTAAATAACCCATATTATAACCAATTTTTATATCTCAAATAAAAACGGAACTACAATCAGAAACTCATGCCATGAGACTCTATCACTCATACTGCATCAACCTTATCGATGGAAACTTGATTTCAACCCAGAAATGCAAACTAAATATACGCAACCTAGTGAGAAAATAAAGCATGCATTCAGTAAAATCTAAATTCTAACTTTTCCCCCTCCAATTCCGCAGCAACCAAACAACCTTTTACAGCCCATGAAAACTTGATTCTGAGCCTCATAAAAATATATGATGGACGCAACAAAACAACTCATTTTCAAAAAGAAAACAAAAATAGTACATTATTAGTAAGCAACAATGATGTACAAATAACTATGTTGAAAGTATAAAAAGATATGCTCTTTCTCTTATAAGGATGTCCTACCACCCTTTAAGAAATGTATATCCTACCCACCCCAATAAAAAAAAGAAAGAAAGAAACTTTTCTCAAATTATCCACTGGTTCAGAAGTCCAAGTTAAAAAACTGGTCTGATCTTACTGCAGTATACATAAATCTCATGGGAAAGACTCCTCATTTGATCACATCAATGCCAAATTGATTTTTTATACCGATAAGCATTACATGATTACAACCATCTGTCATAAAGTAACTTCGTAAAATTTGTCAACATGATTTCTCTATGGGGTCTCTTAAATTCTTCATGTGTCCCAGGCTTGCATGCTTCTTTATATTTTCTAATAACTTCTACTGTTTATAAAGAAAAAATTAAGGTCAACAAATTTCTAATCCAAGTAGCAACAAATGACAGTAAATATCAATAGACTCCTAAAACTAAAAGCACTTATAATGCATCAAGAACCAATATAGTTGATAACTTGCAAGCCAAAATATGTGTGCATGTGTTTAATGGGTACTAATTTATGAATGTAAACAGGGACGCCCCAAATATATCAACTGCAAAGATGCAAAAGCCAACAAGAACATTGATCAGCTAATTATAAGCTTTTACAAAAGAGTAATTATAAAACCAAAAGTAAAAGATATTGCTTAGAACATTCAGATAATTATAAGCTTATACACTAAAAAGAAAAAAACATATCTATATATTTGTATTTGTGTGCTAGTTCCAGTGAGAGAGGAATGAGGTTGACTCCATTTTCTAAAAGGGATGGATTCAAACAACTCTGTGAGTGTATGGTTATGAGTCTGACTGCATTCATTTATATTAGACACATCAAGAGAATAATAAAGAACAACATATGTTGGAGCTTTACAGATTTAACTGGTATCATTTGGCCCCTGCCTTATTCTTTTGGCACTGCTATGCCTTTAAATTTAAAACCAATTGATTGTTTACTATGCTGGAAACTAAACAAATTTAAACCTGAATACAGTGGACAAGAGCAGAATTCTCATCACTTGGATTAAGGCCTTCGACAGTAGAAATAGTTCTTGCCCATTTCAAGCTTAGTAACTTTATTTGTCAAATGTTGGGATGGGAATAAATTAAGGTTGGCAAATAGGGTTTGAACCCTTAAAGAAAACATCTTCAATATGCAGAATCATTGACTTAGCTTCATTACTTTTAAGGTTTCTTGCAAAAACAATTTACTAGCAATGAATAGAAGTAGAAAAGGAAAACCAAAACGAAGATAACTATGACTATAACCTAAGGTAAGAGAATATGAAAAACCTGCTGTGTAGCACTCTATGTAGGCCCTTAAGAGCACCCTGATAACCACTGGCCGAGCTACCCTTGCACCCAGCCTAAACTTTCTGCTCCGAATCCAGCTCAAGTTGTCGACGGTGAACTCATATCTCCAATCGTGGCATACCCATCTCTCAGAGTGACATTCACATCCCCAGTGAGCAAGGGTCGCTTCCCAGTTCTCTCCTTCAAGACGGTGACACAAATTAAGAAAGGGATCCGACGGTGAGACAGAGCGATTGGTGAGAGAGAGCGAACGGAGAGAGAAAGAGAGATAGTGGTTGGATCTGGATGAGGGACTGAGGGTTAGGTTTAGTGTCCCCACGCGACGGTGACTCAGTGGCGAGAAGGAGAAGATGCGATGAGAGAGAGAGAGAGAGAGGCGAGATCGATGGGTGGCTTATCTTTCAGATCTCTCACATGGTCGGGCTTGTGAGGTCGCTTGGAGGTCAGGTGGGTGCGCTTGGAGCAGATGATGGCTTATCTCTCAGATCTCTTTTGGTTTTGGTAATAAACATTGCTGGGTGTATGACTTAGGGGTGGGAACGATGAACATTGAGAGGGAAACATATCGGAGGGCAACAAGAGTACACAACAAAACTTTTTTAATGAAGTTACTGTAGACCGGTTTTTTCATTTTGTTTCGCTTACACAATGGTCACAACTTAAAACCATTGTGTAGG
The DNA here is from genome assembly GCA_003254865.1 of Dryas drummondii. Lineage (NCBI taxonomy): Eukaryota > Viridiplantae > Streptophyta > Magnoliopsida > Rosales > Rosaceae > Dryas > Dryas drummondii. The sequence continues at coordinate 4,636,722 of QANW01001771.1, forward strand.
CAAACCAAAAAATCTACCCCTCTCAAAACCATTGGATTTCATTCATAAATACAACAGTTTTTTTAAAACCATTATCTGTTAAAAATACACAACAGTTTTAAAACAACCGTTGTGTAGATAGTGTCGTCTATTTATATTATTGTAGTAGTGTATCTTTTCCTCCCATTTTTGGAAAAATTATTTAGTCCTATCTTTATACTGTATACCTTGGTAATTTAGTTACCTGCAATGTTTTTCGGTTGGCTACCTATCTTCCCATTAGGACGCTCTCCTTGCTAGCATAGTTGAAAATGAGAAGCAAACTGATCGAAATTGCTACTCGTGTTTCGATATACATGGAAACAAAAAAGAATTGAGTACATGCAACTTGATAGAACAAGCAATAAAGTGAAACCTGCAAACAATGATTCCACTCCTACAATGGAAACTTGGGCATCGTTGAATATTTATGGTCGTGACCACTTTGACCATAGCAGAAAAGTAATCTTATACTCATCCTATATTTCATCCCTAAACTCCAAATTAAATCCTTAAAATCAATACTCAATTTCTAAATTAAAAGAAACATTATAATACAATGAATTCTTGATCTAAAACTATAAAAAAAAAAAAAAAAGTAGGATATAGAATAATCATACCTTTTAATAGATCTATGAGCATCAACCAAATAATATCATTGATTTTCAGTTTTGGTGACATAGTAAAACTAGGGTTTATGGAAAAAAGAAATCAAGAAAAAAAATGGGTGTGTGGCCGAGTTGATAATTAAGGGGGTGAGAAGATTGTTTAGTGCGTGTGTATTTGAGTTGGTATATCAAAAGAGTATTATAGTAACAATTGGAGATGGAAAAAGTGTTTTTATATATTTTTTAAAATTTAATGTGGGTGTTAAAATAAGGTAAGTGAAGAAATATATAAGACCAGGGGATGAAAATATAAGCACTCTAAATACTATTCGATCATGTGATGATAAGAGCGTTGTAGTGTTGCATAACTGTCTATGGACCAACAATTTTGTAAATAAATGATAATTGCACATAAGAGTACAATAATAGAACTTAGCGGTTAATAATTAGCGTAATCAACAGTTTTTAAACAAGTAATACTTTTCTTTATTTAAAAAGTTAAGTTCAACCCGATATATATATATATATGTTCCTTGTTTTTTCGTAAAAAAGTAATTGATCTAAAATGTCTTTTATTTTTTTTTGTAACGGAAAATGTTCTGAACCAGTTTTCGCACACTAGAAATTTTTTTTTTTTAAACAAAATCATAATAGTAATAACTTAATTATTTTTCCAAATAAGTTTCAATTATGAAAATATTCATGCATATGATTTTGCCATATCCCACTAAATCTGAATTCGTTGAACCTTATTTATCACTTACCAATTATATATATAAATATATTAAATCTTAATATGGAAATGGTTAGGTAAATCTACTGGCCAATAGGATACTGCCATGACAACATAGTGCTATTGAGCACAACCCTATAAATAGATACCTAGAGCCATAATCATTCTCATCCTTCGTAGAAATCGATCGTAGCTTATAGTATATGTCTTCTTTGTCTTCTTTTCTAGGGTTTATCCTTTCTCTAGTAAAATTAGCATAGGTCATCTTTCAAATTATCATTTTTTGACTGTTGGGGGATCTCTGTTTCTCATTGATTTCATAGTGTAGTGGATAAAAGGTGTATGGGAGTATAATGGAGGAAAACACCAACATTCTTAGGTTTTCGAATAGGAAAAAGGTCAAAGAAGAGTTGGAGGCTCAACAACCTTTGAGAACTTATCGGGACAATGATTTACCAGAATTAATGTATTGTTCTCTATCTTTAGATCTCTCTTTCTTCTTCCTTTGATAATCAATTTTTCAAGACATGTATGCTTATGTGTGTTATATATATTAGTACTCTTATATGCATGTGTATATTAATATGATAGTGTGTTGATTGTCCGAATTGGGAACTGTGTGAATTGTAAAAAATTAAGGAGAAGGTATAATTTGCTTTCTCTTCTTGTTGTGGGTATCTATTTTAATCTGTTCATGAAACTAGAAATATATATATATAAGTGAAAATATTTAATTGATCTATTTTAAATTCTTATTTTATGAAAAAAAAAAATGATGGAGTAATATATAGCTCGTATGTGTGTTGCACACTTTCACTAATTTTGTACTAATTTGTTATTTTAATCAGACTCGACGGTTGGTATGATGGTTCAACGAGGCTTGGGACTTCGATGTAGTCATCTGGTCGCTCCAGCCCATTTATTCCCTGAAGCAGAACAACTCTTCATCCGCGAACATATGTATGCTTCTCCCCACCCTGCAAGTGGAGGAAGAGGCAGCTATTGCTTATGTTAGGCAATGGTGAAGAGCAGTTTCAAAGTCGGTACTCAACCGAGGAGATGCTGACAATGCTTAAGGATAAAACATACTCGTCCAACCTTATGAACTTTTGTTCAAAGCATTCATCAAGTCTGGGATTTCATATCACTAACTTTTCCAGAAGGAGCTGATATCCACCTCTTGATGATGAACTTGCGTCATGGTAATGATGATGAAGAAGGAATGAGCAGATCTGCAGGTCGAAGTACTAGTGACCGGCCTATTGTAGATATATTGTTATGCTATTGTTTAGGAGTAATATTGGAATTCAATATGTAAGGGGTATTTCTGGATTTGTAGTTATGTGCTATCGAGCAGGTTGTATTAATTAGTATCAACTGATTCAACTGGAATATTGTAAATTTGTAATTATTGCTGCCCATTCTGAATAAATTTAAACGTTCAAACTCTATTTCTGTTTTTTGGGATAGTCCATATGGAAATGTTGTAAAATTTGTCCCATGTACCAAATTCGATTCCCCTCCCTTGTATCAGATTAAAAAAAAAATGTTGAAATTCCCTTTGTGACTTTGTTATCATGACTACATACTATACTCCTAGGAATAAGGGAACACCAGGAAGAATAGTGATTTAATTAATAGGACTCTATTCACATTGTTTTGATGTGTTAGACATTGCAAGAGGTCTCACACCAGTTCGACTTCAGTTTTTCTTTTGTTTTATTTTGGATCCATTCAGACTTGGCTAGCCAATTTAGACCATGTTGTTTGAAAGTTGAAAGTTGGCCCATATTAGACTTTAAGGGACCGTTTGGTTCAAGTTTTAGAAGTCTGAGAATAAAAAATTAATTTTAGTGTTATGTTTGGTAAGTACATGGAAGGGGAATGATTTCCTGCTGCTTATTGGGGGGGGAAATGAAACCCTTACTGTAGCTTAGGTTTTGTTTTCCCCCCTTTTGGAAAACATTTATTGCTTATTTTGTGCACTAAACTAACCCTGATATTTTATTAAATTAATTAAAATATATATTACTTTTGTTTAATAAATAAGGGTATAATTGAAAAACTATATCAATTTTATTTTCTATTCCTGCACATACCAAACAAAGGAATGAAAATGAAAAGGAAATTATTAGTTTCCTTTCCTAACATTACTGAATGGGAGAATGTGAATCTTACATTCCCTTTCCCCTGAAAAAGACAGGAATTGATTTTCCAGCTAACCAAACAATAATTAGGATAATGACCAAATTAAGCAGCTAAAGTCATGCATTGATGAGTGATGTAATGCTTATTCATGGTCCTCCTAGTCTTTCTCAAACGCAATTATAAAAATAAATAAATAGAAGAAAACATAAAATAATTTGTTTCTCATATGAAGTAAAAGAGATCGAATGTATCTTCTACTACTTCAACTAGCTTTAACTGCTTATCATTCCTTCATTCTTGAAGATGAACTATACCCAAGAGCTGGAACTGCAACCAAGAGGTTAGTCTCTAGCTAGGAAATGTTTGCTGATTTTGTTTATCATGTCTAGCTAGGATGATAACCACAAAACTCAGAATTACTAACCACAAAACTCAATTCTACTTCCTCTCCTCTTTTTCTTCCCAACACCAACCAAATTAACCACAAAACTCTTAGCCACCCTTGCCTTCCTCTACCTTCTCTTCAGCGTACTCTTGACCAGGACAATTAACATGATGTATACAAATGGCCTTCTGTATCTCCCTGTCTCCACATACTCCTTACTATGTGCAACCCAATTGACCTTCCATAATTATAATTCATATGCCATCATAAAATGATTTTTTGTTCACTCAATTACAACCTCTAACCATCGGATTGTCTTTCTTTTCCAAACAAATCAAAGATCAAAAACAGATTTCCGTTTGCTCGATAAATTGAGGATGCATGAAGCTTGGAAAGGGATTTTGTGATAACCGGCCTGATTTTTAACAAATTAATATTGTTTTTAGATGCGTATATTGATGTTTTCCTAAGGATTATTAGTGTGATTTTATTTGGTTTTCCAGTTTTATTTTAATTTTGGAAATTAATTTTAAAGTTTCATTAATTAGGTACAATTATGCTTAGGGAAACTCCTAAGAAAGTCTTAAGTTTTATGCTAAGGGATCCCTCATAAGAAACTCCTCTTATATATATATATATTATATCCAAAAATTCTTTTGGAATACACACAATCTGGACAAGATCCAACAAAATTTCCTCAAGGTCATGAGGTTTTTTTAAATGAACTCAAGATCATGGGGTTACATCACGCCTGTTGGGCTCTTTTTGACACGGAAAGAATGAATTACTTACATGATTGTAAATACTGCACGAACTAACTTTAATAATCACCTAAATCTAAATGATAACTACAACGCTTCTCTAGGGCATATCAGGTCATCAGGACCAAGCTAGCTGGTTCGAACTGCCATACTGTACCACCATACATGATGCTTATTTTGTACAAGAACATCTCTATACCGCGATACATGATGTCAATTTTATATAAGGATGTCTTAATGCATGATATAGGGTGAACCATCATGTATCGCCGTATAGAGACGTTCTCGTATATGATAGACATTATGTATTGTTGTATAGTATCGAGTTTGGAACAGGTCCTGACAACTTAGGTGCTCATGTAAGAATTTGCAATGATAAGTTGATAACTAACTCATTTTTTTCATAAAAAGCTAATATTTTATGTTTAACCAAACCATTTATTGGCGTGAAACTTTTAGAATAAGCAATTTTCAATCCAAAAAATTAATACCCAATGGGGCCACATCCTTTCATTGCCATCTTTTGTGAGTGATAGGAGGATGGCAACCTTCGTCATATATAAAGTTGACGCATGTATATATATATATAGATGAATGCTCTAAAGCTAACAAGTTAGCAAGTTAATACGAAACTAACCATACTTTTAAGCCCACCACATAACTAATCTCATAATCCGAACCATCAATTATTTAGGTCTTACTTCAAATATTATCATTGCAAAAAATCAACTAAATCGAAAATCATATAATCATCTAATTGAGATCAAATAAATAGACGATCAATATTTTCGATAAAAGCATAGAAATAGTTGTTATTATAATCAAATGGCTAAATGACTTTTGATTTTGGAGATTTTTTACAGAGATGATATTTGAAGTAAGGTCTAAAAAAGGGACAGTTCGGATTTTGAGATTACATTGTACGGTGGGACCAAAATGATGATTAGTTTTGTATTAACTTACTAATCAGTTAGCTTTAGAGCATTCTTGTATATATATATACATGCTCCTTCTGTTGAGGTATACCTCAACTTATTTATGTTGAGGTATGACCTTGTTAGGGCCCACACGAGTCGTTTTGTGTCGATCCGAACCGTTCGCAAGGATTATCTTCATTGATAAATCATCCTTGCAAAAAATTAGCCAAATCAGAAATCATTTGCCTATCTAACTTTGATCAAACAAATGAACGGTTTCATCGAAAATATTTGGTTCGTCCATTTATTTGATCAAAGTTAGATAGGCAAATGATTTCCGATTTGGCTAATTTTTTGCAAGGATGATCTATCAATGAAGATGTAAAAATTGAATGATTCGGATCGACACAAAACGGCTCATGTGAGCCCCAATAGGGTATACCTCAACATAAATAAATTGAGGTATACCTCAACAGAAGGAGCCTGTATATATATATATATATGAGGCTCCTTCTATTGATGTATACCTCAACTTATTTATGTTGAGGTATGACCTTATTGGGGCCCACACGAGTCGTTTTATGTCGATCCGAACCGTTCGCAATGATCATCTTCATTGATAGATCATTCTTGTAAAAAATTAGTCAAATCGAAAATCATTTGTCTATCTAACTTTGATAAAACAAATTAATGAACGGTTTTATTGAAAAATATTTGGTTCGTCCATTTATTTGATCAAAGTTAGATAGACAAATGTTTTTCGATTTGGCTAATTTTTTGCAATGATGATCAATCAATAGAGATGTAAAAAATAAACGGTTCGGATCAACGCAAAACGACTCGTGTGAGCCCCAATAGGGTATACCTCAACATAAATAAGTTGAGATATACCTCAATAGAAGGAGAAAGTTAATACTATGTTGTACATATATATATGTATGTACAACATAGTATTAACTTTGTTACTATATCTAATTCCATAATTATGGGAAGATATGATATCATCTTTTTAAAATGTCATTATTAACTTCGTTACTATCTAATTCCATAATCATGATATCATCTTTTCATAATGTCATTTATTGTAATTATCAACATCAACTTATTTATATATGTAACAACTTGATTCAAATTTCACTAGAGAATTAAAGTTTGATTGGTCAAAGTGTTTTAAAAGTTGAGTTGTGAGAATCCAAAAACTTTTTCTAAATTAATTCGGAGACAATAATACATTTTTTTAGAGTCCTAAAAATTTATTTGAGATTATATATAAGGATTTTCAGTGAATTAATTAAAGTTATTAAGAATTTATTAAGAATTATTTTTCTGAATCCATTACATGAAATAGAATTTAATTATTATTTCATATATCGTCATCTTCCAGTTCTCTCCCCCCACTCTCTCTCCTATTTTAGATCTTAATATATGGTATCTCTCTTAGAGTCCGCCATGGCAGCTCGATATCTTTTATCTATGCTTATGGAGTGTGGAGGTCAAGGAGTTAGGTTTGTGACCACAGAGAAAACCTCCAATTGTGCATAACAAGCATTTGAGAAATTCCAAATATTTATTGCCCGTTTGGTTCAAGTTTTGGAGGCTTGAGAATAAGAAATCAATTTCATTCCCACGTTTGGTAAGTACAGGGAAGGGAAATCATTTCTTGGTCCAAGAGAATCTGATGCCCTTATTGGAGAGAAAATGAAACCTTTGCTCCAGCTTGGGTTTTGTTTTCCCCCTTCATGGGAAATTATTTATTGTTTTTTTGTTTTTTTGACAAAACTAACCCTACTATTATTTTAAAATGTCATTTATATTGGCATTCTTTAAATAAACAATAGATGATCTGGAGTATATTTGAAAAATTGACACTTTTCATTTCAAATTCCTGCACACCCAAAATATGGGAATGAAAATAATTAAAAAGGTAATTTATGATTTACTCTTCCAGGATTACCAAACACAAGAAATAGAATTTCACATTCCCCTTTCCCCCGAAAAATGCAAAAGAATTGATTTCCTGGGAAATCAATTCCGTGAACTAAACGGGTTCTTAATGTTTATCACATTTTCTTATTCCTTGAACATATCAGCTGTTTTCAGATATTTCAAAATGGGTTGCAACGTGAGCTTCAAACTGGGGCTCAAAAGAGAAGTGGCCTGAGGGCAAGAGTTTGCATAAAAGTTTTGATTTGAAGTGATTTTGAAGGAAAATAGTTTTAAAGTTTATTTTGTCCACTCTTTGGGATTTCCCTCATATTTTCCTCTGTTTTGTTTTTAACGGCCTCTCAGGTAGTAGAAGTTGCCCACGTTTAATCGCATCACGTCGAGTCATCTTGTTTCCATCTTCAGTCTGTTGACATTGTTGGATCAATGCCTTCCTTGTATTTCTTATAATTTAAGGTGATTATAAACTTTATTAGTAAGCTATGATTTGGCCAATGGTGTGATAGTGAATTGATTTTTGGTTTCATGTTCTTGATGAAATTAGAAGTGACTTTCTATGCCTTACAAGTGGGATAGTTTAACTTATAGAGGGACTCTGTCGAATTTTTCCTTTGATTAATTTACTTCCTTATTTTAAACACAAGGGTAGTTCAAGTTAGCAAGCTCAACACTTATTGATGTTTGACCCCACAGGACCACCTTGAGTTCCAGGATGAAATCTGAAGATATTCTTGTCATATAATATTAACTCGATCAGTTACCATCTAATTCCATACTTATGGGAATACATTATATCGTCTTTGTAAAATGTCATTTATTGTAGTTATTAGGACTTGTTTAATTATCTAAATATAAATGATTTTCCTTTTTCTCTTTCTCTGCTAACTCTTGCGTGCTAATCTCATACTAATCAATTAAACTGCGCTGTTTTACAGTGTAGGCTCATAATCTCATACTAATGATTTTTTAGATTACCCTTTAAAGATCATCTTTACAAAAAAACAACCAAATCAAAAATCATTTAGTTATGTAATTGTTATCGAACAAACATACAGTGAGTTTAACCGTTATCAAAACTATATGTTTATTTTATAACAGTTATATAACCAAAAAAATTTCTGATTTGATTGATATTTTGTAAATATGATTTTTAAAGGGTGATCTAAAAAATGAATGGTTCTGATCATAAGCCTACACTGTAAAATGACACAATTTGATTGATAAGTATAAGATTAGCACGCACGAGATTAGTAGAGGATCTAAATCCTGCAACATAAATCTTTCAGCTAAACAAAATGATTTGTAGTAATAATGGATGTTTGAGAGATATATTCATTACAGTTATAGGGAAAAAAGAGTATTTAATCTCACTCATACATTCATGCGTGTGAGAATTCTAGCTGGTAGTAATATAACAATCTAATTAACCAACATTTTTGTGAGAATATAGTGCACACGTGGTGATTGTAACCAATATGGTCTTGTGAATAAATAGTATTTATGTGATGATAAGAGTGCTATAGTGTTACACAACTATCTATCGACCAACAATTTTCTAAATAAATCTATATCATAAAACATAACAGTTTTTGAATTATCTCTGGATTCGAATGGCTAAGATTGTTTCGACTTAAATTCAATGGTCGGTTATTTATTTCTCAATTTTTTTTTCCCGCATTATGAGAATTGATTTGCCCCTCCCTTTTCTTAATTAATTGCCGCCTCTCTTTCTCTTTTTAATTAATTTTTTCAAATTTATTTTCCGTTATTTATTAAACTAATTACACTTGTCAAAATATCGATGTTTGCGCAATAGAAAGAGTGAGTTAAACTGATCCCGCGAGTGCGAAGCGGCTAGTAGTATATAAGTGCACGTTAAAGGACAATAATAATACTTAACGATTAGTTAGCAACCACTGAATTTATGAACAAGCAATACTTTTCTTTCTTTTAGGTTGAGTTCAATCCGATAGAAATTGCCTTTTTCCCCCCCAAAAAAAAGCAATTGATCTAAAATGTCTTTTTCTTAAATAAAATTCATAATTGGAATAACTTCACTATTTTTCCAAATAAGTTTTAATTATTAGATATTCATGCATATGGTATTATATATCCTAGCTAGTCCACTAAATCTGAATATATTCGTTGTACCTTAATTAATTATCATTTAACAATTATATATATATTAAATTTTTATATGGAAATTGTTAGGTAAAAGTTTTTGGCCAATAGGATCTTACAATGACAACAAATGCAATTAAGCACAACCCTATATATGGATACCTAGGGCCATAGTCATTCTCATCGATCCTTCATAGAAATCAATCGTAGCTAGGTCCTTTATATAGTTTATGTCTTCTTTTCTAGGGTTTATCTTTTCCCCTCATCTTTCAAATCATCATTTTCTATTTTCTGGGGCTTTCTTTTTCTCAAGATTTCATAGTAAAGTGGAATAGAAAGTGTGTGAGAATATAATGGAGGAAAACACCAACTTCCTTAAGTTTTCAAATAGGAAAAGAATCAAAGAAGATGTAGAGGCTCAACAACTTTTGAGATCTAATCGGATCAATGATTTACCAGAATTAATGTATTGTTCTACATCTCTAAATATCTCTTTCTCTTTGTCATAATCAATTATGTAAGGCCTGTATGCTTAGTTGTGTTACATATATATATATTAATATTTTTTGTTTATATGCATGTATATATTAATATGATCTTTCACTAGTGTGTTTATGAGGTTTTTGATTGTCTGAGTTGGGAACTGTGTGAATAAGAAAAAAAAAAAAAAAGGTATAATCTGCTTTTTCTTCTGGTTGTGGTCCTTGTGGATAGCTATTTTAATCTTCTCAAGGAATTAGAAATATATAATTATAAGCTCAACTGAAAAATAAATGATCTCTTTTAATTTCTTATTTCTTGAAAAAATGATAACTATCTCCAGTATGTGTGTTGCACACTTTCACTAATTTTGTACCAATTTGTTATTTTAATCAGACTCCACCATCGGTATAATGGTCCAAAGAGGTTGTTCGGTCCGCTGGCAAGTCTGCTGAAAAGTAGTCGCTCCAGAGGGAGATCAAGGAGGAGGAAGAGGCAGCTATTGCGTATGATAATGCTGCCATAAAGCTTGAAAGAGGTGATTCCATTGGACTAATTACAGTGGTGCAGAGAATGTTTTTCAAAGTCAGTACTCAACGAAGGAGGAATGAGCAGATCTGCAGGTTGATCTTCTGGTTCTTGTATTTGTACCATTAAATTAATTAGCTCCATCGAGATGAAGTACTAGTGACCTATTGTAGATTGTTTAACTTTTGTTTAGGGGTAATATTGGAATTCAATATGTAAGGGGTATTGCTGCATTTGTAGTTATGTGCTATCGAGCAGGTTGTATTTGTATCAACTGGAATATTGTTAATATGTAATTAATCCTTGCTGCCCATTCTGTTTTACGTTCAATCGATCTATTTCTGTTGTTGGGGTAGAGAGAGAGAGAGAGAGAGAGAGAGAGAGAGAGAGAGAGAGAGAGAAGAATTTTCTAGAGAGGGAAAGAGAGGGCTTTTAATCGATCTTTTAATGCTGATTGATCAAAAACTGTTCTCATTGTTTGCTAGTATTGATTGGCAGAATGTAATGAACACTCATTGTTGAACAAAATTTGTAAATAAATAATAAATATTACCCAACATAATTTCACCCAAATTCATTTATGGAATGAGGGTTTTATTATTTTGGGTACGACCCATTCAAGATGGAGTGCATCTCTTAATTACAGTCCCTTGACTCAAGGGAATACCCTTTGATTCCAATTGCAATGAAACCAACAGATCATCTTGCAAGTGTTTGGATTTCCAATAGGTAAACGACCCATTGAAATAGAATTTATTTGTGATTGCGGTTGCACCTGTATTTTAGGTTGCCTACGTACCCATTGCAGGATCAAACCACACGTAGTTCCAAGTTTTTGGGAATTAAATGGGTGGATGACCCACTTAAAAGATTTGTGTAACTTGGGTAGGGTTTAGAGCCCTTGGATTTGATTTGAGAAATTAATTCAGAGATTTTTGTGTATAGAACTAATTTCTGGAGAATTTAGACGGATTTGATTTGGTGCGAAATTAATTCAAAGAAACTTGTATGAATTAATTCCTAAGGGAATTTAGAGAATTTTGTGAATGCGGTTGAGTGTGAATTTCGCTCACACTGCCTACGTACCCATGATGGGATCAAACCGGACGTAGTTCGGTAAAGAATTTGACTTGATTGGCTTTATGCCATTTTGAGATTTGGATTTGAGAGATTTGGTTTCGTACCAATTGAGAATTTGGTTTTGTACCAATTTGAGAGTTTGAATTTGGGGTTTGGATTTGGTTTCGGTTTTGTACCGATTGAGAGAATTGGTTTTGTACCAATTTGAGAGTTTGAATTTGGGATTTGAGATTTGGAGGAAGAGAATGTGCCCATTAGTATTTTCGTATCATTTATTTTTAAAATGACACATGTTCTTATTTTTAATGGGTGAATATGAATTTGGTTATGTATGCCCATTAATATTTTTGTATCAATTATTTTTTAATTGACACACTTTATATTTTTAATGGGCAAAATAACTTTGAAAACAAGCTGGGAGCGTTCTCAATTAGGGGGTAGCTCTTAGCCTTTGCGAGCCCAAGTCCAGTAGCTTTCTGACTTAGCTAGCCTGATGGATTGGACAACAACTTGAGTACCGCAGCACTACATCAGCCAGGCTTTATGCCATTTTCCTTTTTGCTTAACTTGTCTTTGTGTACAGTAAACATTCATGCCAACTCTTTAAATGCAGCAGCCCACATTTGCTTTATTCTTACTCCTTGCTGTACCCGTAGGTTTGGCTTGAAGTCTTGAAGGGACCTTAGCACAATAGTCAATAGAATCCAAGTCACGTTGCTCTGATCTTGCTTATGCAAAAATTTCAGCCTCAAAACTTGGTGAACAAAAAAGTTGGGAGAGGGCAAGGATTTACTACACCATGTCCGCCTCTTTATTTTCAAAGAGATATTTCTTCTTGATCTCTTTGTAAATTGTAATGTTGTTTTGATCTTTGGCTGATTGCATATATTCTTTTGTCTTACATATGACAAAGACCTTGGCTTTTGACCACTTATCTTTGCATAGAGAGGAAAAGAGTCAAAAGCTTTAGTATTTTTAACTCTCTTTTTTTTGGTTGTGTGCAAAAGTGCAGCAAGGGCTCAAAGAAAAGCCTATATCCTTTTTCTTGGTTTGCCATGATCTGAACAGTAGAGTCCAACTAGGACTTGGGAGCTTTGCAACCTACTATTCTATCTTTTTCACCATCTGTGCAGCAACCTTTTCGTAATCTTCTACGTGGCTGAATAGCAAAGATGGCTTATGACTTTGCTTTTGTGGGCTAAATAAAATAACCCCATTTGGTTTGCAGGTACATACCCGCAGAAGGCAAGAAAGCAAGCCTTCTTGTTCATTTTATTTTCTTGGCTTTGTGCCACTTGTTTTTGGTGTGTAATTTTGATAGATGTCAGAGAGCAACAAATTGAATGGATTTATATGAGTCCAGATTGATGCCCATAAACATCAACTTGAGAGGATTCACATGAAATCCAATTGTTGTCCACGGACAACTAATTTAGAAAATGCAATGCTCATGAGCATTGCTTTAGATTATTTCTTTTGGATGCTCACGAGCATCACTTTAGATCATTTCTTTTGGGTGACTCCATTCCAAAAGTTGTCTTGACAGGATTCTAAACGAATCCAAAGGCCGTCTTGAGAGGATTCTAAACGAATCCAAAAGCTTGATTCAACACGCCATTAGAGGAGAATTTTTGTTGAATCCCAAAACAGAGATGAAATGAATGGCATAGAAGGACAGCTACCTGCAATGATTGTTCTGGCGACTGCACTTTTGCTTTCTACACCTCCCTTTCCTCAGCCTTCTGTCGTCCTCTCTCTTTTTTTTTTCTCCTTTTCTTCTGAATCCCTTATGCTCTATTTATAGAGTCCATGAGAAGTCCAAGTGATGAGATCAGATGGAGATGAGATAACTCTCTCCATTTAAATTTAAACTCATCAGATAAGAGATAATTAAGCTTTCAGATAAATCCACATTATCTCACTTTTCAATTTGCTTTCATTTGAAATTAATGTGGCACATGGTATATGGGGATCTTATCTCAACCTCAACCTTTGTTTATTTTTTTTAAAAATTTTTTTTTTTTACGGTTCAACACTCATTAATTAGTACATCTTATTTTTATTCAGTGACTTCTGACAAATCGCCTAAACATGATACTTACAAAAATGTTTTTATCTTTTCATTACATTTACATGTAAAAAACTAATACACTAATTTACAAAAGACAAAATATACAAGAAAAAAAGGAGAGACAATTCCTTGGTAGCATAAGAAAAAATAATAATAATAGTAATCTCACACATGCAGGGCTGGGTCCGTAGCGGTTACTGAATTTGACAATGAAAAGCTTAATTATTTATTTGAATTGAAAATTATTGAGTGTCTATTTTATGTCATTTTACAATACTAACTCTTTATCTTAGAGTGCAAGAATTCGACAATTTTGTGTCTTTTGGTTTATTTTTGTGTTTTGTAAGTTATTTGGAGCAAAGACGAGAAAAGAAGTTAAAAGAGTCAATTTTAGACATTTCATAATTAAACTAGGAAAATAAGAGAAATCCTAGTTAAACCAGGAAAGTTGTAATCATGGGCAAATGAGGATTCCTAGTCATACAAGAAAGTAGCAATCTTGGAGATCCCAGCTGACGATTGCCTGACCATTGGCGGAATGGCCAACCTGGGCACTGCCCCCGTTATCGTCAACATCAGTTATCGACAGCTTCAGATGCGGTTGTTGTCGGTCGGTGTGGCCGATTACCGTGGCTTAGGTGGAAGTTGTGAAGGCTAGTGAAAATGAGGCCTTACAGTGGAATGAAGACTGCAACTAGAGAGACCTTTAAAACGGTATAAATGGCTGAAAAGCAGCCAAAAAGGCAGTGGAAGGAGAGCTTCGAAGGTGTCGTGAACGAGAGCAAAAGAAAGCAGTTGAAGTTGCATCATGGAAGGTCCAGCCTGGTCGTTGCAACACCATTCGCCCCCACCAGCAACCCATTTAGTCGGTTGTCTGATCTATCATCTGTTTTTTGGAATACCGACCCTGCCTTATTCACGGTTATGTTCATGAATGCTAGCAATCTAACCAACGTTTTTTGGAGTAAATAGTATGCCTGTGATGACAATGCTTTTATGCTACAAAAATATAAAAATGTCCAACAACCAATAATTTTGTTAATATATAGTACGTTAACCAACGATTTTTTGAATAAATAATATGTACATGCAATAGTAGTGCAATAAACAAATGCATTCAAGTGTGAATGTGCTCTGCCGAGTGCTTGGTATTGTGAAATTTTTCTGCACCGAATGTTCGAATCTAGTTCGTTGGCATTTATGTTAGGGTTTAACTCTAGAATTTTGGGCGGAGTTAAACCTTAACATAACGCATCCGAAAATACCATTAATTTTATACCTTCAGAGGATATGGGGTTGGTCTGCCTATACCCTAAAAAACGGCGGAGGAATTATGCAATGCTCTTGTTTTGGAAAAAAAAACGTTACCAAATTCTCAGCAGAGCAACTGAGCGATTGGCAGCACGTCCACACCTGAATGACTCTAGTGCAATAAATATACTCAACTGCTTCCAGTGCTTTTGTAAACAAGTAATACTTCTCTTTTTTATAAGTTGAGTTCGACTCTATATAAAGAGAACATTAATAAAATTAGAGGTTGGTGTATTAGATTTTTATTTTTTTGAAGTCATAGAACTAAAAATGTTTTTATTTTTATTTTATAAAATCATAGTTGTGGTAATAACTTAATTATTTTTCCAAATAAGTTCCAATTATGAAATATTCATGCATTGTGATTTTAACCTACCCTGTAGAATCCATATGGATTGCATCTTAATTACATTTTCCATTTATATTGTATCTTATATATATGGAAATTATTGTTAATTATATTTACACCTCCTGAGGTTTATCATCTTTTCACATACACTCTCTGAGGTTTCAGTAATTACACATACACCCCAAAACTATTGCATATAACCCCTTATAAGAGACAAAAATAAATAAATAAAAAAAAATATTTGTATTGAGGTTGAATCTTATATCTTGAGTAATCTTATTAGGCTATTTAATTCTTTAACATATTTTTTTACATAATTTTTATCATTTTTCGTCTCACTATAGGGGTTATATGCAACAGTTTTAAAACCTCAGGGGGTGTATGTGTAATTATTGAAATCTCATGAGGTATATGTGAAAAGACAATAAACCTCAAGAGTGTAAGTGTAATTAACTCGAAATTATTGGGTACATGTCAGTTGGCCAATAGAATATGCCAATGTATATACCAACAGCACGGATGCGGTTTCTCTGCATTTAACTGCATTTTATTCTATCTTGGCCATTAACATCATCCAACGACTCAACAAAGGCCACATCACCAAGTGTTTTAATGAATTTGTTTTGTTTTTTTTTGCCAATTGTGAATTTTTTGGTGGCATAGTTTTGGAGTTCTCTCTTTTCTTTCTTTTTTGATAATGGAAAATCATCCATGGTTGCAAGGATCTTTAGATTCAATCGGGTAACAATTTGCTTCTTTTCGTCTATTATTTTATTTACTACTCTGTTCTTGTTTGGGTTTTTTTTTTTTTTAAATAGCAGTTTTAGTTCTCTCTACTCTGTTCTTGTTTGGGATTTTTGGAGTGCTTTTTTCCAATGTAATTATTATAAAATTAATTGATTAATTAAAGGATTCTTTCTGAGTTTGATTACAATCGTTCTAATTAAGTTTGTTCTTCTTTTTTGAGTCTTATTGCATATGTGGGTTTAAGGCTTTGATCAACAGGTTAAGTAATTACCAAAAAATTTCATCAGCATTATAAGCAATAGATAAAGTATCTACAGACCACCAAGTTTCTGAAATTATCTTACAAGTTCAAGAGAGGTCGAAACCATGTCGAATAAAAGAAATAAAATGGAATTGCAATCTGGAAAGAAAAAAACTAATTTGAAGACTTGTGTACAAGCCAAAAACAATAATCACAGCAAAATGGTATAAACGCTGCGCAGATCATCTCCACCTCTGTTAAAAGCTTGATTTCCTCAATCCCAGATTAAAATAGCTTTTCAGTAAACCAAAACAATATAAGCAATAAATAATTAAAAGAGGAAAATTTACAAAACAATCACAAGAATAAATTCGTGAGAGGAAAAGAAAAAGAAGAATCCTAAGAAAAGGGCAGAATCACGAGAGAAGATAGTAGCTATAGTCCAGAGAGAAAGAAAGGGGTCACGCTCGCTTATTGACAAAAAAAGGATAATTGACGGTAATTAACGTCAATTTTATACAATAAAAAAAAGTAAACCCAAAAACTTGCTGATGTGGCTTGTGGCTTTATTGAGCCGTTGGATTATGTTAACGGCTAAAATAGAATAAAATGCAGCTAAATGCATAGTAGTAAAATGCAGAGAAATCGGATCCCCAACAACACTACCCTATAAATAGGCACCTATGGCTGTAGTCTTTGTCGTCCTTCATAGAAACCCTAGCTTGGTTTTATACTATATGTATTCCTTTCTAGGGGTTTTCCTTTTTTCCTCAAATGTTAGCCTAAGTTAGGCCATCCTTCTAATTACTGTTTTTCTAGATCTATGGATCTTTTCTCTCCTTGATTTCATATTATTGGAGAACATAAAAAGCGCATGCATGAGAAAATATAGTGGATGAAAACACTAACATCTTTAGATTGTGATCTTATTGGATCAATGATTTAGCATAATACTTGATTGTGCCACACCTCTATAATGTATAGTTCTCATTCTCTCTACCTGTCATGATCTTTGAAAGGTAATCTAAATAATGAACGGATCTAATCATGAAACTATTCTACAAATCGAATGATCGCACTGTGTTTGTCGATCACTATATGTGTGGATAATTCATATTAAAAACGCATATCCATTGTATCAACAACACCGAGCACCCAGCTAGCAACCAAGGGAAAATGAAAATAATAAAGAATAAGGTAAAAAGGAAATGGTAGATATCATGATATGAGACCTGCATGAGGGTTGCGCGTTCCATGTATTTAGAAGAAGAGAGATATTGCTTCACATTACTCTCAACACTCCCGCACGTGTGGCGAGATTTTTGAACCTTACACGTGAGCAAATTGTATTGAATGACGTGGGAGCACGTGTGGCCGTTGGGCCTTACACGAGGATAACCAAGATCTGATAAGATGATAGAATTAGAGCATCTAACCCAAAACCAATTGGTAATGGGTGGAGAGGTCCAAGACTTATAAGCACATATGCTAAGCTTTAGATTTCCGATGTGGGACAATGTTTCACATTACTCTCAACAACAGTCGCCTTCAGGTGTGAGATTCTACATTTAGGCTTATTTATGAGATCTCTTATTGGGCCTATTCTAAATTGAATTTTGATAATCGGAACCATTTACTTTTTTTTTGTCTTCATTAAAGAATCTTGCTTACAAAAAATTAGGTTAATCGAAACCATTTGATCATTAATTAAATGGTCACCGTTTAAATAAAATTATTTGAGAAATTTCTCAATAGAAAAGATCTGTATACTATATATATATATATTATCAGCAACTTCTTCGGTTTGCAAATTACACTTGTACCAAAAATATCATTTTGTTTGTCCAGCCGTAAGCTCCACCCGACATGAAAGTTTTATCAGTCACAGAGTTCAGGTAGTTAGTTAATGATTTCTAACCTTATTTGGCTGTTATTATTTCTTGCGTATCCCTGCTGTATCCCAAATCATTGGTTTTGTACAGGTTTTAATACTTGAACTGTAGCTTCCTTATTAATTGAGAAACTGGGATATGAGTTGGTAAACTTTTCAATTATTGAGGATATTTTTCCAATAATTTCAAAAGTAATATATTGCATTTAAGGGGTTTTTTTCCTTTTTTTTTTTTTAATTTATAAAAAGTACTTATTTTATTTCTTTGATTTAATGTTGATTTTTATAATTTAGCATGTCTGGCATGTTATGAGAAAGAGAAAGACTTTCCTGTCACAGTGATGTCTGGCATATCAATCTGATTTATACCCAAAAAAAGAAAAAGAAATATCAATCTGATTATGATTATCTATATTAATAACCATGCTTGATATTTCTTTCAATATTACGTTTTTTAAAGTTTTCCATTTGTTTGTTTTGTCAAACCAAATTAAGCAGGATGATTAATTTTTGGACAAATAAGCAGCTCAGAGTTTGAAAATGAGAGTGATGATGTAACATATAGTTCTGATGAAATTGGTGAAGTGGCTGAAATGGGGGTTGCACCAGCAAGCTCAAGTGGGAATTTGGGAATTTGGTAAGGTAATTAAAATGGGTCGTTTTTCAAAGAATATGACTGATGTACGTTGACAAGCAAAGTGTCCAAGTACCAAAAAGGTCTAGGAGGAAAATGCAACAATGTTCTATGTGGATCAATGTAAAAGGCATTTGGGAAGCAATAGGGTTGTGTAGTTGTTGTGAAAAAGTGATTACGATATGAGACTTCGTTGTATATGCTAAAAGTAATTTGAAAAAGTCTTATGAATACGTTTTGGTTTCTTTGATATTGTTATATTAGTTGGATGAGTCGGTGATTTGAAAACTTATAATCTTCTATATTTTTCGTTTGAAAGTTAGATTTGAATGGAAAAGAATAAAGCATACCCAACAAAGGGTTTCAACATATACAATATAATTTAAAAGTAAAATTTCCCTTTCCCAAATAAGGCTAATTAAGGAAATTAATAAGAAAGAGGCTAATTACACTTTACAAAGTTTGAGCACAAGTTCTTATTGCACCGTCATCTTCAAAAGTTCAAAACCATTGCAATGTTTGTTCTTTAATAATTTTTTCCTACATTGGCCCCAATTTAGGTTGGATGTAGGCGTCAAACTTGTGCCATGTGAAAATACAAGAAAAATAATAAAAAAGGAAAATGACCTTCAAAAAAAAATCAAAGGGTGCATCTGAAAGAGATTTCATATTATAGTTGTGACTCTTGTGAAGAAGGCCTCCATGAAACCAAATCTTAGAAATGAGATTTCTTTCCAAGTATGAATTGTAACCCAAATTGGGGGAGATCAGATTAGTAGCCCATTGCACAGCCAGGCCCAGAATTCTAAGCCCAACTTCTCTGTTTTTAGTTTTTTAAAGCCCAACTTAGAATTCAAAATGGTCTACAAAACAAAACAAGAAGAAAACAAAAAGACCAAAAAGAAAAAAAGCATTGACTGAATTCAAAAGCAGTCAGAGGAAAGAGACCCTAATACAGAAAGACATGTATACAAAAAGGCAGTGACGTGGATAACCAGAGGCGAGCATGACGCCCACATTTCCTCTCCCTCACCTCCACCACCACCAGTAGTCACTCACTCTCTCTCAACTCAGCAGCGCTGCCCCACAAACGGAACAGCAATTAATTAAATAAATAAAATCCAAAAAAGCAAAATAGCTTTCCTACTCGTCATCTACTACCTGTTTCTCTCGCTCACGCTCGCTGCGTTCGTTTTCGTCGTTTCAGCAACCGCTTCTTCTGCTGCTGCTGCTTCGGCACTTCGCGAACCGCTTCGCCCAATGGCAGCGACCATGGAGAGCTTGATCGAACTCGTCAATCGGATTCAGAGAGCCTGCACGCTCCTCGGTGACTATGGCGGCGACTCTGCCTTGCCTACTCTCTGGGAGGCTCTTCCTGCTGTCGTCGTCGTCGGCGGCCAGGTCTCTCTCTCTCTCTCTCACTCTCTCTTTCTCTCTGGACACACTCGCACATATACATTGTCTCACACGCCCTTTGTTGTTGTCGCCGTCGCCGCCGTTACCATTGCCGGCGGTTAGGTCCTTTTCTTGTTTTATCCTCTCTCTCTGTTTCTGTACACACTTACTCACACACATACATTGTCCATTGTCACTGTCGGACACACTCTTTGTTGTCGTCGCCGTCGTATTCGCCGTCGAATTTCCGTCGTCGTCGCCGCCGTTGTCACTGTGTGTGTGTGTGTTTTTTTTTTTTTTTTTCTTTTTCGGCTAATTGAGTTATGGTGTGTGTGGATGGAAATTCAGAGTTCTGGAAAGTCGTCGGTGTTGGAGAGCATCGTTGGCCGTGATTTTCTTCCAAGAGGATCAGGTTAGGGTTTATGCGATTACGAATCTTTTATTTGCTGCACTGATTATTCGTTTTCAATTTTTGCGCTGTTTGGCTCTCGAGAAAGCGGAGGAAAGAAAATTGAAATTACAAGAAAATAGTAAAGGAAAAGTCAACTTTTTATCAACATAAAAAATTAAAGTCAACTTAGTCAAACTAAGCAATTTAAAATTTAAAGTTTGATTCGAATGCACACACATAAACTTAAAGGCTTCAGCTTTTATGTTGCTTGGTTTTCAGGGATTGTGACGAGGAGGCCGTTGGTCTTGCAGCTGCACAAGACAGAACCGGGGCTGCAGGAGTATGCTGAGTTCCTCCACTTGCAAAAGAGAAGATTCCTTGATTTCTGTATGTGTGTTTTACAGATATTGCTAATATATGGAAGACCTGATTTTTGTTTTTTTAGTTTTGATAACATTTCTGTATGTTATTTCCCATGTAATTAACAATGGCAGATTGTCATGGAAAATTTATGCTTAAAGATTGATATAGAAATAAAAGTTGCAAAAGTGTGCAATTGTTTTCTCTTTTCTTATATTTTGAAGTAAAATTTGGAATGTAAATTGTTTGTGTGTCTTATTTTCTTAAACAGCTGTGGTTCGGAAGGAAATTCAGGATGAAACTGACCGAATGACTGGGAGATCAAAACAGATTTCTCATGTTCCTATTCATCTCAGTATATATTCTCCAAATGGTAATTGGTAGCATGATCTATATTTTGAGTAAGGTGTGATTGTGAAGCACTGCGATATGTCTTGTTTTCTTTTCGTGCATGATCTATTGGCAGCATCATATAAGATTACAGATTTACAATTTATTTCTAATTTACAGAAATTTCATTCTATTTGATGTTCATGAATTATTGGGTGAAAAGTGTGACCTAAATTTCCTGAAGTGCACATCAATGCACAAGAAGCATTTCGTGTTTTCTTGTAGAGAAAATTAATAAGTCCTTGATCATGTAGTCACACTCCAAATATTTCCTTTTTTGCACTGTAACATTTTGGTGTGCCATGAACCATGTGAGCATCAAAAAATAAATTATTGCATGAGAAGTAGTCTTGTTTTGATAAACAAAACTCTTAGGTTAATTTCTTTGATTCATTCATTTATATTTCTTCTGATTTTGACCGAATTCTGGTGTTAAAAGAAGTTTCTTACATGGTAATTATGTGTGGTTCTTGATTCTCTGTTCCGCAAAGTTTGAACAGCTTATTTTCCTTTGATATATGAACTCTATAGTCCATTCTGCTATCTGACAATCAGAGTTTATCTTTCTGGCAGTTGTCAATCTAACATTGATAGATTTGCCTGGTTTAACCAAGGTTGCTGTAGGTATACTTCTTTTACTGTTACCCTTTATTCCATGATAAAATGGAAGTTTCAACATTATATTTATTTTTTATTTACTGAGCTAAATCAGAGATGTTTGTTACTGACAGAGGGACAGCCAGAGAGTGTTGTTCAGGACATTGAAAACATGGTTCGTTCTTATGTTGAGAAGGTAATATGTTTCCCCCCCGTCAATTTATGGATTAAAGTTTATCATTGTGCATATATACTATTTATGTCAATTACAATACGAATACACAATCTTTGAACAAAAAAGAATTCTGAGTTGTCTGTCAAGTAATCTACTCCGTAAATTGGTTCTCATACTAGTTCAAATTTAATATCACTTCATGCTTATCACAAAAAGCATATATTGAATGCCCCTTACACATTCAAGTTTTAGGAAAGAGATGATCTTTTAGACTCCTTAATTGACAGTTATGGGCCCTAGGAGTTTTACTTATTTAGTTTCCCCTTGTTCCAGGTTTGAGTGGTACATATCATTATCTTAAAGTCTTAAACTTGATTTTTCTCTTTAGAATGCTCTAAGTTATAGATTACTGTCAAAAAAAAGTTAACGTATCTTGTACTTTGTTGATGGCATCCCTTATTTTGATGTGATGTAGTATTTTACCCTTTCCAAATTTACTAATTTTATGTCCAATCCAATTCTTTTATATTTTTTATAACAAATTTTCTTAAGAAGTGATTTGAACCAGTGGGTTAGATTTATGATTTATCCTGTGTATCTTTATTGAGACAATTATTTCATTTCAAGCTTATTCCTTAGATTTATCTGCCACTTTAAAAAATTTTAGATAGATTTTTGTCTTGGAATTTCCTTTACAAGCTAAGTTTTGTTTTATTCTTCATTCTTGATGAATATTTTTTCTTGGTTGCAGCCTAACTGCATCATTCTGGCAATAACTCCCGCCAATCAAGACATAGCAACATCTGATGCTATCAAGATTGCTAGAGAAGTTGATCCTACAGGTATCCTTTGTGTACAATTTTCCTATTTTATCATTCAATCTTATGACCTCATGTAAATACTATTTTCTGCTTTCCATATTGAGCTTAAGGGTTTTTTCTTAGGTGAAAGGACATTTGGTGTGTTGACAAAGCTTGATTTAATGGATAAGGGAACAAATGCTCTGGATGTAAGACTTTTTGTTTTTCTTATTCTGTTTCAGCTTGAATTGTTGTGAATCTGAGTGTTTAGCTGGAAGCTACATAATGGTTTATTAATGTGTTGGGACTTGGGAGAGGGTTGATGACTGGAGGAGTTTGGCATTTATTTTAAAACATATTGTATGCACAGAATAACCCTAAAACCGCTCTGTTTCTCGATAGTCAAACTGTAGGATAAACATTCCTCTTTCTCAATAATGATTTCTTTGCATTGAGCTGTTAGGTTCTCGAAGGAAGATCTTATCGGCTTCAACACCCTTGGGTTGGAATTGTGAACCGTTCACAAGCTGATATTAATAAAAATGTAGATATGATTGCTGCCAGGCGGAGGGAGCGTGAGTTTTTTTCCACTAGTCCAGATTATGGACATTTGGCAAGCAAAATGGGGTCAGAATATCTTGCAAAACTTCTCTCAAAGGTTTTGCCTGTTCCATCTATTTATGATATGATAGCTCAATTTCTGCGTCTATTTCTCTAATTTTTACATTGATTTGATGGTTAAGTTTGATTTTTGATATGATTTCAGCATTTAGAGTCTGTAATTAAAGCTCGCATTCCAGGAATTGCATCTTTGATCAACAAAAGCATCGACGAACTTGAAGCCGAGTTGGATCATCTTGGTAGACCTGTTGCTATTGATGCAGGGGTGAGGAGCTTATATATGTCATCTATATTCATTATATTTGGATATTATTTTAGGTTTATAGTCCGAAATTGTTTTGTACATATTTTTCAGGCACAGTTATACACTATCTTAGAGTTATGCCGGGCGTTTGACCAGATATTCAAGGAGCATTTGGATGGAGGGTAATTAATACATCCCTTTTCTTTTTCTTTTTTTTTTTCTTAAACAAGTAAATCAAATGTATTAATAAAAAAATAAACAAAGGCAGAAGGCTCAGTGTCTGTTACAGCTGTTTAGGAGGGTAATACATCCGTATAACCTCCAATTTTCTGATCTGGAATTCAATGTTCCAGTGAGCTGTTTACAGAGGAACAAACTAACACGCATTTAGTGTATCATTTTGTGGCCAACAAATGAGCTTGAAATTCAGAGTCATTTGTGATTGAACACGTGTGGACCTTGTCAAAGGGTTTATTTACTTGATTCTTCTGCTTTTTCTATATTATGTCATCTTTTCTTTAGACTGAAAATTCTTATGAATTAAGCCCTTGGTAACCTCAAGTGGTGAGGGTGGGTGGGGTAATGGGTTAGTTTAGGATAGGTCAAGGGTTTGATTCCCTCCTATGTAACCAAAAAAATAAAATTTCTATGAATTCACTGGTCCTGTATGGCTGGCTCTCAGAAAGCATTTCAACTCTTTAGAATGAAAGCAGTTAAATTCCAATATGATAGCCTGTTTTTGCAATTCTGTGCATTCTTTGATGAATTTCCCAATTGGCCTCTGGTTTATAGATCATAAATTATTATTCTTCTTATCCCACTTTGTATCAAGTAAAATCTCTCACAAGTGTGGCAAAAAAGGTAATAAACGTTTCACTGTTTCTTCCTGTCTTTCTAAACTGCAGACGACCTGGCGGTGATCGGATATATGCAGTATTTGATCACCAGCTCCCTGTTGCTTTGAGGAAGCTCCCTTTTGACCGTCATCTTTCGCTTCAAAATGTAAGGAAAGTGGTTTCAGAGGCAGATGGATACCAACCTCATTTAATTGCACCTGAGCAAGCTTATCGGCGCCTCATTGACAGTGCACTTAACTATTTCAAAGGCCCATCTGAAGCATCAGTAGATGCCGTAAGTGTTCACAATTCCATTTTCTTGTCTTCGAGGTGGTTTCCTAGCGTTAATTAGTGCCTAACAAGCTATATGCATAGTTTTTTTGTTTCTACAGCCATTGGAAACAGAATTTATGTGAATTTAGTGCACTTGGGCAATTATCCAGTGATTGAACTTGCAATCTATTGTTTTCTTAACCAGTAATCCAATACTGCAGGTTCACTTTATTTTGAAGGAAGTTGTAAGAAGGTCAATTGCAGAAACTCAGGTTTAAAGCTTTGTATTCAATACACTTCATTTCACAGTAGCCAGTGGTTTTAGTAATTAGGGAAGTAATAGGTTATGTTTTTAAATGAAACAGGAGTTGAAGCGCTTTCCTACTCTTCAAACCGAACTAGCAGGAGCTGCTTATGAAGCATTGGAGAAGTTTCGTGAAGACAGCAAGAAGACGACTTTGCGATTGGTAGATATGGAATCCTCATATCTGACCGTGGATTTCTTCCGAAAACTCCCTCAAGAAGTGGAGAAGGGAGGAGATCCATCTGCCCCCACTGAAGATCGATATACAGAGGGGCACTATCGCAGAATAGGATCAAATGTTACCTCGTATGTTGGGATGGTGTCTGAGACACTGAGAAATACCATACCAAAGGCTGTTGTTCATTGTCAAGTGAGGGAGGCTAAGCGGTCTTTGCTTGATCACTTCTATACCCAACTGGGCAAAAAAGAGGTATTCCAACAATCAGCCCTCTCTCTCTCTCTCTCTCTCTCTCTCTCTCGCCACACGCACACACTCGTATATGAATACGAAAAAAAATTGATGGTAGTTGACTGATTGAGTTGTGTTATTTCTTGTAGGGAAAGCAACTTGCACAATTGCTGGATGAAAATCCTGCATTGATGGAAAGGAGGCAACAATGTGCCAAGAGGCTTGAATTGTACAAGTCTGCAAGGGATGAGATTGACTCAGTCTCATGGTCCAGATGAAATTAACCATGAATACTTTTCTATGGTTTTTTCTTTTTTTTGGATAAGTAAACATGAATGCATATTAAGGCTCTTTGTATAGCTGTTTCTGATGGTCTTTAATGATTTCCAAAAAGTTGTGATCAAGGTTTTGGGATCTGGTGAACAAGCAGAACAAACTATGATAAACTAATACCAAGGTCCAGAGAAATGACAAAACTAGTTTTGATGCGTGTTTGCTTCAGACCACCCTCGGAGTTGTGTATAAGGTTTAACACCTAATAAAAGGGCATGCGTATACCTTATTGATAGCCATGGCCATAGTCACGTTTCTGTTTCTTAAAGGGCATTGGTGAGAATAGGGTCTGCCGAATGGGGACACAATAGCACCTTTATCAACATTATATCTTGTTGATGGAAGTCTACTTTTTGAAAATAGAGGGAAAATTTCTGCAATTTCTGAAAAATCTTGGTAATTAAATGGACAACTACTCTACTCATATGCTCATTTTATAGGGTAATAATGCCTTTGAAAGTTCGAAGAGCAAGGACTTAAACCAGTGTTTTAAATTTCAAAATTTTCGTTGATAAGTTGAAAAATGGAGTATAATTGAGGTACTGACATATAATTTGCTCAATAAAAACTTATCAAACTTTAAAAATATAATTAGAAAAACCAATGGAATAATATTTAAAAAAAAAAAAAAAAAAACCTAGATCATCTCTGCCCCATCCCACCACCCTCCCCTCCCTCCTATTGACCCACCCAGTCGACGGCTCCTCCTGCCACGATCCACCTTCAACCTTGTAGATCGAGAGAGAGAGTTGTTGGCTGATGGTGGGTGGGCAAAAGGGAGGGAGGAGGGGAGTCGGGTTGGGGGACTGCTAGGTTAGGTTTTTTTTTTTTTTTTTCAAATTATTGAGGGTAAAGTTCGAATAATCATGGATAAAAACTTGTGTAGGCTTTGAAAAGAAATAATTAGGGTCCTTTTAGAATCAGCCCCCAAAAAAGAGGGCAAATTTGAAGTTTTAAATTTACATTGAAAAGTCATTCTTCTTTTGTTTTGAGATTCAAAATTACTGATTACAATGTTTATATTCAACTACTACTAGGTTTGGTTCATCCAAACATACAACTTCAAGTAATGGCTCTGCAATTTTATCTAGGTTAGTACATGAGTATGAAAATTAAATGGTTATGCCAAAAAAAATGGTAAGCTAAAGAAACATATTACATATTATAGTTTTGATTGAGATTTGATAGGAGAGCAACAATATTAAGGTTAATTTATTTACATATCAAATTTTAATAAATTTTCAGCTTAACTACTAAAATATAAGTAGTTTTTAGTTTAAATACCATTTGGGCCAAATTGAAAAGAAAGTTTGTAACCTAATCCAAAACACAACAATCCAGATTAGTAGCCCAATTGAAAAATAAATATGAGTAAATTTGCTCAAGTTATTAGTGCCTAGAAGTGGTTTACACGATGCGAGGTTGCTACAAGTTAATTTGGTCCTCCCACATGCCATTTCCCGTGTGATTTCATTCTAAGCCAAACACGGGGACAATACATATGAGAACCTGGCACTGATACCATGAAGAGATATATAGGCATTTAACCCAAAAATAATTGACAACGGATGAAAAGGTCCAAGACTATTATAAACATTTATGCAAAGCTATAATTTTTCGAAATATGACAACACTCCACATTTTCACAAATTTGTTGTTGGGTTTTCTTTGTTCATTTTGTGAAGAGTAGGGCTGCTTTTTGGAATGATGATGGTTGTGAAGAGATTTGTTTATGTTGAGAGTGAAATCTCACATCAGAATTGTGAGACCTTACGTAATGATTTATAAGGTGATAGATTTCTTTATACATCTACTGCCAATTAATTTTGGATTCAATGTTCCAATTTCCTTCCTTATGGCTAGAGAGATATTATTTGAAGTTCTTCATCATGTGCTATATATTAATATGGTCTGTTCGTATGACTAATGATCTGGGCATAACGACAAGTCACATAAGGCTTAACATTATGTCGTTTGGGCCTAGGCCTAAAGGATAAGCCCCTCCCAGGCTCCTGTGCTCCTAGGCACCGACTTCCTAGGCCCAAAGACTAAGCCCTTCCTGTGCTCCTAGGCTCCGGCCTCATAGGCGCTGACCTCCTAAGTTCCGGCCTCCCTAGGCTCCAGCCTCATAGGCTCCGACCTCCTAGGCTCCGGCCTCCAAAGCTCCAGCCTTCTAGGCCTCGACCCGTGTCAACTCATTCGGATCCTCGAAACAGGTGACACGTGGCGCTCCTACAGTGCGAGTCATTACAAGGGACACGTGTCATCACCGGATTGGTTGACACTCTTCCAAAAGTACTATAAAATAGGTACTTTCTTGTCACAAAAGGATATTCAATCAATACTATACTATTCACTCACTCTGCGCACAGATTCTCTGAACACTGACTTAAGCGTCAAAGGAGGTTCGACCGGTACCACACTGGTGCCCTTCCCGCTCACTTTTGTGTACTTGCGCAGGGTGCTTTAGATATCATTCTTTCTCCATTATTCATTAGTCGGACCCAGCTACTCGTTCATACCCCACTTTGACGTGTCATCCACTCAGTGATAGGTCAACGGGTCCACGTGGTTTGACTCGACGTTGACTACTTTACCATTTTTTAGCATCAACATGGTCAATACTGTGAGATTAATTGGTTTAAGATGTGAAACTTATTTAATTGAAATTTGGGTTTTGGGTACAACATACCAATGCTAGCTCCACAAGATGTTCAGTGTAAGTCTGAAATATAAATGCCCCACGAGCCTCTAGGAATGAACCATCCAATTAATCTGATGATTTTCTTTTTTTGAACTACGTGATGTGCTGTCTTTTGAGTCTGTAACCACCTTATATCTATTTATATCTCTTTTTGTATTTGTTTGGGTGTCTGTATCCTTATGCCTTGGTCTCCAAGACTCCAAGGCCCGTGTTTCGTATGTGTGGATTTATCAAATTTATGCTTCTTACGAGTTTCTAATAAAGTGATAATAGAAAATGCAAGGCGTGTAGAGACAAAGCATATATCTTAGGTCAATGAATGGTCAACGGCTTGAAATGACCCATTTACCCCTTCATGTGATGCGCACATGTACGTCTAATAAAATAGAATTTGGACGGAGTGTTCAATTTGGACTAAGAGTTGATAACAGACTTAACCATAAGGGTACAATTAAAAAAGTTTGAACTACGCTACTAATATTGAAATATAGTGCAAATTACAAGGACTATTGTGAAATTTAACATTTGCTTTACATATTTTGTTGTTTGGTAGACAAAGGAAAAAAAAAAAGAAACACCAGTACATACTTATGAAGGAAATTAGAGCATTTAACCCTAAACCAAATAGTCTTCACACCTCGGAACACACTGTTCTTATATAGAGAGAGAGGCGCTTTCACATCTTTTTAACCGGAAACAACTGGGAAGAGGAAAGGTTCCTTTTTTTTAGGGTACTTTCAGGAACAGATCCAGTGGAGACGGGGTGGGGCCTGTAGCTTAGAGGATTAGAGCATGTGGCTACGAACTACGGTGTCGAAGGTTCGAATCTCTCCTTGCCCACAACCGGCAAAAAGGGAAGGACCTTTTCCTTTGGGGGTAGGAAAATCATGATCGGGATAGTGGACCCAAAGCTATGGAATTTGGGTGTGGGTCTTTTGTCGAAATGAAATGGCCTTATTCTTTTGGATGGAGAGGTCAAACTCCTTATAAACCACTATTATATATTTCCAATGTGAAACAACACACCAAAAAAAAAATACATGCATCATGTTTAGGGTAATTAATTAACCAAGCTAGCCATCACATATCTTAAATAAAAGGGCACATAACAATTTAGTACCTCAACTTTATATGTTGTTTCAATTTAGTACCCCAACTTTAAAACCTTGCAAAAAAGTACCTCAACTTTCATTTTGTATCAATTTAGTACCCCAACTTTAAAACCTTGCAAAAAAGTACCTCAACTTTCATTTTG
>QANW01001771.1:4666988-4703494 GCA_003254865.1 Dryas drummondii
GGGGGGAAGGGAACCAAATTTTTTTTTTTTAATTTTAATTATTTTAAAATAATTTTTTTTATTCAAAAAAAATGATTATTTTTAAAATTTAAGGAAAAGACGAAAATACCCCTGCTATTTTGACAAAAAAAACTAACGGAGGTACTATTTTGACACAAAATGAAAGTTGAGGTACGTTTTTGCAAGGTTTTAAAGTTGGGGTACTAAATTGATACAAAATGAAAGTTGAGGTACTTTTTTGCAAGGTTTTAAAGTTGGGGTATTAAATTGAAACAACATATAAAGTTGAGGTACTAAATTGTTATTTGCTCTAAATAAAAAGACTTTCATATTTTCCACAACATCTTGTAGGCAACATGCCCTTGATATCTCAAACAGGTAATTAACCAAGCCATCACATCAACTTATTCGGAATAAAAAAGTACACGAAATGTTTATTAAAGAGCGAAAGGAAAAATCAACTAGCAAATAGACTAGTGGCTTTTTTTTCGCAATATATGTTAAAGAGGTCCCAAATTTGAATTCTTCTATTTCAAATTAAAGAGAAAAAAACATAAAGGGAAAGAAGAAAGGGAAAAAAAAACATAAAAGAGTGATTAGCTTGGAGCTAGCCTTGGACCAAGAAAAATTAAATACCACAATATTCCTTGATGGCATACTCAGTTTCACGGATATTGGATTTTCGTGCTCTAAGATATTCCATTTGATTGAATGGCTTATACCGTAAGGGGTGGTTCTTGTCCACGAGCTCGTTGGGTATTTGTGTCACCCCTTTTTTGAGCGAAAAGAGTCCGAACGAGTATCTTACATCATTATCCCTCAAGCGAACTCTATGTTTACAAGGTCGTATCCTGTCGTTGCTCCAAACCTTGGCCAAGAAAAGAATGCAAAAACATTTTCGTTAAGATTAATTTAAAGTGTTTTCGCAATATAAAGTATTTATAACTGATTGCTATAAAATCCCGTCCACATATTTTATGCTTTCAAAATACTAATTTTAATGGCATACCTGAAATACATCACCTGCTACGAATATGAAATATGAAGGCAAAGGACCAAGCATTATCCACTCATCGTCCTTTGTATTTATCTCCAAACCATTGACATGATTTTGATGAAGTATGGTGGAAAAGGTCTTGTCTGTATGACTGGTTAGTCCCAGATCAATTCCTGCATTCTTGCGTTCTTTGTACTTATTAAATCGGAGATTGTAAATAGTTGATTGAACATGATCATCATGGTACTTCTCCACACCGTAGTTTTCAAACACCATTTTTGTCACAAGTTGATTTAGTTCCGCCATCACTTTTGCATACACATCAATACTCTCACTGTCCAACAAGGCAACAAATTAAGAACAAATTAATAGCATTGTAAAAGTGAATCAAGATGTTAAGCATGCATGATGAATCATACGCAAAATGTAGAATAAATCATACCAAAATTGATCATTTCCATTAGGCCAAAAGTGGTGTATGAATTTCTGAATTTGTTCCAGGTTTTTGGGATCTTCGATCCCCAAGGTTTCCTGGGCGGAATTCATAGTCATATAGGCACTAAGCTTTGGCTTTCCGGAATCATCTTGCATTTTGATTTGGGTGGAGAAATCAAACAACTCCTCCAATGTGCCAAAGATGGTGTTGTGAAGCTCCAAAGAAACCTTGTTGGATAGGTTTGCCATGAAACAACCAACTTCTTCAAGTGCCTGGCAAACCTGTTTGCGTGCTGAGACCCAACAACTTGTCCCTGGCTTCCAGCAGTCCTCATCAGAGAAATCCACCACTGGAATTTTGGCCTCTGTTTTGGCATTGGTCGACATCTTTTTCTTCTTAAAATGTGTAGGAGGTTTTGAGGGCTGCAAGGATAAAATAATGCAAGATATGTGTATACCCAAAATACAGTAGTTGTGCTTGTGCTTGTGCATATATGTATATATATATATATATAGCCAAATGATTTAATTAATAGGGCATGCATGCATTTAATCTCATGACAACTGTAATTAATGCATTTAGGTGTATTCAATCTGAATTTTAAAAGAAGTTAAAAGATTTCAAAAATTAAGATGTATTTAATTTGGATTTTAAAAAGAATATATCCATCAAAATATGATGGTGTATTCAATTAGAATTTAAATCAGATCTATCAAAATCTTGTGGCATTCAAAAAGTCTCTGATTTTAATGGAATTCATTAATTGATGAGATTTGGTGGACTTTGGTTTGGGAGATAGAAATACCAAAGGCCATTACAAACCCAACACTACCTTAAAGATTTCAAGAAGTGCAACATGTACTCTCTACTTCCCTTATGAATCAAACCATTTGAACTAACCCCATCGAGGCCCATATGAACTCTCATCAATTGCAAGAGCTCTGGTGTAAGAGCTCCCTCACCCTCACCCGCAATAACTAGAGCTAGCTCCATGCCCTGATCTCTCTCATCTGGTTTTGGTGTGATTAATTAGGCTTCATTTAATAATATAAAGTTTTCTTCCCATTTAATTATCAGTCTATCCCTTCTTTGATTCTTTCTCACATGATAAGAGAGCATCTAAGTTGTAATTACTGAACATGTGATTTTGTTGTAGAGCATTTATCAACGAAATTCACAAAGAAAATTACCAAAAACGTACACCAAAGGATCATAACCCTATAAAAAGAACAAATTAGAGAGAGTAAAGTAAAGAAAAATGCCAACCTAACAAGAAGAGAGTATATATAACAAGAAGATAGAATAGAAAAGGAACCAAATGATGGGTTCATCGAATTTAATCTTAAAGCTTAATTCCCTGATTCAGTAACTGATTTCACAAATCACAACTACAGGATTCAGAGCCTTGTACTGAAAGCAAGAAAAAAATTTAATTTTCCAACATTTAAACAAATACTACAGTAAAAATAGCAAACATAATCTTGAAAGGCTGAATGAAATGAAGCCAAAAAAAATTAACAAACATAATCTTGAAAGGCTTACTCACTGGTAGCGGCTAACGTACGTGTAGTTTCTGAATCAATTAGCTGCAAAATACCCACCAGCCAGATCGATTAAAGAAGATAAGAGAAAATTGATACATTTAATTTTTGTGTAATATATATGCAGCACAATGAGAGGGGGGGAGTGGTGGTCAGAGAGCCTACCTCACTTAATTTCCACTCTGAACCTTTGCCATGAAAACAACATGCGAAGCAACGAAGAGAGCAAAAGAGACATATATAATATATTGGATACTGGTGTTGAGGGTTTAAAACGTGTTCGTTTTTGTTTTTGTTCTAAAAAGTTGTTGAGTTGGGGAGGGAGAAGGTTTTTCCTCGTGAGCCTCGAGCTATAGGACAATTTTCAATTTTGGCCTTTATCCTGGAACCAAAAATACCATGCATGCCCATTATCCTCTACCTGTCTACCAAAAACCAAAGCTGTTGAGTTACCATTTTTGCCTGTCATCCCTGTGCATGTCTTCCATGTGGGATTGCTGTTATTTTCAAAATTGTTGTATGCGACGCCATTTCTTGTATTGCTCTTTTTACTATATTTAGTTTTATATCAAAGCATACACAAACATGAGAGCGGATCCGTGGCACCATATTTATTACACAAGTTTTCAATAGGGTTCATTCCATATAGAATTTCAACAAGTCGAACCATTTATTTGTTTTTCTCTATTAAAAAATCATGCATACAAAAAATTAGAGAAATCAGAAACCATTTACCTACAAAGATTAAATGATCAATATTAGTCAACAAAATAAACACTTGAAATGTTGACCATTTAATTTTTGTAGGTAAATGATTTCCAATTTACCTAATTTTTTGTAAAAATGATTTTCTAATTGAAACCTAAAAAATAGATAATTCAGATCATTGAAATCATATATGGAATGGACCTTATTGAAAACCTCATTGAAAACTTGTGTCAAAATTGTGTAAAAAATATAGTATCATGGATCCACGTTGATTGGTTACACCACATGTGTTACGGCTTAATTATAAAATAGTAGAAAATCATATAATATTGCTTTTCGCATTTGTTAGTAGTATATATAAGTCTTCTTGTATATGTAATTATATTTTATATTTACTTACATGTTTATACATATAGTAAAATTTTATGGTACTATATCTCACAAATTGGTTTTTTATTTGCTGACAATATGATTCATAAATTGTTAAATTCTTTCTTGCATAGTATGTTAACTTTTTCGTTACATGAAATGTGAGAAGTGTTGATCGATTAGAATTTTAATTTGATGTGTAGATGAGAAAGCTATGATTTACATGCAATTGGTGAGTTTTTCTAAAAGAAAAAATACCAAAAAACATTCTGAAGCTGGTATATCATGTCTCTACTCTTCACTTTCTTAGAGTGAACAGAACATTTTATTTCCAATTTCAGAAACAAATGTATGCATTGATATAGTCATCAATAGCTACTTAAATTTTATAACTGACTTAACAGTTGAAAATAAGACAACAATATCCCAGAATTAGCAGCTACAGGTGGACTAAAATATACTGTAGCAATAAAATTATTGAAGTAACCCGTTGGGTCTACCACTGAATTTGCTAATCATTCCTTTAGTTTGCCATTGAATTTTCCAATCATTTGATTGAGATGATAGATGCTTTAAGCTCCATTTGTAGCACTAACAGTCCCACCCTTCTTATCGAGCTCTTCTAATGCCGCCCACAATTTTGGATCTTCATAATTCTTTATAAGAAAGGTAGGTTTTGCTTGCATTAATATGTGTTCTGGATTTCCGGTGGTCAAACCAACAACCGGCATACCAGCTGCAACGCCAGCTTTAATCCCTGAAACAGAATCCTAGCAAAGAAAAACAGAACAGATAATAAATTTCAAATGTTCCCTCATAATTTATTTTTCTCAAAACCTGGCATAAGAAGAGGCAGACCTCAAACACAAAAGTGTGATCTTTCGATGCCTTGAGTATGTCAAGAGCCTTCAAGTAGGGCTCTGGGTGTGGCTTGGCATGCTCACACTCACTCCCAAGAATAACAGCTTGAAAAAAATCTGTGAGGCCAAGAATTGAGATCATTAGTTCAGCATTTTCTTTTGGAGCATTAGTAACAGCAGCCCGTTTCAACCCACGATCTTCGATCCATTTCCTCACTTTATCGAGACCACTCACTGGCTTCAATTGTCCGGCAACCAATCTGTTTTCCATCAAGGAAATTATAAGCTGGGAACCTGAAGAAATTCCAAGTATAAAGAAGGTGATGCTTTTACCTACGGAACATGGCTTCCTTCTCTTCTGTGAACTTTAAGCCTCGTTGGAAATCATCAGGAAAAAGTATCCTGGCAATATCATCATTATGCTTGCCAGCAATATTCTCAATAAAGAATTGCTCAGTAATCGGAACCCCTCCATTGAAACCTATCTGTTAATTGCACCATTTCAGTTAATCACCTCTCTCTACAGTTAAAAGATTTTAAAAATTCATACAATATTACAAGCTTCCTTGTTTAAATAATTACTGTTCCTAATGCACTTTTTCATTGTACATATGATTATTAGTTCACAGTTACAAAGTTTATACAAACGTATGAGCAACTTTGACTAAAAAGTAGAAGCATCCTTTGCACTTTTGATGGTTTGATATGAATGTAGTTAAAACAATGTAAAATTATGACCATACAAATTCCAAATCTTTTTTTTTTTTTGGTAACAGAATTTTGTTATTTTTTTTGTTTTCTGAAAGGTAGTGGAGAAAAGAAAACTCTTACCTCCTGAAGCATTACACGGAACGCATGGCAGTGAATTGGATCTGAATCACACACAGTTCCATCAATATCAAATAGTACTGCTTCAAGTGGAGCAAGTCCAGAGAGTGAACTTTTCCTGGTTCCACAGAAACCAAAAACAGGGGAAAAGAAAGGTAAAAGTCATAAGTACAGAAAACATACAACCAAATAATACAAATGTAATACATTCATTTCTGTTTCACGTAATATACAAAGAATGAAACATTTAAATTACACACCCATAATCTGACTGGCATGAAAGGAAAGATCATGCAGCACAATTTTTCTTGGGGATAACAATGACTTGTAGAATTAGATTAGTCCATATTACCTTCTTCTGTGAATATAAAAGTCCTTACTCTCCTGCCATGTAGTATATAAAGTACAGACTGAAATTTAATTATTATTATTATTTTTTAAATATTCAATGTTTTGATCAGGTAAGGTATAGTCTGTTAACTTTTTTTTTTTTTGGTGGCAACATCATCAATTGGGCTATCTGACTTAAACAACTCAGTATTAATTGAAAAGTAGATAATAGATCAACACATGAAATTAGACCTAAAAGCTAAGAAGTTGGGAGAGAAAGAAACATTACTGGATGTGCAATCAAAATCATTCCAGGAAGAGAAACAAAGGCATAATAAGAAAAAGATAATACACAGGTAAAGCATTCAGGTAAATTAACATTCTAAGAACAAACAATATACATAATCTATGCAAAGTTACCAATTAAAGGAGAGAACAATGACATACGAGTTTAATTAAGCTGAATATATATATAAAAAGAAAGAAACAATGAAAGAAAAAAAGAAATGGTTTTTGTTCAATTAGAACTGCTTCACCAGGACAGCTAACACTACTGAATCCCACGGAAATCAGACTACATAATCTATTCCTCATACTCTCATACATAAAAAATAGAAATTGATTTGATATGACACTTAAAATTTAAATTTTGTCTTTTAATATCCTCAACCAATTTGGTTCTGCGTATTTTACTAATACAATTGGAAAAAAGGAAACGATGATGATTCTATTTTGCTAATATATTCTCCTTTTATAAAAATTGGATTCTTTACCTCTAATATGATTAGAAATCAATTAAATCATAATTTTAAAAAACAAATATAACAAACCAAAAACAAAAAGCTCACTTTAGAGAGGTATGTCTTTCAAACAGTTTTACACATAAAGTATTAAGGAGACGCATAATAGCTTAGTTGGGTGCTTCGATATGAAATGCAGTCTCCTACATTTTAAAATGCTATTTTCTATTATTTTCCAAATTAATAATAATATTCATCTACTCTGCCATTCTACTTCCACCCAACACATGAATTAAGAGAGGGCATGCTACTATACACTAGTAATAGTATAATGTGTGGTTCATGTTTGCTGCTTGTAGATTTGGCCATATGGGCAAGGTTATGGGTGGTTTCTTCTTCATAATAAAGTCACTTCTAGTAATCTATGTTCCACATTTGATTCATATAGGCTTGTTGCAGGAGGAATTGTGCAGAGTTCTGATCAATGTCGCACACACACACACACGCACACTAGAGTGTTCAAGTACTTTTAGCGCTCAAACACTCTTATGTATATATAATATATAGAATCTAGCACAACAATCAGAGTATCAAAAAAAAAAAAAAAAAGGCATAGCAATCACACGAAAATTATAATTCAGTATAATCAAATTCGATATTCAAAACCATTAGCAGAAAGGAATCAAGTAAAACACCAGCAAAAACCAAGCATATCAGTAAATTGATGAGATTTGAACAACGAAATTAAGTTACCAATCCCATTATTATTCACAATTCGAAAATGATACATTCACAGGCAGAAAGAATAAAACATGAACTTGCATTGCAAATTCATACAAAACACGAAAAGTCCAGATCAATGGACATTTCGAAATGATTGGTAAGCTCACAGTAATATATTATCAAACAATAGCTAAAGAATCATATAAGAAAAATACAAAGATTAACAATCAACAAATATAAAGCAACATGATGAAACAAAAATTTGACACTGGCATTACAACATGAACTCCTACAAATTATGAAATATGAGAACAACCCAGATCAAATATTCAATAAATGTTGCAAGAGAAATCAAACAAAGCACAGAAGGCGATCGGAGAGTACCTGTCCACAGAGTTTTCACAAGCTGTCATCGTTGATGGGTAGTGGACGATATTGCAAGGACTTTCTCTGCGAAATTTGGGTTTTATCGAAATGGGTAACTGAGAGCAGATTGTGGAGGGGAAGACGCTGATATATGAAGGGAAATCAGAGAAGGAATCAACCTTGGAATCAATACTCAAAGAGAGAGTTGTGAGTTGGTCGTTGGTGTCTCCAACAATCTATATTCTCCTCTTTAGTTTTTTATTTTTTGTATTATTATTTTACACGTGTATATAAAATATCCCGGCCAAAAAAAGTATATAGAATATATCCGACCAAAAAGATGTTTATAGATTATGGAATTATTATTAGGCGAAATTATATTTTTGGTCTATATAATTTGGGTATAGTCTGTATAGACTGTATAGTTTTATTTTGATTTATATAATTTTAGAATGTATTAATTTTATCTTTGTAGTTTAGGGACGTATTTTTAATTTTGTCAATTTTGTTCTATGAAAAGAGCAAGTGAAGGATATAGATGAGTTCTGACAAAAAAAAAAAAAGGAGGACACAAGCGAGAGTATTTCTAACCTTTTAAGTATAGTGTGTATTGTGTAATGATTATAATCTGTTCCTCACTTTCTCTCTCAATTATTTGCATACTTTCTCTTTTGGATTATAATTTATGGATTCATTTTTACTCAGGTGTGGTGGTGTCCAAAAATGATTCATAATTTATTGAAAACAAAAAGAGTCCAAATTGAATGGCTACTCTACTTTTTTTATTTATTCCACAAAATATAGGAGTCACGTGTTCATAAAATTATTCGAGGAAGCCAAGTTGGCCACGTCCTCCTGAATCTTGATCTCAGTATTTAGAAAGGGGAAGGGGGTGGCGGCTAACTCTCAAACCAGCAACCCTTAGAGAGAAAAAAAAATTTGGAAGTGCGTATCAATGTGTTATTTTGGCTTCACCTAGACTAAGAGAAATTTGTATACCTGATTGTTACGAGTATGACTAATTTATTCAAATTACAATATATGTATAATAATTAATATTTAAAATCATAAACTCAAGCTCTTGGGGTTAGTCCAAGTGGTGAGGATGGATAAGATAAAAGTTAGAATCAAGCTAAGTCCATAATTCGATTTTCTTCAATGTAACCAAAAAAAAAATCATAAACTCAAAGCAATACCTTTAAAATTATTAACGGAATATACGTTGTCAGGAAATTAACTTAAGAGGAATGCTAGCTACCTTCCCTAATCTACCTTATCTATTATTATTCTCATTTTACAATATAATTTCATAATCGGATTAAACTTTTCATTTTTATATCACCATTTAAAGATCATCTCTGCAAAAAACTAACTAAATTAAAAATCGTTTGGTTATGCAATTGTTATCAAATAAAGAGATGGTGAATATAACTATTACCAAAAGTATTTATTTATCTGATAACACTTACATAACCAAATACTTTTTAATTTGATTGATTTTTATAGAGATGATCTTTAAATGATAATCTAAAAAATAAATGATTATGATCATGAGACTACACTGTGACAACAGGACAGGGCAGGACCGTGTTTTCTATTCCTATCCTTGCCCCGACCAAGGACTCCATCGGGTATTCGGGGACCCAAATCCTATATTTTGAAGGTCATCGATCAGCCTTCCTTTGGGATTCAACGATGGAGTTGCAGAGAGAGAGAGAGAGAGAGAGAGAAAAAAAAAAAAAAAAAAAGGAAAAAAGGGAGAGGGCTAGTTGAAGGGTGATGAGTAGGGTGGTCGGCACAAGAGACCGCCGACGATGGGTGGAGGGAGAGGGGAATGGCAATGAGTTGCTCATTGCGGCACTTTTTTATTTATCCAACAATGGAATAATAAAATGAAAAAACCAAAATTTCTTAATTTTTAATGAAAATATTGACAAAATGTAACCCAAGGTTTGACATTGTAAAATTTTTTAAATTTAAGTGTCACATTAACTTAATTTATTTTAGGTGGTAAAGTAAAAATGGATTCAAATTCAGGAAAAAAAAATGTAAGAAAGTTATAAAAACAAAAAACAAAACAAAACAAAAAAAGACAGCCGAACAAAGTGCAGAACTGCAGATTGGGTCGAATTGCACAGCTTCACTTGGTGGGGAGTACTTTCTCATTGAAACATGTCTTGAATTGGGCATTACGTACATCATTGGGCTTATTAGATGGAACCATTAAGACTTGCACAATTTGCACGCTATTAAATTCATTGTATTATATCATGGGCCTCATCTCAAATTGGATAGTGTCTATCAAACAGCCAAGAGTGCTCTCTGGACGCC
Organism: Dryas drummondii; assembly: GCA_003254865.1. Classification (NCBI taxonomy): domain Eukaryota; kingdom Viridiplantae; phylum Streptophyta; class Magnoliopsida; order Rosales; family Rosaceae; genus Dryas; species Dryas drummondii. Next base: position 4,677,218 of record QANW01001771.1, read on the forward strand.
CAACATTCAAATTTTTCGTTCAAATTTTTTAATTTTATTGTCATAATATATTTAAGGGTCAATTACAAATAAATCAATAAAATTTTTCAAAATTACATATTAATCAATGCATTTTTTTCATAATTTCGTTTTAGTCACTATTAACCAAAATGAAAAAGATTAATTATAATAGATCAATAAACATAAATTCAAAATTTTCAATTTTATTGTCATAATATGTTTAATTATGAAACAAATTAAGGGGTTTTTTTAAAGCCCTACAAAAATACGGTGATAGGCCAATCCACTTTAATGAGCCGAGTGTTTGGCATGGACACTAATTGTTAAGCTTTTTTGTTACTAGACAACAAGACTACCAAAAAATCGCATAAAAATGATACTTATAGACATACCTTATGTCTTTCCTTATATAAATATGTCAAAAATTAACAAACCATAAAATCTAAGATATGGAGTCACATTCACCCTAATGTCAATAGTGACAACCGGCCATTGTTACTGTTTATCACTGCTAGAGTTACTATCGAATAGTAACTATCTGTCCAGTGCGCAAAAAAACTAAATAAATGACACGACAAGCGCTTCAGCATGTGGTTCACGTTTATAACATGAGTTTCTTTACCATTTTTAAAGATAGGAGTGTGTTTTTAGCATTGCAATACTAGGTGTGTTAATTTATTACTGAGGAGTGTAAAGTGGATTTATTAATTCAGTGGCCAAAAAAAAAAAGTGGACTTATTAATTATTTTTTGACAAAATAAAAATTCAATTTAAAAAATTTAAAAAACCAAACAAATAAAAAAGGAAAACACGACCCCTACACCTCATCCCTTGTTGCTAACTATGGTAGCCGACCCTTCCCTCGGATACCCTATCTCTTTTCCTCCCTCCCACACTAGACCCCTTATAGAGAAGGTCCATTGGGAAGGAGAAGAGAGAAAAACAAGAGACGAGGGCTCGCGACAATGGAATTGTCAACAACATGAGTTGAGGTGTAAGGGAGGTAGTCATGCAGGGGTGGTTTTGTTTTAGGGATTCTTGCATTCACACTTGGGTTATCCGTACTTGGTCTGGACGATACCCTATACGAGAATCTTTTATGCCAATTTTATACATGAAGCTTATTCTGATAGGATCATATAAGGGAGTACGTCAACCTTGACGCATGAAAAGCTTTTGTTATAGAATTGACAGAAAAGAATCCCATATAGGATTATGCATGGACCAGGTATGAATGACTTAGGTGTGAATGCGAAAATCAAGAGCGGAGCTAAAAAAATTTTCTAGCTAGGCCAATAATTCATATATCTTAATTGGGGGGGGGGGGGGTATTATACAAATTTCCTCTAAAATTTTCAGAGATATTTGTTGTTATCCTACCTCAAGTGCAAGGTTGTCAAGTTTTAGTATGGAAATGGAAGTAGGGGGTTGTCGTACCCAAGATATTGGATTGAGATTTCAACCACAAGCTAGATTGATTTTAGGGTTATAAAACTAACAAACAACCTACTATGTACTATGCAAAGCCAAGACTAAACATAATGGTATGTGCAAATGTGTAGTGTTGAGTTGTTATTTGGTTGATTGATGATAAATAACACTAGAATTTGAAACTAACAAATGAAAATGCAAGCAAATTCAAGTACAAATTAAATTTAATGATGATGAAGGATTTGAGGTTATTAGGGGTTCACACTAACCCTCTCATGTAACAAACAATGCAATTAGTGATTATGTCAAATTAGATAGATTAGATTCCCTCCTAACCCCCGATCAAGGTAAATTAGGGCACATCAACTTTCATGTTATCGACTATCCCAACCAAGGTGATAGGTAACTACCTAAGATTAATGCGTAAGGATGAAGAATCCAAGCAATTAAAACAATCCAACCAAGGTGCTTTTAAATTACCATACTTTTATGCAACAAGCTTTAGAAACTAAAGGTTACCACTCTCCGGCCAATTTCTACATGACAACATTTCTCATATGCACAAGTGGTAAATTCACACATACAAGTCATGATCTTTAAACTAGCATAAGAGCATATATATCAAAAATGGCATTTATATCACAAATCACAAAGTCATTATATGGTTGGGCTAGGGCTACATCCCTAGCCCCAAATCAAGAAACTACTTACTAGCCATAAAAGTTACAAACAACATAACAAATTGAAACATAAATGGAAACAAGAAGGAAAAAAGAAAACTCTAAATGTTAAAGCCAAGCTGCCAAGAGGTGTCACTCCTCCAAGGATGCCCAAAATAGCTTCTTGTCCCAAGTGCATCCAAGCTTCTTTTGCAATAATGGTGGTGAATATGGTAGATGTGTGTTGTGATGGTGTTTGGCTTTTTTGAGAGAAAAAGTTGATGGAGGGAAGATGAAGAAAAGAAATGACGAAGAGAGATGAGAAAAGGCTAGGGTTTTGGAAGATGGAAGATGAGATGTGTGTTTTTGAGATGAGATGATGGAATGAATGATGAAATGAGTGAAATTAGAGAGGATGGAGGGGGGAGCTCGAAATTGAGAGAGTGTTTTATGGTTTGGGCGAGTTGTTATGTCTAGAATATGTGGCTAGAATTAAAAGGAAATGAAGGGATAAAGTTTGGTTAATTCAAAAATGAGAATATTTCATCTTATCCCTCAATGGATGATCCTTGAAGGATGTTGAGATAGGTAGTAGATGTTCTCTTTGCCTTATTCAGAGCCTTCACATTATGGTTTCTGAATTTTGCTTAAAATGGGCAAACAAAGGGGAAGGAAAGAGAGCATGTGATAGACAATTACTCAAAATGAAAAGATGCCTTGTGACCATTTTATCCTTTTGCTGACAGGATTTCTGAGCTGTCGTTGGAGAGAAATTTGGAGGCCTTAACAACTCAGAAATTTACGTTTTATATATCAATAGAAATCCCTGGATGTCTTCTTTCCAATCTTATATTATATGCCTCAATCCAAGTTCGGACCAAAAAGTTATGCCCCACACAATGCAGCTGACTCAGTTCTCCTCGGGTGCAGTTTTGGGCTGATTTTGAAATTCAAAATGAACACCTTAGAAGTCTTCAAATGTCACGAAATTTAACCTGGAATAACTTCAAGGTGTTAGTTTCTATCTCCAATTGAATTCATGTCAAAATCTATTAAGTAAAATAAATGGTGAAATTTCTCATTTTATTGCTCAGAAGACAAAAACACAAAACTAAATGAAATTTAAAGCTTTTAATCAAATGAACTCATAAAAACTCAAGTAAGAGAAATATAAAAGGATGTGAATTTTTGAACATATCAATATTACAAATATTTTTTAAATTTTTTTGAAAATTGTATAGAGCTACATGTGAGTTAGCCAGTTAGGGGGAGGGGGGGTTACAGCCAACTCAGGCCCACATGTAGGTTCGTCCCTGGCAAAAATCATCTGGTTCTGTTTTCTTCAGTTGTTATTTAACTTATTTTTAAGTTTATAAAATTTTATTTTAATTTAAAATTAAATAAATACTAGGGGTAAGATTGGAACAAAAAAATTGAGTGTTGTGGTGATACTATCACCACAACCGTGATACTCTTGGGTGCCCATAGAGTCACTTTTTCTTATTATGGTAGTTGTTTATATTGGAAAGCCGACGGGTTTTTTTTTTTTTTAAATAATTTTAAAAGTTACCAATAGAATCCGCTAATGTTTTTTAAAGAATCTCAACAATTTGTTAAGGATTTGTGGTAAGAAAGGAGAAATTATGCCTTGCAAGTTGCAACCTTATGATGCAACGTTTCAAGTTATTTCCATGTCTTAGCCAATTAAATTGAGACTTGGGTGTGGTTGGCCAACCTCCAAAATGGTTTCCATGTCATGGCTGATTTCCTTGGTTTAATGGCTTTCTATTCTTTTCTTTTCTTTGATGGCAGTCTTCGTCGGCATACTGTAAAGTGTCAAGCATCTTCACAGTGCCTGTCAACAAAAGTGCTAGACAGCTTAATCAGCTAAATTTATAAAAAAAGAAATAAAAAGTTCAATATGATCAATATTAATCAGTAACAATTAGAATAACTTCATAAAAAATTTATTTTCATGGATCAACTTGGACCGAGGGGCAGGCTTGGAGTGTACTTCAAGGAAAAATGACACCTAATGAGTAATGAGTAATGAGTTACACTCTGCTTTGAATCAAAGTGCAAATTACTATATGCTATATCTAATAATTACCATCAATTAAATAGTGGTCCAATGTGCTTATTATACACTAAGATATATACAATTCTGTAGAAAAACATATGTTTATTTATTTTTAGTTTTATTTTTTTATGTTGCTTGCAGACACCTTTTGTAGTACGTTTCAGCCATCTTTGTTCAATATATATATATATATGAATGAAGGGTATTTCCTAAGAACTTACACAACGAGAAAATCACAGCCCATGTGCTCCTAGTACCAGGCTAGTAGTTAGGTGGGAACATTAAGAATATTACATAGGGGTTCTCTAGTGCAGAAGCACCTAACTGTCCCTCTTAATTCCATTTTCAAGTAGATCAATTTCGAATTTGCTCATTCAAAAGTCTCAATCTTTAATTCTAACCTCTCTCTCTCTCTCTCTCTCTCTGGTGTTAGGAAAGTCAGTGTCAACTGAGCCTTGTTGTGGTCAAATTGTATGTACAAAAAATCAGCTAGCTAAACTTGTGAGAATGAAATATTTCCTATCTTATAAATGCTTATCCACAATATACAGTTTCTTTGTTGCTGCTTCTGACTTTGAGAAATTCATAAAAAACTGCAAAAATTGTAGACTGAAACAGAGAAAAATAGACTATTAAAAGATTGAATGATGGAGAAAAAAAGAGCAGGAACTGTTTTGAAAACTTGTAAGTTTGCATCACAATATATAAGGTTGATCATGAACGTCTCTACTCGATCATTGCTAGAGTGTACGGTGTACCAGAACAAACAATCCATGTATTAGGCTCAATGTTGGATAACACATGCTTGCATCACCCAATATAAATCGAGGCGTGAATCTCACGTCACAAAATATCATGACATTCTGCTTATTAACAATTGGTTTTGGGTTAACTCTAACTTCTATACTAAACTGATTCTAAAATTTCAATTTGGTTAACTAAAATGATTCACACTTGAATACAGTTTAGCTAATGACTTTTTGTTAATTGGATATACCAAAGAATTCAAGAGGGGAAGAATATCCACCGTCACATTTGAAAGGTCAGAAAGAATAGTACTTTTCCACAATAATATTCTAAATCAAGTAAATAAATCTAGCTAGGAAGGTAGCCGACAAATTAACACTAGTAACAGAATTCCACTAATTAATTCAAAAAATTCTTCAGCAGAATGTCAAAGTTGGTGGGGTTTACCAAATTGTAAAGATGGACTTTATAGTTTACTATAAATACAGTAACCATATAGCTATAGCTTCATGCAAATACTACCTTGCATTATTTTCTAGCAAGCTAATACCTCTCAATCTCTCATTGCATAATTTGCTTGTCCGGTCCTTATAATGGCTCTCTCTCTATGCTCTCCACTTTCCCTTTTCATTCTTTTGCTTTTGACACAAATTCAGGGTGAGGCTGCAAGTTTTGTTCATTCTCGGGCAGCTTATTATCCCAATTCTGAAGAACAAGGAACAGACAGTAAGAGACCTTCCTATGCATGCATGCTATGTATGTGGCACTGAATTTATATATACGCATGAGTACTAATGTTTTTTGTATTGAAACTGCAGCCGGTGCATGTGGGTTTGGTTCTTTTGGAGCAACAATTAATGGTGGAGATGTCTCAGCTGCCTCCGAGCTCTATCGCAATGGGGTCGGATGTGGTGCTTGTTATCAGGTGAGTACATGAAATTCGAAACATAAAGATTTAATTCAAACCCGCAAATCTTTAACAGACCAGCTTGATAGACAGTATGACAACATAACATGCGAAACTATATGTTCAAGTAATAATATTTTTTTTCCTTCATGGTCATCATGATTAGGTGAGATGCAGCAACAGTGCCTATTGCTCAGACAAAGGAGTGACTGTAGTTATAACTGACCAAGGTTCGAGTGATCGCACAGACTTTATCCTGAGTAAACGAGCGTTTGGCCGGATGGCTCAAACCCCTGATGCAGCTGCTTCTCTGTTATCCCTTGGTGTAGTTGACATCGAATACAGACGGTAAGAAGCTAAATACTGAACTAACTTTGAGGATTAAGAAAGATCATTAATCACTAATGACCACAAGGGCAGCATATATCCCTTGGTATATTTCTTATTTATGATAAACTTAAGATGATGGATAGAAACTAACTCAAATAGCTCTCTCTTCCCAAAACAGTGTTTCATGCAGCTACCCCAACAAAAATATTACAATCAAGATTGATGAGAACAGTAATTATCCTCATTATTTGGCTTTTGTACTATGGTACCAACAAGGGATAAAAGATATTACAGCTGTCCAACTATGTGAGGTAGTATGCTCTTCATTAATTTTAGTTAAGCTTGTGCTTTCTATTTCTATTGAATATTCATCCCAATAAATTTAAATTATTAGGTTGAGAGACTCAATGAGTATATATTGCTTATTAGACGCTTAGCCCAATCAATGTGGGACTAGTGCTCCCACACTCCCCCTCACGTGGTATCCTTCTTTAGGTGGTCATACACGTAGACAAAATGTCATTCTAAGTGACCTAGAGTTCTTATGTATGGTCCTTGTTAATTCTCAATACTTTTATCCAGTCAATATATATGAACCATGCCAACTTTCTTTCGCTCCTTGCAAGATTTTTTCATACAAGAATCATGTCAATTAACACAGTAGAGGAGGTTAGTCAAAAAAGGTGGCCATAGATGGTTTTTAATGAAACATGCATGCTATAAAACAATAACAGTTACAGTTTCAAGCAAAGGAAAATAATACGAATTAAGAAGAAAAAGTTTCTATATTCTCTGAATAATTACCAAATGAAAAGTGCTGCATGTGATTAATCCAGTCATGTTCTTATCTTTTCTCTAAACTACTCTTGTTCTTATCAACACTTACTTTCTTTATTAATTCTTATGTCATCTTCATCTTTGTATGATTGAAAGATTTGAATTAAAATGTTGCAGACACAAAATTTTGGCTGCAAGTTATTGGACAGGAGTTATGGAGCAGTTTGGACAACTACCTCACCCCCAAGTGGACCCTTGCAAATAAGGATGCTATTCAGTGATGATGATGGTGATGAGTCTTGGGTTGTTCCTGTCAATAACATACCACAAGACTGGAAAATGGGACAAACATATGACACTGGAGTTCAAGTGAACTAATTACATAGACATGCAACAGCCAACAGATATTCTATTATCAGTTTTTATTAGTTAAAAATAGATTAAGGTCATTTAATTTGGTATGTTCTGTTTCATTAATTCATTAATGTTTTCCTTTGCAAATAGTAATATGCTTGAATAAGAGGATTAGCATTTAGCAGAATTCCTTACTGTAATCATTGTAATGTTGACCCAAATTCTATTATCAATTTTTCTTAGTCACATAATACAATAATTAACTTCCTGCTATTTTTCAAAATCATGATTTCTTTTGTTATGTTCTGCTTCATTGTATTGTTGGAACCAAACAAGACCAAATTCTTAGTGTAATTCATTGTATTGTTAACCCAAAAAGTTCCAAGTATCTTATTGAAGATTCGAATTTTCTTCAGCTAATTAAAAATATTTGTCATTTCATTGTGAGGATTTAATAAATGTCTGCTTAATTATTACCTACCTCACTTTTTAAGGTGTCCAGTCACATAATTGGTTCAAATCATAAAACAGTGCAAAGCTCACATGGCCCACAAAGACTTATAAGAGTAAAAGATTGGGGGCATCAATTTCTATTACTCTGCAATGAGGTATGCAATTCTAAATGACAAAGTTCCCATGTGGAAATTTGAAACTTCCCTATTACAAAGAAAGTTCAAAAGGTCCTTACAATGCTAACCCAACTTCATACCACAAAATATGATCAAAATGTAAAGGTTCATCACACAGTTTTGACACGTAAAAGACTCATGATTTAAAGTGATAAGAAAAAGGGGATTGCTATTCTAGGAGATCAACAGTTATCTTTACCCAAAATAGATGCAAAAAAAGGTCAAAGTGTTGCACCAAACGAACCTCTTTAACTATATGCCATTGGAGAAATTAATATTCCAGTGAAGAGCTACCCCAAGTACTGTCTAAACATGCATATATTTCTGACCACTCCATGTTCTTTCCAACTATACATTAATTTCTGCTTTGAATGAACATGTCCTTCTAACCGCAGGAGATAGCCATAGGTTGCATGTGATAGCATATCCCACGAATTGGTCCAACATAAAGGCAAAATCTGGAGCATGAACTGATTGCAATTTTAATTAACAAGAACTTGTGAAGTCAATGATGTGCTTTCTAGGATAAGTAGAATTTTACTATCCTCTAATATAATGCAGATGCACTGATGCAGCCAAGTAGGCTCTATACAGTCTGCAACTCTTTATACACTGTTACTCATTTTATGATTTACCAAAGGTGCCAAATACAAGTGATAGCATCTCATCCACTTCTGGGTGTAATTTATCTCCCGAGAGGAATACATTAACCTTCCCTTGCAGCAGAATCCAACTGCATCCAGGAACCTTTCTCACGCCTTTCAATCCCATCTCCCTCCTCAGCATCTTTTCCTCAGTATGCTGGCCATTTGCCGCATATATATTACAAAGCACCACATGGGCTGGTGCATTTAAAGGGTCCAGCTCCAGGAGTTGTTTGGCTGCATATCTAGCAACCTCAGCATTTGTTTCACCAAACCCACATGTACCAAGCAATGCACCCCAAACAGCATGGTCTGGTTTGAAAGGTAGCCTTGAAACAAATTCTTGTGCTTCCTTTACCTTCCCAGCTCTGCCCAAAAGATTAATCATGCAAATGTAATGCTCCAAAGCTGGTTGAATTGCATAAACATCACTCATGGCACTAAAAAACTCCCACCCTCTATGGACAAGCCCTGCATGGCTACATGCTGATAGGATGCCCAAGAAAGTTACAGAATTTGGGCGAGTCCCAGATTCCACCATGGCTTCAAAGATCTTCAGAGTTTCATTTGCATGCCCGTGGTCTGAAAACCCCATGATCATGGAATTCCACGAAATCAAATCCTGGAAACTCATGTTTAAGAATGTACGGTAAGCATCATCTATCTCCCCACATTTGGCATACATTGATAGCAGTGAGTTGTTAATAAACAAGTCAAATTCATATTGAGTCTTTAGCAGCAGGCTATGGAGCTGTCTCCCAGGATCAAGATATGCCATTGCACCCGCAGCTCCAAGAAGCACTGAATATGTTGAATTTAGAGGCGAAAAACCTTCTGACCGCATTTGTGAAAAGAAATTGACAGCTTCTGCAAAAAGCTCATTTTGGATGTGGCCGGAAATCATCGCTGTCCATGCAATTGCATCCCTATCTAGCAGGATTTGGAACAGATAACAAGCCTTCGCCACTAGCCCAACACTAAAATACCCAGTCATCATAGACGTCCAAGAGATCTTGTCTCGGATGGGTGCTTTGTCAAAGAAATTTTGAGCCTGTTCTAGCTGCCCAATCTGTATGTAACCGTTAATCATAGAATTGCAAGACTGAGCAGTACAACTGTTTGAGTGCTTGTTAAAAATAAAGTATGCAATATCCATGATACCAAAGGCTGAGTACATGTGAATGAGGCTCTTTGATAATCTGCCATCATAATCATCACAGTCCCAACCGTTGACAATCACCTGAGAATGTAGTTGCTTGCCAAGATGAGGAAAACCAATACCAGCACAAGCATACACAAGCGATATGAAGGTCTCTCCATTTGGTTTGGTGTCATAGTTCCCCTTCAATTCAAGAAATAGTGAAAGAGCTTCTTTATAGAAGCCATTCCAAGCAAACCCACCAATCATGGCTGTCCAAGAAACAACATTCTTCTCAGGCATTTTTTGAAATAATGAATACCCTTCATCCACATTGCCGGACCTACAGAAACCGGATATCATGCTAGTCCAAGTAATCACATTCCTATCCGACATCTTATCAAATAAAACTCTCGCTTTGTCCATTCTACAATTCTCAGCATAGCCGGATATCATAGCATTCCAAGAAACAATATTCTTCTGCGGCATTCGGTCAAAAGTCTGTCTTGCTCCCTCCAAATCCCCATTCCTAATCAACCCAGCAATCATCGAATTCCAAGAAACATCATTCCTCTCCGGTATTGCATCAAACAATTCCCTCGCCTCATCAATCATCCCCGCATCCGTGAACCCACAGAGCATTGAAGTCCACGAGACAACATTTCTCTTTGGCATCTCCACAAAAAATTGGCAACCCTCAGCCAACCTCCCAGATTGCACATATGCTGACAACATTGCATTATAAGTAACAATGTTCCTCTGGGGCATGATCTCAAAGAGCTTCCGAGCCTCATCAACCCAACCACTTCTCGAGTACTTTGTGAGCAAAGACGTCCAATGAACAACACGGCCATGGTTATTTCTCACAGGTGATTCCTCGAGCAGTTTACGTGCCTCTCGAAGTAGATTATGAGAGAGACAATAAAGAAGCTGTGAATCATCAGAAGTGAGTTTTTCATAATGAGTTCTTGAAATTGCAATCTGGGTCTTATAACATCGGCCATAGAAGTTAAAGAACCGAGGTCTGATTGAGGTCTCTGAGAGAGTAAAATGGAGCGGTCTGTAAAGTGAGGCGCGCATTAACCGGTTTTCAAAAAATGACAGTTTATGAAGGCTTTTGCGAAAATATAAAGAGCCCCACGTTATATAACTTTGAGTTGAGCCTAAGTTACCAAAAACGACGCCGTCAGATCTGACTTTGGAACCTACAATGACTTGTATATAAAGCTCTGTCTAGCTAGCTAGCACTGAGATCAAGACCCGGCTCAAAAATGGAGTTTTTGGACGAGGACGCGAGGCCGAGGTTCCTCTTCCAATCCAAAGCAGCAGGTTCTTCAGTCACAGACCCAGAACCCCATTACAAGAATCTGAACAAACCCTTCATTTTCTTCACCATCTCATTCTCATTTTTATTACTGGGTCTCTCCTTCTTCTTCCTCCAATCTGAACCCTACAAATCTCTTCTCATCTGGGTCGCTCTCTCTCTCCTCTTCGGCCCCTTCGCTCCAGTTTCCGTCACCGGCGGTGACATCCGTGTCGGTCACGGCCCAGTGCTCGACCTCCCCGAGATTACAAGCCAAGTAGAGGATGAATCGAAGAAGAGGGTGTCTCAAAAGAGACCGAAACCGCGTCGATTTGATGAATTCGGCACAGATTCGGTGCCGGTGCCCCAAACGTTTAATGGGTCCGTGAGAGAAGTGAAAAAGAGTGAGGATTGCGAGGGTAATGGAAATGGAGCTGTGGTTTTTGAGGAGGAGAAGGAATGGGTTGATGAGGATGTTGAGGTTTTGAAGAAACAGCTGCTGAAGCACCCGGTCGGAAAGCCGAGGCGGTGGGAGGTTATCGCTGAGGCGTTTCGTGGAAGGCATAAGGTGGAGAGTGTGATCAAGAAGGCCAAAGAATTGGGAGAGAAGAAAGTGGATGATTCGGATTCGTATGCGCAGTTTTTGAAGAAGCGTAAGCCCAATGAGAAGAAAGCTGAGAGTGGGAATCAAGAAATGGGTGATGAGCAGGTGGTGGATAATGCTGAGAACAAGAAAGAGAGTAATGGTGGTGGGGTTGGACCGGTTGGTTGGGCTGCTACTGAAGACATTGCATTGCTTAATGCCTTGAAGGCATTCCCGAAGGATGTGTCGATGAGGTGGGAGAAGATTGCGGCAGCTGTGCCAGGGAAGACGAAGGCGGCTTGTATGAAGAGAGTTTCTGAGTTGAAGAAGGGTTTCCGGAGTGCCAAGGCTGCTACGGAAGAGTAGATGAAGCAATGGAAGATTGTCTGATCAATTTGGCTTTGGATATGCAGGTTGCATTGAGGAGGTAATTTTGATGAATCATTGATTCTTTGTTTTTTCCATGGAAGTTGAGATCAATGCCTGTGTTTGATTCTAGGGGGATTTTCATACTATAATTACATTGACATTTGGTGATTCTGATTATAAACGTGAAAGTTGTAATTTACTACTTCGAAAGTCCTTTTTCCAAATAAAAATAACGTTATATGGTTTGATACAAAAGTTAAATTGCTACATCGTGTCATCCAATATCATTTGTATAAACTACATGGAATGGATTGCATGTTAGAAATGAAAATAAGGTTTCTTGATTGTTTTTGCTGGCATGGAATTTGTGCTGATCCCTACATGAATAGCTAGAGGGACTTAAGAGCAATGAAGAATGAATAAGAAAATATGGTTTCCCCAAAAAACTCAGTCTCTTTGTGCCATTTGTGAGAGAGAACTTACCCTTTTTTAGCTATATAATATCTTAACAGTGAATTAACTAGGACTGTCCATGAAGAGGTTTTAGGCATGGTCTTAAATTCGAAATTTCACCGAAATTTTCGTTTTTTGCAAGGATGGAAATTTGAATACATTCCCTTATATTTTTCTAGAGAAATTTCGGATTTTGGTGAATTTTTCGGTTGGATATTTTGGGTGATCTTTTAAGGCTAAACGAGAAATTTTTAGGTGACATAATCTTCCCAATGAAAACCAGCTTAGGCACATTTATTTAGGTCAAAAGCTTCGTAAAGGTTGAGAAAAATACCCTGTGGGGTTTACATAAAAAAAGTTGAAGAAAAAAAAAAAAACACTGATGAGTTAGTGGGGATACCAGGATAGTCTTACAAACTTGAAACTAGTGTATTGGTAAGAATTTGAAATCACTAAATCATGGAACATTTGAGATTTTTTATTAGTCATATACAATGAAATCCCAGTGACTGCACCAATAAGAAATTATTTGATTCTTTCTCGAATAGTCAAAGTGAACAGAAGACAGAAATATGTTAAAGTTTAGAGGAAACAGAACATGGTGATCTCGATTTAATCATACACCTGGCCCTCTATAACTGATCTTATCAACTGGTTTGAACAATTCCCATTTCTAGAAATTTCTCTTCAACTGCTAATGCATCTTTTGTTGGCTTGGGTGATTTGCTTCGTGCTCTGTCAAAAGTTCTGTAAATTGGGGTGTTGTGGGTTGTGGCTACTATACATTGATGCTCTGTGCAGCATTGGTGAAAATGGCCCTGATAAAATTTTCAAATGATTTCGATAATCAGCAATTTACAGTTCAAGCAGGGTTGAACCATCGTTTGCATATATCCAAATCAGATGAAAATTTATAGTCTGAGAGTTTTGAGGCATAGAAACTTTCTTGCAATACTCATACATTCTCCTTATTGTGTTTGTTATATGTATATTGTTATTCTCTGTTAACGTACTTGTTTCTCAACTGTTATATCAGATATGGATGGGTAAAATACACAGTAGGTGAGATGCATCTCAATACATTTCAAGCATTCATCTAATTGTTGAAAAACAGGTCCTTATTTAAGGATCTTATTGGAGAATAACTCGTATAAGTATAATTTCTGTTAGTTGTCATATAAATTTAAAAGTCTTCGAGCTTCCCATTAAAAAAATAGGGGAAATATCACATTATCCTCCAAACTTTGAGCTTGGTTTTGATCTCTCTTCTAAACTTTAGAACCAACCAATGCTCCCCTGAACTCAAATAACTTCCTCTATTAGTTCTCAGCAACAAATAGAAAGTGCACATGATTGTCACGTGAGGACGGCATGTTGTGCTGAAAAATTATCATGTAATTAACAAGTGTTGCAACATAAATTATTTATGAAGTTACAGGATCGCCCCTCAAGCTTTGGACCTGCCTTTGTGATATTCCATCTCTCTCTTTTCTCCCTTAATGTCTCTTCCACTCATTCGGTTTCACTACCCAGACAAACAGTAGAGAGAGAATCACCCCACAGGTCTGTTGATGAACCTGAATCACTGACCATTTTTGTTGGTGATGTTGCTTAAATGCAAGTTCTGTAAGACTATGACTATTGGTCTTTGGTTCCCAAGTGCAGATGGTGAACAATTAGTGTAGTGTTGGAAAGTGGGGGAGAGTGAAAAGTGTGAAGGTTATGGTTGGGTGTGGTGGTGGGAGGCAAATGAGAAAATAGAGGGAGGTGGGTCAGTGGGTGGTTTTGGTAATGGGAGGGGGAGGGTAAAAAACTGAGAGGTTGATGGGAATGATGATGGTGGGTTGTCATTCATGAAAGTTCTGAAATGTATGGAAATGTGGTAAGGTTCTGAATGCAATCAAAGTTTGTTGTATCAATTATCAAACTATTATGTCCTTCAATGCTCAATGCAGGAAATCGAATTGAGCACTAAGGACTCAATCTTGAATCTGCTAGATTGCTACAATAGTGGTTCAGGCTCAGGTATCAAATGGAGATGTTGCATTTTTGCCTAAGGAATGATGGTTTATGGATCGGTGCAACAATATGCAAGATTTATGAAGAATGCAATCTGCAGAATTATGCAGGGTGTATAATTGCTAATAGGGTGAAACTGTAATTAAAATTTAGTGGTATTGTAAAGCCTGGTTGAGGCATAGGATTGGATTAAATTGGATTAAAAAAAAAAAAGGGATTTGAGTCATTGGATTGGATTGAATTGAATTGGATAGAATACTTTTAATAGTATCATGTTTGTTGCAGTGTGAGATTAAATGGTTAAAGCATATTGCATTATTGCTCAATTCAAGGCAATGCATTAACTAATACAATGCATACATTATTCATGTGATGAACTCATCTTCATCGACAGGAACCTCAAGTTCAACCTTTTTTCTCGCCATATAGATAGGAAAGCTGATAAATGGATTCTTCTCCATACATAAGATATCTTCACCAACTCCTGCAAACTAGAAATATCAAATTATCATGGCATACCATTTGAACCTCAACCCTTCATACAACAAAGAACCCCCTAACGATAACATGTGGGGTCAATGAAAAAGAGATCTCAACAATTTTGGAAATGAGAAGCATACACTTTCTCAAGCCAATGCAAGAAGTCAATGCCTGCTTATAAATATGCAAAAAAGATTTATTCAAGAGTTGGAAAGAAACAGGACCTTTAGTGGCAGAAGGAAAGAGTGAGGCTTCACACTAAAAATTGGTTTCTTACACTCAATTTTTTCAACTATTTAATTGAAATTATTTGGTGCAAACCGTATTGATTTATTTTTCACTATTAAATGTGGTTGTATGTCATGTAACCACCTTACTATAAAAATGAAATCCACATTCCTTAGAATGTTGGTGCTATTTGTATTGGCAAACCTAAAAAAAAAAAATGTTGCCCTACATTGAAACATTTGGGAACAATGCAATAACTTGTTTTAGAACAAAGGCCCCATCCCAACTTGGGTGTTGGGTGCCCTTGTGGCTTCTGTTGTATCGGTTGTGGCTTGTGGGGTTTTATGTGATTTGAGTCATTTGACCGACCGCTAAACTAGTCCTTCAAACTCAAACGAACACCACAAACCAAATTCTACTTTTAATTAATTACTTCCTACTTCCTACCTCCTACTCCCACTCCTACTGCTTTTCCCATGGGCTTGCACTCCATCATTTTAATCTCATGGAATCACCATCGCTAATCATCCCCCCAAAATAATTAAACACTTTCCATGGGACCCACTGGATCTCAGTATCACATCTATAGTCTGTAGACCATGAATCATGATGCACCTCAGCTCTATCCAATCATTCATATATAATTTTTTTATTTTTTTTGTTTTTTTGATAAGAAATAAATAATAATAAAACTATAACACCTCTCCAAGGACTCCAACTCACTTTGCTGCGTAGCTGTAACGGTAAAAGTCTGCACTGAAAGGCCTCCCCATGTTGCTTCTATAGATTTTGGAGCACCCAGCACCGGATCGAAACGCGTTTCTAACGCAGCGTTTCGGGCTCTCACCTCGAATTCGGCTCTGGTAAGCCTTCCTCCACCTTCATCAAGCACCCAACTTTTTCATTAGATTTAAACAGTGTGTTTGGAAACCAAGAATTTGGGTTGTTAGAGTATAGAATTTGGAAACCACTTGCTGTTGGAACAAAATTTGTTTGCTTATGCAAGTGTACTACTGTTTTTTTTTTTATTTAAAGTAAAATTGAGATGGTTTGGATTAATTTGATGGGTAATAGTAATTCATGAATTATTTATGTAATAAATTCTGAAATTCATGAATTATTTGATGAAGTAATTTATATGAATTGTTAGTACATAACAATGTTCCCAAGTGGGTCTGGTTTTCTAATTTAAAGGTTTAGATGTTATTACTTAAAGTTAGTTCCTCAACTACTTATTAGATCAGAACTATGTGTATTTGTGCTTATGCTGGTCGTGGATCCATTGATTGCGAGTACGACGTTGAGGAGCATCATGCATTTATAAATGAACTTTATATGTATGTGTATGCATGTATGCTTGAGGTAGGCAATGAATGCACCTGTTAGCTGTAAGTGCTTTCTGGAACAGTTAATCTATATTGTAGATTTTGCGATTTGTATTGTAGATATTGCAAACGCAAAACATTTGGGTAAAGGATTTACAAGAGAAGTAAGTAATAAGTCGTGACTTTTGTGAAAGAAATCAAGAAACAAGACAAAGACAATGGCACACACATGCATACATGCCATGAGAGGACGATTTAGGTGGTTCGGTAATTTACTGTATGCTTATGGTTTGACCTTTCGATAGTGATCTATTGAATGAACATACAAGGATCATTTTAGATCTCAGAATACTTGATTGCAAGAAATTTACCTAAGAAGTCATCACCGTCATCCTTACATTGTCCCAATCATATGGGGCCAGCCTCATGAACTCTCATCTTTCATTCTACTCTGTTATATAACTTACATGTAATATCTCTTATTTGATTTAACCTTTAAATCTTTTCAACTCACTTCTCATGTTAATTTTGACTGGTCTCGTGGTCGTTTGCCTTCTACTTTGGTTCTAGGTGCATCTAAAAGTCTAAATGATATATTTTCATGCCACCTAAGCTTATTTTCTTTATTTCATCATAATAGGTGTCACTCCCAATGTTTCTCTAATAAACTAATTTATAGTTTAATCTTTTCTAGTCACTCTTATCACCTGTCTTAAAATTCTCAGTCCGCATACATGGATGTATTTGGAAGTTTGCTTGCTAATGTAATGTGAGATCTTTGCAAGTTCTTTGCCTATGCAAAAAAAAGGAAAGGAAACTTGTTTTTCATATATGTTAATAAAAAGGGATGCACAGATCTTGCAAAAATATCCAGAATTTTCTTTACTGATCCCTAAGTAGTTTTGGGGATTTGATGAATTTCAATCTCTACTTGATATGAGAAGCACAAAGAGTGCTGCCACGAAAAGCCTGGACAGTGACTGTTTACTGTATTTATTTTCTTTGGTGTCAAATTTCATTTTTTGACCTAGTTTTTCCTTTCTTAGTGCTCATTGATTAAAAATATCTATGAACTGTTGTCACTACCTTACTCTAACAAGTAAGCAAGTAAACTACCTTTTCATAATAATAACGTAAGCTTCATAGCTCCAACCTAGACAAGGCGTTTTTATACCCTTTTTTTAGGTAGGGTTGCTGGATACGGGATCCTCGTAGTAGGCTGGACCAACATTCAGCCAAGAGAGGGCAGCCTTTAGAATAAACAGGTTGGGAGAGAACGCTTCCCATTTTCTTATCTTCTTGTCACCCTAGGAGTAGGAGTAGCACAAAAAGAGGGATTAGCATTATTGACCCAATGATAAACCACTAACACCTTCTTTGTTGGGGCTCCTCACACTGGGAAAATGCTCTCTCCACAATATTCTTAATGACCTCTCTCGTCAAGGTGCTATCAGCCCTATCTATCAACAAATGTTATAGGATTGGAATAAACTATTCCTTCCGAAAGATTGTAATGATATGAAAAGAGTAAGGGGGGATCTATATTGCTTGCCATAGCTCTATTCCCGAGTCGAAACCAATAAAGGACTTTAAGAGAGGATGAACATTCCCGTGCTATAAGTAGCACTGCCCACTATTATTGAAGGGTGAGGGCCGACTTTCATACTTCTGATCTGCTAGCACTGTGAATTTCCTTATACCTACGCAGCAAGTACGATATGGAGCACCTAAAGAACTTTTCCCCTTTTTCTAAGGCAGTTTTCAAAGCAGTAATGATGGCAATCAGGCCCACATCAAAGTTTATAAGTGGGCTACGAAAAAGATGTTTACACAGCCCAATACTTATGTAGATTTAGTAAGATCAAGTTGTATCAATTGGAAGCATAAAAATATTTATGTCATTTGCATGTTGACAAACAAATAATCATTTCCGAGCTACCATTAAGGTTTTTTTTTTTTTTTTTTTTTTTTTTTTTTTTTTTTTTTTTTTNCTTCCAGTGTGAATTCTTATTTTACCAACATCACTTCTGTTTGATGCAAAGTTTCATTTAAGTGGACAAGAATTTTATTGATCATGCTATTAATATTTATTACTTATACTGTGACAAATGATTTTACTCTAAACATGAAATGCATATGAAGTTTGTTCATTATAAAGAAATATGAAAATATGCTAAAAATGAGTCTCTTACTCAATTTTCTTTATCATTGTTGTATGCCTTTTTGAATATGTCATGTGCTCTTTGCATCTCCAATCATTGATGGCTTTCTTTTATTTGTTTTTCCTTGTTTCCTGAGTATATGCTTTCCAATCATAATTGCAGTTGCATCTATGAGCTGAGGTGAGACAAGTACTTGATGGCAGACGTACCAGGCTATTTGCGTGCCTGCTTGCATACTGGGAAACTTGCTTGCTTGGCAATGTTGGTTGCTGGAGGAATTGTATTGCAAATTTTGGTGGGTAGTGTTCCTTGTCAATTATATTTGCTCAATTCGTATGTGATTAGTAAGCTTTTCTTTGTTCCTCCAAGGTCAATAGTCAATACTATGTTCTCATCTGTTATGTGTTTTGAGGCAGGCATGTGCTTTGTACAATAATTGGTGGCCAATGCTTACTGGTAGGTGACTGAACTCTTGGGTCTTTAATTATTACTTGTCAAATTTAAAATTGTTTTCTTTCTTAAACTTGCCATCTGATGCTTTTTTCCTTTGGCCAAAATCCTACATGTTGCTAATGTGCTTGTAAAAGGATAAATGTGCCAGTACGATAAAATCTTTCAATTTTTTAATCCTAGCTCCTTTAAGAAAACATTTTGTCCAAAACTGTTTCTTGTATTATCCCTGTTTTTGTTTTTTTGTTTTAAGAAACATGTATGTCACAGTTCAAATGTGTAAAATAGATCCAAATACATTCATTGACAAAGTTTATTGTATTTCTTTGCTTCATTGCTCTAAATTCCTGTTCGTATTCTTCTTGACCTGACTAGAAACAGGAACCTTTGGGCCTTAGATCAGGTGGTAAAATAATAGTGATAGGATTAGATGTTGAGTGTAAATGACACCTAGCAACATGTCTAGACACAGATTCAGTAATAAATCGGTGTGGGATATTTCTGTTGTTGAGTGCCTCTGCTGTTGTGTGTTTATGGATTCGATATTGTTGTGCACAACTAATGCTTATATTTGATTCATGTTAAATGGTAATTTGTGATTGTGCATACAGGCCAATGCTCTTTTAAAAATTGATTGCAGGAACTGAGTTTCTAAATCCTAAAATATGTGTGGGAAATGAATTCCATAATCATATTTATCCCTCTCATTAACTTATTTTCTGGTATCTCATACACATGCGTTACATAGTCATCACTGGCCTGTTCAAAATTTCACCTTGTCATTTTAATTTATCAACTGGATTTTACTCATTAGTGGCACTAAAATACTGAGGCTTAATATTTCTTGGCATAGATATTTGGAAATTGATGCAAAGAAAAATATTAGAACAATTATTTTTTATCTTATCAAAAGAGAAGGATAAAAACATTTAAAAAGAAAATCTGTATCTTCTCTAGAAGAGAAGGTTGTAAGAACTCCCTTTATGTAAGCGCGCAGTGATTTGCATGAAGATATGCATACTGATGGTCAATTCACCACATTGTTCTCTTGCAGTAATAATGTATGTGCTTCTTCCCATACCGCTGATATTCTTTGTGGGATCTGATTCTTCTATATTTTCGGAATCTGAAAATAGGTTTGTCCTCCTTTGAACTGACTTACTGAAATATCTGTCATTTTGAAGTTTAAAGCTGCATCAGCATTGTTCAGCTTCTGACTTGCTTCCTAGTAAATGATGAAACAGCTGGGTTAATGCAACCAAATTCCTGACTGGAGCTTCAGCTATTGGAAGCATTGCGATACCGGCTATCTTAAAGCATGCTGGTGTTATCGGTTGGGGAGCCCTGGCAATGGAGCTCTCATCCTTTTTTGTATTTGTACTGGCAATAATGTGTTACATTCGGATGGGCGATGAAAACGATTACAGTGCGCTCTGAGATATGGCTGTCAAGAGTCCTGCCAGATTTCTGTAAAAGATGTCTTAGTCTCCCATAGGACTTTTGTTTTCCTTTGTGACGATTACAAAGAAACCTCTATATATTTTTGCTCTTTTTCTTGTGTTATTCTTTATCCCTGTAATTGAGTGTGGCATTGTATTAAATATGTTTTAATATGTCATTGTAGATAGATTCTGGTGTTTTATTTTTGGGGCAATATCAGATTCAGGTGGAGAGAGAGAGAGAGAGAGAGAGAGAGAGAGAGAGAGAGAGAGAGAGAGATCATCCACATATATGATGTTTCTCTTGACTGAATAAGAAAAACCACAAGAATATATGGTGTCTAAAAATAATTTTATAAGCAGCATACATAATGTGAGTTATTGAATTGTAAAGTTGAAAAAGAAAATTAGAAAAGTAGTTATGCTCTATTAAGTAACCATTGAAAGTAGGGCTGTTATTTGGTTTGGTTTTTACCAAACCGATGATCGACTATCAATCAAAATTTTTTGATTTGGTAAACTGATTTTCACAATTTGAAAATTCAAAATTGAAAAAATTCGAAAAAAGTTAGTAAATCGACTGATTATCGAAAATTAAAATCAAAATATTTACCCAAAAAACCAAAATAATTATTGAAATTTAGTTATATATATGTTTATATAATAGTATCATGTTAGTAACATAAATAATAAACTACTAATATTATAAACTAATTATAAGAAAATAAAAATTTATAATGTTATCATATTAATATTGTTAAAAGTGAGAGTTAAGATATAGGGTCATTCTATATTAAAGTAAATGTTATTATTTTTAGGAAAATAAGGACCTCATTGTTAAGTAAGTAATGCATATATAATTAACATATTAAGTTATCACGTGTCATGCACTTGATCACTTTTTCAAGGGTAAATTCATCATTTCACTTCACTTACATGGCCCTTTTTAGGAAGAAAAATGTAACTAAGTTGATGGAACTGGATATTGGCATCCAAAGTGATGTTGAGGGGCCAGATTAGTACAACGCATAATATATCTTGAACCCTAGACTATTATACTTGTATCAATTTGCTAACTGGACTTCCAATTTAGAAAATTAAGATACTTGACTTTTCAATTGAGGTAATTTTGTGAATTTGTTCGCTTTTCATCCAAAACTTCGTTTACACAAAGTCAAATCCCCATCATGAAAAGTCTTTATTATGGAAAAAATGATAGTCACGTGGTTATCACTTGAAATTTACCGAATAAATTAGTGAAATTACCTCAATTGACAAATTTAAATAAGTTAAATACCTTAATTTTCCAACTTAAAAATTTGAGAAGTAAAATATAAGTGTAATAATATGAGAAGTAAAATTATACTTATCTCATCCTAAATTGACATAGAGACCAAAATTTAAGTCATTTTTTTATTTTTATTTTCTAAAAATAATAAATAAATAGAACTTTTAATTGGCATCAAAACCCAACAACGACAACAAAGCCTCTGTTTCTTTCCCTCTGAAGAAAGTAATAAGCATGACAATTGACTGCGCCACCATGGAAGACATACAAGCCAAGGCCGATCAGCTCGGTATCCAACTCTCCTCCATACACTTGAACTCTACACACCCACTTCCTAACCAAGACTTATACAATGATAATAATAATTTCAGGTACAATAATACAAAAGCTCTTTTTTTTTTTTTTTTTTTTTTTTTTTTTTTTTTTTTTTTTTTTTTTTCTTGCTCTTTCGATTTCGACCCTCTAAACTCCAAACTCTTATTCTGCGGGTGATGGATTCTTGTTTATGGTTCCCAGTGAAGGGCAAGATGTGTTCTACGACGACGACGGTTTGCGTCTCAATTTTGGGTTCGGAAGCGTGGTTGTTGTCGTTAACCTTCCGGTTGTTGGGGCGGAGATGGCCCAGAAGCTCGAAAGCGAGATTCGGGAAGTGTTTAACGAAGTTGGTGTGATTAAAGAAGATGGGGTTTCGATGCCTGTGAATCCCAAAACCCAAAAAACCTGGGGTCATTGTCTAATAGAGTTTAGTTCTCGTCAGGTATCTTTGATTTCGTTTTGTTTTAGTTTTAATTCTTTATTGGGTTTGCTTAGTGTAATTCAATGATTTAATGGGTACATTTATTTATTTTTTTAATGCGGGAGTTGAATTTTACTTTGAATTTGATTACGCAATTGCAATTCTGAAAGAATTCACAGATCACAGGGTTAAGAGGTGTAAATTTCTAACATAAAAAATGTTATTAAAAATCAAATTGAGTGGCACTAGTTTCTGTTCACTCATTTGAGAGTACATTCTAAACCATGGTTATCAGATTGTAAATCACAGAAACACCATTTTCCACTAGACAAAAAATGGGAAAAGATTTGATTATGTTGTTCAATATTATAGCCTTGTTCCTTGGAGTGTTGATGGAACAAAACAAAAGGGTTTTTGAAAATGCTATGGGGGAGGAAGTGGAAGGTTCGTTTTAGGCTTCCTTGTAGTCCTCAATTTCCTCGAAGTTCAATATACTGTTTTTCATCATTCATGCGGAATGAAAGGTGGAAATTTTTTATTTATTTTTATTTTTTTATCTAAGCTGTTTTGTGATAATTGTAATCAGGTTTTTTGGACAAAATAAGCTGTTTTGTAATTGGTCTTGAATGCATTCCAGTGGACAGCTTGTCCACTATGTCTTGTACTTTTGATTTATAGCCTTTTAGTAAAATCTCTGTGTTTCTCATTAAAAGAAATATTGTAGCATTGTTCTGTGTTATAGGTTTAAGATGCAAATGGGTTTAAAAATACACTCAACATGCCTATCCAGGTCCTTTTAATATGCCTATGATCTTAGCGTTTGACAGTGTAAAGGTAGAGGGTATACAGGGGTGGTATTAATTGATTTATAAATAGACAAGGTGTGGAATAATCTCACATTAAACATAAAAAAAGCAGTGGACTGATCTTTTGTGCGTAGCAAGATCACGCACACAGAAATGTGCATTTTGTTGGCATCTTATCTTGTCATGCTTGCCTTTGTAGGAAGCTGAACTTGCTTGGGAAAAGAGAGATGGACACAAGTTCTGTGGACACACATTGTCAGTAAGCCTCTATGATGACTTTGACAGCTTTATTAATATCCCTGATGTGGGGTCTACTCCAGAGACTGATCCATCCATTTGTGGGGTAATTTTCGTAATCACACTGCCTGTCGTTGTCTTGATTTTATATTGTTTAGTTGCTTGTATGATGTATTGCCTATCAACTCGGACATTTCTTTTTGGATTTATCCAGTTGATATGTTTCTTAATGATATTTCATAATATTATTCAGTACTGAATTCTGCCCACTTCTATGGCAGATTGAGATGCATGTATACTTTATATGAAGAAATTGCAACTAAAGAAGAGAAGTCAAACCCTTGTAGTGATTGAGTTGACATTTTTATTTTTTTTATTTTCTTGCTTACTATAGGATTTGAATCTAGGATCTACCACACACCCCAATGCCACTTGAGCTAGAGCCCATAGCTCACATTTAATGTATCTGCTTCCTTTTTCTTCTTCTTTATTTTTTTATTTTTTTATTTTTTGGTAGCAGTTTCAGTTTCGGTCATTGAGTTGAGAATGTTATAAACAATGAAGTATAAGTGGAGAACTTGAAGGAAATAAAGGACAGAGCTTATGGATAGATAGTAGCCCTTTGGCCCAAAAGACTGTTTTCTTTGGCTTCTCATTATTACAGACCACTTACAACTCAGCCATGTCCCGAGAGTGTGCTACATCATGAGCATTCCACTCAGTTGTGCTATAGGAGTGTCACTTAAGAACATTATGGTGCAACTCACTTCAAGAGGTAGACACATGTAGCAAAGCAAACTTAGTGCTTAGGTTTGTGTTCTTCAGTTTCTAAATCATTCTGAAGGTCTTATCACAGACGCACAACCTTTTTTATGTTGTATTTTCAATCTTGGAGGGGTTGGACCATGAAATACTAGCATTGAGTCTCTAAGAAATGGAATCTTCTATTGCCATGGTGCCAATTACAATAACATTCTTTAGATGGCAATCATAAAGTGAACTAATGAAAACAATGTTTTGCCCTTCTTATTTAGTAAGTGATGTCTTAGGTGCACGTGCCCCATAACATTGTGATTGTCTATTGTTCTTATCTGCAGAAAAGATCCTCCAGTTATCAAGATGATTCACTCTGAGCAATTCACTGTAAATTCCATTAACCATGCTTATGTTGCATCATTGGACACTTATTCTTTAACCATATTTTAACTGCATGATCTAACTGAATGGCAGTACAGAATCTGTTAAAACTTTTATGTTTATAATACTATTCGTTGTTCCAATATTTACCCCGCTTCTAGTATGATTGAAATACTGAGGGTGTGTTTTTTTCTTTGTTAGTCCTCATGGTATCAAGAGCCACCCTTACTTAGTCCTGTGAAAGAGGAAGAAGAAGCTGAAGAAGAAAAGCGATAAAACCAAGGCAGAGGCCCAGGATAGCCTTGTTGCAGTGGAGTTAGCAGGACAGCAAAAGGAGCAAGAAGTTAAGTGAAGTCATTGCATGAAGAAAGGGAGTGATGGGTTTTGAAGGGGATCATTCAATGAAGAATGGAAATTTACTTGCAAATTTTAAGGGATGAAGAAGCAAATGAAGGAGAGGGATATATTTGGTGGAACCAATTAATTTTAGGTGCTGTAATTTTGTAGATGATGTCGTGAATATATTGGCACTTTTTTTTGGTGAATATAATGACTTTTTTTTGGCAAATATCATGACACTTTTATTCGGTGAATATGGTGACACTTCTAGTAGCATGAAACACCAAAATTTGTCTCCAATAAGGTTTTTTAAGTTCTTACATTATGAAGGCAATGTAAATACTTGTCCATGAATTTTCCAACTAAACACTTGACAAACAAAGGTTATGAAGGCAATGTATAGTGTTTAGTTTAAGTTTTCTGTAGTTGTATGTTGGAAATTCCTGGTCATCTATGAATGTATGTATCGACTATCGAGTACAAAATTATTATGCATTAAAACGAAAAATTAGATGTTCAATTTTGTAGTAACTAAATATATTGATTTCAAGATGTAAGTTTTGAACATAAATTCAACCGAAAAAAAAAAAAAAAAAAGAGAAGGTTGCTAAAAGATAAAAACAAGTAAAAGAATGATGTTAGAAAAGAACAAATATTATGCAAATAATACTTTTATTGGATTTTGGTGGAAATAACAAAAACAAAAAAAGCACATGGCAGGGAGAAAAATGACTAAAATCTATAAAAGAAAAGACAGCGACTTCTTGGAATTTTAATATAAGAATAAGGCTTTTTCAAAGTAGTAAGACTTTTTGCACCTAAGGCTAGAAACGACATAGCATGTCATCGTTTGAAATTGCAGTAATCCCACATCGAAGATTTTCGTTGTTTCCGTAGGCTTTATATGGAGTCTGCTCCGTTTAAAGATAGTCCCTTCGGGGACATCCGATAAAATTGGAACGATACAGAGAAGATTAGCATGGCCCCTGCGCAAGGATGACACGCATAAATCGAGAAATGGTCCAAATTTTTTTTTTGAGTGTTGTTATTTGCACACCTTTTTTTTTTTCTTTTTGTACACACTTTTCTCCTACACACCCCCTATCTTCTCCTAAAATTTAAAATTTCTCTTTAACACACCCCTCCAATTACCCTAATACCCCTATTTTATACATTTCACAAAATTTCTCACAACACACCCCTTCACCCACCACACCTCATCAACCA